>CM076579.1:1323386059-1323765345 GCA_034641835.2 Pinus albicaulis | reverse complement strand
TAAACCCTATGAAGATTTTGTAGGAAGATCATAATAAACTAAGTAAAGGAAGTCTGTTGAGCGCACACCTCCCTGCGCGTTCCCCTGACCTAGCAGCCGACTGCTGGTCTGTTCTTTGCAACGTGAGGCCTCTGGCCTCTGGCCTTCCATGGCCACTCCTAATGCTGCCACGAAGGGCCCTGTTGATCAGCCCGATGCAGATGCATGTAACCAATCCACTGAAGATGCATTTTAAGATTTAGTCAAATCTCTTCAGCCTCAGAGAACTCGTCCTGCACTATCCAAATTTGTCAAGAAACTGGATGGGTTACAAGAGGTCGAAATTCCTCCTACGTTACCTTGAATGGCTGCTCTCTCTTTAGTTGAGCGGGGGCTCATCGGCCAGTTCACAGGCCTATGGCCTTCCCCGAAAACTGTTCAAAGATGGATCGAAAGAAACTAGGCAGATAAAGTTAATGGTAAAATCTCTATTCGTTTATGTGGAAAAGGCTATTACACTTTCCACTTTGAATCTAGAGTAGACAAGGATTTAATCTTCAGAAATGGGCCATACTTCATGGACTCGCGTGGTCTGTACCTGAACAAATGGACTCCAGACTTCGATCTTGAGCTGGATGTCCCTAATGCTGTTCTGGTCTGGGTTCGTCTTCCGCATCTCCCGCTCCACTGCTGGGGAGATGACTTGGTTCATGCCATCGGCAATGCTATTGGAAAATACATTGATCAGTGTGAGCCCAAGGATAATATGCAAGCATGTGCACGGATATGCGTTGAAGTTGATCTTGGCAATGGCCTCCCAAAAGCAATCAAACTAAAGGTGGACGATTGGACGCATATTCAGCAACTAGACTATGAACAAATTACCTTCAAATGCAAGGTATGTCACGAATACGGCCATTTTTCCAATCCGTGTTCTAAAATTGTTAATGTTGAACCTGCTCAATCAGAAGAACAATGGGAAACTGTAAAGAAAAAGAAGACTGCCTCTGGATTGAAAGAAAATTTTGAAGAGGCACCTCCCAAATCTGCCCCTCACAAGTCTTTTCCCCCTTCAGCTCCGCCCAACGCCTCCTCCTCAGCTGTCCCTCCTCCCTCCTCTCCTCTTGGTCCACCCATCCTCCCCACCTCGGGACCTTCCACTGATTCTCCCCTGATCTCTTCAAATCCCTTTGGTGCCCTCTCTCTCCCTGATAATGACCCCCTGAACCCCCTTGAAAATGACCCTCCCATCCTTTTTTCTCTTTCTCAACCCTCCCCCTCCCACTCCCTTGACCCCCCCCCACCCCGAGCTACTAGAAGCACCTCGAAAGAGCACGGAATTAATCAAGAACCTCAAAAAAAAGGACCTGACAGGAAATCAAGTAAACAACAAAGAAATGAAAATGCTCAAAAAGACATCGCCATGGGAACTCAAAATCCCATAGAAACCTATATATTGGGGCAAAACAACAAAGAAACAACACATAAGGAGCAAGGGGGACGAGCATCCCTCCGAAACCCAAATACTCAATGATGAAAGTTATATCATGGAACTGTAGGGGACTAGGGAACCCCTCAAAAATAGCTGCCCTGAAAGACCTCACAGATCAGGAGAAACCAGGAATTGTAATGATTCAGGAAACAAAGCAAAGATTGCAAGAGATGACAAGAATTATAGAACAGCTCAGGCATTATGAGGGACAAATATGTGAAGCAAGAGGAGCTTCTGGCGATATCACCACAATGTGGAACAAAAATATTTGGAAATGCACATCCAACACTATCAATCCACATTGGATCAAAGTCACTCTATAAAAACAAGCAGAGGATAAGCAAATAGTCATTTATAACATTTATGCTCCGAACCATTTCAGAGATAAAGATCAGTGCTGGGCCACACTACAAGAAGACATCCAAACTGAAGAAAATAGAAATATCATCGTTGGGGGAGACCTAAATCTTATATTACACTCTAATGAAAAAAGAGGAGGAATTTTCTCGCATGACCCTTACAGAGCAAAGCTGGAAAACATCATGCAAGAGTGTTATTTAGTAGAAATCATCCCAAAAAATCGGAGGTACACTTGGAACAATCGCAGGCTGGGCAGAGATAAAATTATGGAGTGCCTTGACAGAATTTTAGTAAATGCTTCTTTCCTCTCTGAGTTTTCCACTGCTCATGCTGATATTCTACCTTACTCTGCTTCTGATCACTACCCCATTAGCATTGTTCTTGAAACACATTGTCCTTTGGGGCCGTTTCCTTTCAAATACAATTCTCTTTGGCGTAACAATCCTATTGTGGATCAGATTGTCCAAACAGCCTAGCATCATCATATTGAAGGATCACCAGGATTCATTTGGGAATGCAAGCTGAAAAATACAAAACAAGCCTTGAAGGAATGGGTGAAACAACATTACAGAGAACCAGAAACTGTCAAAGCTGAGCTAAAAAATAAATTGAAAGAAACTCACAGGAAAATCGAGGAAAATGGGCTGTCCCAAGAGGATAAAACATTAGAAAGTGATATATACTATCAGTTGTACCGGGTTAATAGAGAACAAGAGTAGAAATGGAAAATTAATTCAAGACAGCTATGGCTTCATGGAGGGGACAAAAATACAGCCTTCTTCCATAAGCAAGCAATTGTCCGGAAAGTCAGAAATAATGTCACCATGATCAACAATGAGGAAGGATGCCCCCAAAAAACCCAAGAAGCCATCAAGAAAACTGCCTCAGCCTACTACATCACTCTCCTAACTGAGACAAAGGAAACTGAGGACTATTCAGACCTCCTATAGCATATGCCCAAAGGAATCAATGAGGATATTCATGCAGATTTGGCTAAGGATATCACTGAAGAAGAAATACATGATGCCATCTGGGCTCTTCAGCCAGATAAAGCCCCCGGCCCATATGGCTTCCCCATCTGTTTCTATAGAACATACTGGGGATTAATAAAAAAATATCTTGTCAAAATGATAAGATGGATCCAACGTAAATGCAAAATTGGAGGATTCACTAATGCTACCCATCTTGCCCTTATCCCTAAAGACAATCAACCTTTGACCTTCTCTCATTTTCGCCCAATTTCTTTGTGTAACTCATCATATAAAATTTTGACAAAAATCTTGTCTACTCGCCTAAAACCCATCCTCCCCACTCTCATATCTGAAAATCAAGGGGGTTTTCTGGCCAATAGGAAAATTTCGGACTCCATCCTTCTTGTCCAAGAGGCTATTCACTCTAGTCAAACCTGAAATGAGAAAGGCTTCATCTTAAAGTTAGACTTAGCCAATGCCTTCGACCGTGTCAGACATTCCTTCCTGTTTGTTGTGCTTGAAAAAATGGGATTTGCCGCATCTTTTATTAGCCTTATCAAAGCCTGCATTACAGGACCTTGGATTTCCCCTCTTTTAAGTGGTAGACCTGGACCTTCATTCCAATCCTCTCGAGGCCTTAGACAAGGCTGCCCTCTGTCACCTTACCTCTTTATATTAATGGCTGAAGCTTTTAGTAGAGCTCTGGATTACAATCGTCGCATGGGCCTCATCACTGGGATCAAATTTGATAATGGAGTGAAGAACATCAATCATTCTCAGTTTGCCGACGATACTCTTCTAATGGGGGGAGCTTCAAACATCATAGCCTATCGCTTTAAAGCCCTCCTAGACAAATACATGAGCTACTCTGGAGGTATGATAAATTATCTTAAGAGATGTATTTATGGGTGGAACACTTCGGCTCAAGTTCTCCATAGGATTTCTCGTACTATTAGGGTACCTTATAAGCTAAATTGGGAGCAATTTAATTATTTGGGCATGCCTGTGAGTGCCGGCAACATGAAAGATATAGCCTGGGAAGTTATTATTGACAAAATGAAAAGGAAGATACAGCAATGGGGCACTTCTTGGCTTAACCCTGCAGGGCGCATAATTCTTTTGAAAGCAGGCCTCTCCTCCCTGCCCTTGTACTAGTTTACACTTTTACAAGCCCCTGCCAACCTTCATTTCAAAATGGATGCTCTCCTTCGTCATTTTCTTTGGCAAGGAGGGAGAAAGGAAAAAAAAAAATACAACTTGGTAAGCTGGAAGCAGGTCACTCAACCGTGTGAGAATGGAGGGCTGGGAATCAGATCATCTAAATTCCTAAACCTCGCCTTTGCTGGCAAGCTGGTTTGGAGATTCATAACTGGAAGGAATGCTTGGTGGAAAACTATTCTTGAGAAAAAATACCTCAGTCACACAAGGCACCAGCTCTTGGATCATGAGCACCCCAACAGAGCTTGCTCTAAAATATGGAGGATGTGTAAGAAAGCTACTCCGTTTCTTGACCAAAACACTTCCAAAGTGCCCAAAGGAGGCAGCTACATCAGAATTGGAGAAGACAAAATAATGGGGCAATAGCCCATAAGCCAAAGGCCTGGTACTCAGCAGATTCTAGCTCTATTCAACAGTGCAGGTATTCACACTCTAGACCAGATCTCTCAATGGGAAGCCCACTCCCATACCTGGAAAGGTTGGAATTTCCCTCATATACCAGCAGTTGCAGAAAACAGTTTCAACACCCTGAAAATTTATCTTCATGGTATAGCGCCCTCCAAATGCTACCTTGCTAATGACTTTTGATGGGATCCTTCAGGCACTATCTACACTATTAAGGCTGCTTATCATCAGATCTGCATCAACGAATTTCCCATGGCAATCTGGGCGCATTGGAGACTTGTTTGGAAGGCAGAAACCCTCCCAAAAATCAAATTCTTCTTATGGATCCTCTTAAAAGGGAAAGTCCTCACTGCTGAGAACCTCAGAAAATGAGGAATAATCGGACCATCTCGCTGCCCAAACTACCAAAATGAAGAAGAGACAACCCAACATCTATTTATTGATTGCTCTTTTGCATCTGCCTGCTTGAAGGAAGCCTTACGGAGTCATAATCTACCCTGGGTGCCTGGCACTAGTATATTTGAAGTGTTGCACATATGGAGAAAGAGCTACCCGTGGAGAAGAAAAGCAAACAATATAGCTCGAAGGGTCTATAATGCCCTGCCCTGCACACTTCTCTGGAACATCTGGCTAGCAAGAAACAGAATGATCTTCAAAGGCACATAAACAAATGTCAGAAAGCCCTACAGCAAAGCCTGGAATCTCAACTTGGAAACTTTATCCACAAAATGTCATGGGAATCTGAAGGTGTTGGACCTAACAGTTGAAGAAAGGAATTACAGAGGGCATATTATGGACAGAAGCAGCATAGAACAAAAAATAAGTGACCCCAATAGAAGAGACAGCCCCAGATGTAGCTAGAAAATCGGGATGAAAGATGAAGAATTTGCTCGGTGGCTTAGGAACATCAATACTCATTATCTTTTTTTCGATGGAGCCTCCAAATCCAACCCAGGAATGGCTGGGGCTGGAGGTTTTATTTGCAACGGCAATGGAGATGTGTTAACTGAGTATGAATGGGGTCTAGGCTATGCCTCAAACAACAGGGCTGAAGCTTTCGCCCTCCTTCAAGGTTTGCTCTAGCTTCAGGAACTTGGTATATCCAAGGCTATTATAATTGGAGACTCTGCCATTATCATTGGTCTAATGATAACCAATAGAAAAGCCCAAAATCTGAGTCTACAGCAAATTATTGAACGATGTCGCTCTCTAGACCAGCAAATGAAAGGCAATCTTTATTACCATGTCCTCCGATCGCTTAACAAAACTGGCAAATAAAGCCTGCTCACACTCTGTTGGTAACCTTCGGTGCAATGGCACTGATCATTTCCTTTTCTTGCCATGATCAGGCTTTATCCTCTTTGTAGATCCACGCCACAACAGATCATTGTTTGTGGCCTCCGAAGCTCTTTGCCCTGCCTCTCTGCGAAGAATCAAGTTTCTACCCTCTATCCAACGGCATTGACCTACATGGATTTAACCCCTTTAGCACCAAACTCTATTTTGTATTGGATCGCCCTTTCAATTCCCTTAAAGCTCAGTGCTCTCAGCGATTCCAACACCTCATGCTCAATCGATTGTTCTTATGCTACTGTTGATCTCTCCCTATCTCTAGCCTATCGGTCTCAGGCGCACATTGGACATGGCTCTACGATCGCAGCACCACTGCTCGCCCAGACAGAGTATCCCTGTCCCAATTCCAGTCCTCTTGCAACCATGTATTCACCTGAGTCTGCTCCACATGAGATTTTGATGAGAAGTCAAAGCACATCAAATAAAAATCTATTTGAATCGGATGAACGGCGCTACTTCAACCTCAGAGGGCGGTAAACATGACACATCTGCAAAAGTTAAATATGAAGTGTAAAACCTGTTTTAATTTATTACAGTTTATCAGAGTTTATACAACATCCCGCTTTTACACAGTGACGGAAGCAAGTTTTAAAGCTGATACTAACACCAACTACATCTGCTATTGGTGCTTCATACTCCAACATAATTTTGTAATGCTGGAGATCCGTCTCCCTCCTTTTTTCTTTTGAATATAAGCCAACAACTGATTTTGTGAAAAAAAAAAAAAAAAAAATATTATAAACCCTATAATATTATACCCTAGGAATAGAAACCCTTAGATTAATAAACCCAAGAGATTGATATTGTAAACCCAAGGGAATAATAAACCCAAGGGATTAATTCTAAAACCACAATGTTTTATAAACCCAAGGAAATAATACTATAAAACTAAGGTATATAATCCCTAAAGTAACTATTATAAACCCTAAAATAAATATGGTTGACTATGGGTTGACGATGATTGACAATGGGCTGACCATGGTTGTTAGACATTAATTATGGTGACTATGGTTAACCAAATATGACTACAATTGACCATGGTTTACATAGGTTGCTTATGGTTGAACATGACTGATTATGCTTGATGAAGTTAAACCATGCTAAATACAATTAACTTTGGCTGAAAAAGGTTGACCATGGTAACCATAGATAACTATGGGCAATCATAGTAAACCACAGTGATCGTAGTTGATGAGAGTTGACCATGGTTAAACTATCGCTGACAATGTGTGACTATTGTTAAACATAGCTAACTATCTTTTCACTATGGTTAATGGTTATTTGACTACAATTGAACATGGTTTACTATGGTTGTTAATGTTGACCTTTGAAAGGTTGACTATGTTTGACTATGCTATCACGTTGACTATTGCTGAATATGGTCAACATAGGGTTGACCAAGTTTGATCATGGTCAACTATTTAAACATTTTCTATGAAGGTTTGAATATTTTCATCTATTGTGGTTGAATCTATTAAAATATTGAAATTAATCAATAATAATCTGCAATTATGTTTGAGCAAAGATGAAGAATGTCGACTGTTAAACATAGTTAAACATATTTAAACATGGTTTGGATATGGTTGAACACGGTTTGAAAATTATTGATTATGGCTGAAGATAGTTTGACTATGATTGACCATCGTCTGACCATGGTTTTTTTATAGTCGACCATGATAAACATTGCTGACTAAATAAACATGGTTGACTATGGTTGAATCTGAGTTGACTATGATTGACAACAGGTTGACTGCAGTTGTTAAAAATTGATTATGGTGGCTATGGTTAACGAAATATGACTATGACTGACCATGGTTGCCCTAGGTTTCCTATTGTTGAACATGACTGACCATGGTTAACAAAGTTAAACCATGCTAAATACAACCAAATATGGTTGAGAATGGTTGACCATGGTAACTATAGATAACTATGGTCAATCATAGCAAACCACAATGATCATAGATGATGATAGTTGACCATGGTTAGACTATGGCTCACAATGTGTGACTATTGTTAAACATCACTAACTATTTTTTCACTATGGTTAATGTTTATTTGACTACATTTGAACATGGTTGACTATGGTTGTTGATGTTAACCTTTGAAAGGTTAGCTATGATTGAAATTGTTATCACATTGACTATTGCTAAATATGGTCAACATTGGGTTGACCAAGTTTGATCATGGTTAACTATTTAAACATTGTCTATCAAGGTTTGACTATTTTGATCTAATATGGTTGAATTTGTTCAACTATTAAAATTAATCAATAATTATATGTAATTATGTTGAATTAAAGTTTAAGAGTGTTGATTGTTTAACATAATTAGACATGGTTTGACTGTGTTTGAACATGGTTTGAAAGCGAATGACTATGACTCAAGATAATTTGACTATGATTGACCATGGTTTGTTTATAGTTGACGTTGAATTAACTATCGTTACCATTGCAGTGGTGGTTGTCGACAGTTAACCATGGTTTGACTATGATTAACTTTTTTCATCCACTAAGTATTTATTTATAATTAATACATCATTAATCTATTAATTCATATATCAATGTATTAATATATAGTTATTAATATATTTTTATTAATTTATTAAGATTTAAATAATATTATTTAGATATTAATATTATTACTAAAATTATTAAAGCTTATTATTAAATATTAATATAAACATTTAATATTATTGTTATAATTTTTGACCTTAAGGGTTTCAATATTATTGTTAATATTAAATATTATGGTTGACCCTAACCATTCACTTTAGGTTTCCATGTTCAACCATAGCCATCCATTATGGCTCAATATAATCCATTATGGTTCACTATAGGTACATACAAATAGCTTTGGTAACCATGGTTCACGAGTCACTCATGTTGAACATTGTTGACTATGGTGACCATGTTAACTATAATTGACAATGTTAGATCTGAGACTGTTGTGATATATAATGTAGATAAATTTCCCTCGGATTAATCACATCATTAGGATTTGGTCGACGTTTCCAACCAACTATTTTGGTTCATCCCCGGGACAAGGAGGAGAAGCTAATCGATCTTAATGACTAAATAGGGATTTATTATTGCCCATAAATAGTCGTTAATAAATAGCTATTAAAACTAGCCGTTATAAAGTTAGTTATTAATTAATTTATTTATTTTATAATTAATATTAATTAATAAATTAATTAATTATAAAATAAGATTTTGTTAAGGACTAGCAATTTAAAACTAGTCGTTAGAAATTTAGTTATTAAAAATTATGAGAATAGAGGAATAAGAAAGAAACAATCAATCACAGTTGAGATTCTGAGCATGCCTTTCGAGATGCAATCAAAATTGAAAGACATGCTGAGAATCTCAACCGTGATGATGGTTGGAAGTTAAGTAAGAGTTGGACTCTGGTTCTCGTGAGGTAAAAAATTTATTATATTATATTTATTTATTATTTTGATTATTATTATTATTGTTGTTATTATTATTATTATTATTTTAATAATATAGATAAATCTTCATAAATAAAAAATTTACCCCCTCCCTCATTCCTATTGTTTTTAAATCAATTATTATTTATTTTTCTTAATAAAATTTTACAAAAAAATTTAAACACCCTTTCTAATCAAAATATTAAATACTTTTTTCTATTATATTAATTAAAATCTTATTTTACAATTAATTATTTTATTAAGTAATGTTAATTCTAGACTATAATATTTTTTAATAACTTTCTAACGGCTAGTCTTTAACAAAATATTATTTTATAATTAATTTATTGATTAATTAATATTAATTCTAAACCTTAAAAAAAATTAATAACTAATTTTCTAATGGCTATTTTTAACAGATATTTCTTAACGGCTATCTTCGAGCAATGATGCATCCCTACTTATTCATTAAGATCGATTAGCTTCTCCTCCTTGTCCTGAGGATGAACCACAATAGTTGGTTCAAAACATCGACCAAATCCTAATGATATGATTAATCCGAAAGACATTCAACTATATAATTGACAATGTCAACAATACTAAACCATGCTTAAAGAAGGTAATGTATAAATTAATTTATAAGTAAGATATTATAAACGTGTAAATTAATATATCATTAATATTATGTTAAACTCCAATTAATGTTATTTAAATATTATAATAATATCATTAATGTATTAAAAATAATATATGTCTTAATATTATATTATTGTTATAATTAAATGTTAAAAATATATTAAAAATAAAATACTTTATATTACTTAATCGATATGTTAATAATTAATAAATAAACTAATATTAATAATTAATTAATATTAATTTTTATATTTTATTAGTAATTAGTTTATTCATACAATACTTTTTTAATGGTGAATTAATACATATTTATTTTATATTTAATATAAAATTTCCAAGACAGGGATTGGTTAAGTATTGTTTGCCATCCCTACCCATAGCCTATGTAAAGTTTCTTTTATGATTTCAATATAGTTTAGCCTAGATTACAAATATATATATGTATGTATGTATATTTTAATTAATCATTAAAGTAGCACCTTATTGACAAACTAATTTAAAAAATATATAAAATTGAATATTAATTAATTATTAATATCAATTATAAACCCTATTAACATTAATTATTAATAAATATTAATATTAATAAATTTAATTATTCATAAACTTAATATTAATTAATTATTAATATTAATTATCAAATTTATTAATCGGTAAGTTTATTAATATTAATAAACCTAATTATTAGTAAAATTTAGCATTAATTAAGTATTACACTTTGAGTGGGCATAATATATACTAATTGAGTGGGCTTAATGTTTAAGAGCATGTGTTTCCTACTAAGAGGTCACAAGTTCAAAACGAGAGGGGGTAGAGTATGTATGCCTTTGAATTTAAAGAGTATGTATGCTTTTGTATACTTAGTAGTGCCTTTGTATACTTAGTAGTCAAATCAAAGGGGTCTTGGCTTGCATAATAATAATAATTAATAGCGATTATAAATCCTATTAATAACTTAATAAACTTTATTAATATCAATATTAATTCTAAAACATATTACTAATATTAAATACAATAAGATGAGTCTCATACACTATTGAAACTTATTAATAACTTATTAAAATTTATTAATATCAATATTAACTCTAAAACCTATTACTAATATTAAATACAATAAGGTGGGTCTCATATACTAAAACTTATTAAAATTTATTAATATCAATATTAATTCTAAAACCTATTACTAATATTAAATACAATAAGGTGGGTCTCTTGTCCCACAATCAAGGAGTCGCATACACCAATTTGGTGGAAATCCACTTGGATTATTTTGTTTGAGGAGTATAGGAGAATGCCAACCCTAAGATGTTTCAACATTAAATGCATCTATAAGTGAATGAATGTCCATTGTTTGGTGTTATATTCGAAAAAGTTACATTATACACTAATTGCCATGTTTCTAAAGCCACATAAATCATTATATTAGAAAAAGTTACATTATACATTGAATTATAAATCATCAATTTTATCATCATAAGGCAATGGACATGTGGCCATACTCCATATTTAATGGGCCTTTTAAAAGAAAGAAACATTTTGAAACATGCTAGGCTTGAATCTAATTTTCATTCATCCCTATACGTAGTCAATTATTATTGGCATAATAAAACTTTAATCATCTCAACTCAATTTCCTAAGAGATCAAGTTTACTATGGAGATTAAAGAAAACAGGAGCATTCCTTTCTTGGATGTCCTTGTTACTAGAAAGGAGGATGGAACATTGGGGCATAAGGTGTTTAGGAAGAAAACCCATATTGACAACTACCTTCATGCTGAGTCTCACCATCATCCTGCTCAGAAATTTGGTGTCCTTAATACTCTTGCTATAAGAGCTCTGAGGATATCCGATGAGGAGCATCTAAAAGAGGAAATCACTCACTTGACATATGTTTTCATGGGTATAGGTTATAAAAAGAGATAAATTAAGAAAGTCATAAAAAAATTTGAAGGTTCGATCATATCCAATAAGCACCAGGGACCTCAAGAGAGTTTTGGTAGGGTTTTTATACCATACATTAAGGGTGTTACGGATATGATCGCCAAGGTTTTGGGAAGAAATGACATTTTCGCACAATTTTCGGTAGTGGAAACCATAAGGCAAAAAATTGCGGTCAATGAAGGATAGTATTAGTCAGGAGCAAATTAAAGGTGTTTACAATATTGGCTATTTTTGCGGGAAGAGTTACGTTGGTGAAACTGGGCACTCTCTTCAAAAACTTCTGAAGGAGCATGGTTTCGATATTAAGCATGAATAATGTCGCACTTCGGCCCTTGCTGATCACTCCTAAAAACTAAACATCACATGTGTCTTAAGGATGCTAAAATCATTGCCAGGGAGGAACACTATCGAAAGAGAAAAATTAGAGAAATGCTCGAGATTATGAAACACCCGCATAACATTAACAGGGATGGACGATTCTAGATCAGTGACAGTTGGTGGTGTCTAATTCAAAATATGTGCTCCTAGGGTTTTTCTTCCCAGGTACAATATATCAGGTTTTCTTCTCCTCAGAAATATCTTAGGGTTTAGTCTTTGTGTACAACTAACAAAAATTTGTAAGGTTCAACTAAATTATTTACTATAAATTCTTTCGGTAATAATCACATGTGAAGGAATGTGGTCAACGCGTTTCGAACCAACCAGTGTGGTTCACATAGTCCTGATGATTAACCACACTGGTTGATTCGAAACGCGTCGACCATGTTCCTTTGCATGTGATTATTACCGAAAGAATTTCTACTAATTTATATTATAGATCACAGAAGCTTAAATTCCATAAATTATTTACTTTAAATAATAATATTATTAATTTTTTTTATTTTCTATTAATAAAAATTAATTAATTAATAATCATTATTAGTATCTAAAATTTTTAATAAAAATAATAAAAAATATAATTAATAATGTTCATATTTAATATTAAACTAAATAAGATTGAATTATAAAAATTAATTGAATAATTAATAATTATTAGAATTAATTTAGATTAATTATTAATAATAACTAATTTTATTAACATTTATGTAGTTTGAATAGATAATGTTAATACTAATTTATGTATTTATTAATTAAGTAATAATTTCTTACTAGTATTATTAGGGTTTCTCATATTCTAGAGTTTTATAGTTTAATTTAGATTAAAAATTAATCCTTATATTATTTTTAATTTAATTAGATTATTTAAGTTAGTTATATATATATATATATATATATATATATATATATATATATATATATATTTTAAATAATTATTTTTTATTTTTTATTTTTTAGTAACTTATAATTAAGCAATTAATATAAACATTAAAAATTCATACATATTTTTTTAAGTAACGTTAGTCTTTATCACTTATTATTAAAAAAATAATAAAAAAAAATAAAATTAAAAAAATTTAAGTTAATTAAAATAAAATAATAATAATAATAATTATTAAATTAATGAATAGATGATATTATATATTCTATAATTTATCTATAAAAATTTATTAAAATAAATATATTACAAATTTTAGTAAAATTTATTAGTAAGAATAAATAAAAAATAGTAGTTAAATAAATTAACATAATATTAATTAATCAATAGGTTTTTTTTTCTTTTCACTTATAGATATATATCTTGTTCTTTGTGTCTTTCTTTCACTCTTCATTTTTCATGGGTAACGTCAACCATTATTTTATCACGTTGTGAAGATCTTTCATTGGAATTTTAATCATAATTAAGTAAAAAACAATTTAAAATTTAAACATGTAATTTAGAGATAAAAGAAAACTATCACTTTCAATTTCAATTTCACTCATTTATTTTTCGATTTAGACTATCTATGCACAATTCCAATAAAGGGATGCCTATGAGTTTAACGAAATATAAGACATTGAGTGGTAACTCTATAAAGTCCATGCTTATTGGAAATGCAGCATGTGAATTGATTGAGTTTTGCATTGAATGAAGAGCTGAGCTCTGCACGCTGTCCACACATGTCTGTGAATCACCAGTATTTGAAATTGAAATTGGATTCATGGATCCATGGTATATACATCTATGCTGATGGGTGTCAGACAACAGACATTGAACCGAGCAGGGAGCGGAAGCCGTGACTGAATAGACAACCAACGTCACAGAGAAATTCGAGGTTGCAAGAAAACAAAAATATAAATGGTCCACTGCGCCATAATCTTTAACTACCTTAGTGTATATTTCTCCGAATCTATTTATAATTTCGAGGTATTAACTATACTCTACAATTTTATAATTAAATGTAATAGTCATTTATTTATTACAATGTTAATATTTTTAATATGAACTTTTTATTATAATATTTTTAATCTCAAATTTTATTAAACATTATAAATTCCAATTATACAGCTCAACATTTTCATTACAAAAATGTATCAACAAACATTTTAATTTAAAATGATAATGTTAATTAACAACATTTAAAAAAAATCACAAAATTAATCATTTTATTTTTGAATTTAAAATACTAATATTAACATTTATTACTATAATTCAAACTCTATGTTGTTTTGCTTTCCAAATCTAAATGTAAACCTTAATACCCATGGTCATAATCCAAACTTATGAATCTCAACTTGCATGTTTATAAGGTAAACCATTATCAAATGCACCAAAAGGTGCAAAAGGTGCAAACATATGTAGAAGAAGAAGTTTATATATATATAACAAGTGAATGAAAATGCAAGTTATTGAAATATAGAAAAGATAAAATAAAGAAAAATAAACAATACTATAATCTGTGTTGTGTAAATTTCACATATATTGATACGGTGAAAATGTGAAGTTGGGTTACATTTTTTGTCTTTTTTTGAGAAAAAAATTTCATTTTTTTCGGTTCTTCAACTTTCTGTAAAATATAACAATTTTTCTGTTTAGAATTTCATTTTGCGATAGAAAATAAAAGTTGTCAAAAATTTTGTGAGCTTTTTATTACTTATTTTTTGGAATCTTTTTATGCACATTTGATATGTCAACTTAGTGTTTCTTTGAGTGTGTTTTTTAACAATCAAAGGATTCATAAGAATTCATGTTAATATACAATGTTGTATTCTTTGAAAATTTGTGTTTTTTAGAAAAAAAATGTGTTACAACAATACAGACAGAGTCTATTTCAGTTTCGTCATATTTGCAAAGCCAATGGATGCATATCATAATTACTAGAATTTTTTGAACTGGTGCAATATGAAAAAACTGCATATTTTGAGTATGTTTCGCGATGCAAGAAATTTCTTAACATATAAGCTATAAAATAAAAATCTAAAAGCTACCCATTAGAGACGACAGACCAATGTAATGCCCCATAATTGTTTCAATTTTTTTTACAATGTATTTTGGGAGATACAGAATTTTGATTTCACTGAATCACAATGACCCTCAGAAATTGTTTGCACCTGTTTTATTACAAAATTAATTAAAATTAGTAAATATTTATGAAATTCCATAAAAGTTATATTTCCTGAAAGTAGATTCAATTCTGAAAATTCTTGTCTTGGTTCCAAAAATTAATTCAGAATGTTTCATGGAGTTTAATCAGTCCAAAGTTGCAGAAATGTATTCAGATCTTGGATCTGTGTAACTGGTGACATGTTAGTACGACCGAACTTTTCTACAAAGTTCAACCAAACTAGTTTTTTTGCAAACGGGCTGTTAAGTCTCACGCCTTAATAGTTTGGCTGAATTTTTTCTAAAGTTCGGACGAACTTATTTTCAAACTTCGGCCAAACTTCTGCCTAATTTTCCGTCGGCCGGAAAATTTCGCGGGGCCCCTCCAAAAAAACATTTCGCGACAATATAAATTGCCACAAAATCTTTCATAATTTTCGCACATTTCATAAATTTGGTATAATTTTACAAAGGTCTTGGTTTGGGTTTAAATACTTTTCGTGGAGATTTGGGTTTAAGGAAATTTCTTGGAGGCGATCTGATTTTGCAAAGAATTGTTTTGGGTTTAAAGACTTTTCTTGGAAGACATTTGTTGGAGGCGGTCTGATTTTGCAAAGAATTGTTTTGGGTTTAAGAAATTTTCTTGGACGTACATTTAAAGACATTTCTTAGAGGTATGTGATACATTTTTTTGGATATTTTTGTTCTTCATTTTTTTTGAAAGTATAGATTTGGGCTTGATTTCGAATTTTTAAGTACGTGTTTTGAGTTGAAGTAAATCTTTTGAGCTTCGTTTCATTTTTATAAGACATTTTTTTCTCGGATTTTTTAAAGTAAGTGTTTTGGATTGGAGTATGTATTTTTTGCAAAATTTTTAAAATGAGTTTTTTTTTAAATTAAATCTTTTGTGATGCTTTTTTTAATTGAGTTATTGTCTAAATTTTTGAAGGAAATTTTTTGAACTTCATACTCTATTATCATGGGAAATCGAAGGAATTGTGTGAGAAAATATGATCGAAAAAGAGACCATGAGGAACGTAGAGAAGAGACGAGACAATCTCGCAAAAGAAAGATAGAAGCACTCTCAAATATTGAAGGGGAAAATCAACCTCAACTAGAAATTGAAGCAGGTATGTAAATGTAAATATTATGATCTATTGATATATTTAAAATTTTCCTTGTGTAAAATGTGAAGCTTAATTTTTATTTGATGAACTAATTCAAGAAAAGATATTTTGCAATGTAAACAGAGAGAAATATTCCTCAAAACATTGATGATGAAATACAAAATTTTGAAAGAGAAAGTGAAAGAGCTATTGAACCAATGATTTAAGATGGTGAAAATATTGAAAGAAATTCAAGTGAAAAAATTGAATGACAAGGTATATATATATATATATATATATATATATATATATATATATATATATATATATATATATATTGAACACATGCACATATTATTGAAATTATACATATATTATTAATTTAGTTATTTATTGAATATGTAAACTTATTATGTACTATTTATTCAAATATGTACAGATGAAATCAGTGTCAATGATGAGATGTTCGAAAATGTTGACACTCACACATATGGAGAAAAAAAAACCTGACCATTATATACGATATGGTGTTAACCGCATTTTTGAAACGTATTTCATAAAAGAGTAGGGGATAGTTCAAGCTCAAATGTTGAAAGGTCTCCTATCATTAAGGAAATTAAAAGAAGCTACGACACTACTGGGTATTCAAAAATTAACCAAAGATAAAAAAATGAAAGAAAATGTGATACAAAATATAAGTAGTTCTATAAACTTAATTAGGAGCTCTAGACAGAAAAATGTTTCAATTGCACATAGAGGAATACATATGGCAATGGTTTCATCAATCACTAAAGAGAATCGTTTGGTAACATCTATGGCACGAGCATTAGGAACGTCGCGAAATTTTTTGCAAAAACATCGAAAATTTCAGCTCCAAATAAATGTAAATGATGAACTCACTTGTTGGAGAGCTATTTGTAGGAAACCATACAAAGATAGACTTGGAGAAAATGTTAAAAAAATAATATATGAATATTGGAAGAACAATTCGCATGTTTGACCAACTGCAAAGCATGTGATGCGAAGAAGAATAGCACGAAATCAGTACGAAGAACATGAAAAATATTTCTTGGAAACCACTACGATAGAGTTATTCAACAAGTTCAAAGAAGAGAATCACAAAATTCATGTTTCAATCAGTGCTTTTGTTCAATAGAAACCATGGTATGTAAAACCTATCACCATACACGACATTTGTTGTTGTCATTATCATGTGATATTTGAGTTATATTATGACACATTCCTTGATTTTGGTAGAAAATTATGGAACGATTCACCTCCTCCTTCCACTATCCATGATCTCATATCTCAAATTCTATGTTAAAGAGAAATCGATGAGCTATTTTACAAAAACAAACGTGTTGGTGGTAAAAATGCGATGATTGTGGAAATTTGACTAAATTTCAAAACAAATATCGTATTGATATAAATGATCAATCATTGTCCAACATGAAAGTGAAATGGAAGAGATATGAATATATCCATACATCGATTGAAGGTGCAAATAGTGTTAAAAGAATTGAATTACGAGAAGACAAAATTTTTGTGATAGAATTTTTGAAAAAGTTCGAGGCAGAAATTTACAAATACACCAAGCATTCCCACAGAGCTTGATGGCAAGACTTGCAATTCAAAAAATCTCATGAATTTTTTCCACCAGGGACCATTTTGTCAGTGATTGATTTTGCAGAAAACTACACATTTGTTCCACAAAAAGAAATTCAGAGTGAATACTATCATTCTGACCAAGTCTCCATGCTCGTCCATATTCTATATAGACATGCTGAACAAAATGTCGATCATATAGAAAGCACGAGTGAAAATTGACATATCATTAAAGAATATCACTTTTATATCAGTGACGATCGTACACATGATACTATATTGTACAACATTGTTTGGGAAAAAATAATGATTCCTTGAAAAATCATGGAATAACATTCAATGAACATTGGATATGGTCAGACGGATGCGCTGGTCAATTCAAATTTGCACGATCATTCTTTTGGTTGTGCTGTCTTCATAAGAAAACATGAATTAAACATTGTTGGAATTTCTTTGAGACTGGCCATGGAAAAGGAGAACCTGATGGTGCAGGGGCATGCATAAAACGAGCACTTCGAAGATATCAAATGAACCCCTCTGCAAGACGAATTATGGATGCGAAAGAAGTTGTTCAATGGTGCATTGCTGCTCTAAGCCATGAGACTAACCCATCAAGGGAAGTGCGAAGGTACATTCAATTTAATTTTTATTGGAAATCTAATTTTATCATGCAATGATTATCTCTAATTGTATTTTGATATCATATTTACATTCTTATTTGAATTTTCAATAGAAATTTTTTTTTGGCATATTGGGATCGAAGACGTAGATAGATCGATTGGAAATGACGTTGAAACAATAAAAGGGACTTGAAAATTGCATTCAATTAAAACAAAGTTGTCCAGAAATGTGTTTGCATTGGATAAAAGAAAATATTCTTGTTTTTGTCATGTTTGCATAGACAACAAAAAATCCAATGAATTTTGTGAAAATAATATGTATGTAAATGATTGGAAACATATAGAGCTAAATACAAAGTGAAAAATGTCTGTGGCAATGTTTGAAGAAATGCAATCAGAGGAAACTACAATATCATCCGATGGTGATTGAGTTTCTGATCTTGTTAGAGAAGCTAACATTTGAATTGCTTTCTAATCATTTAAAGATCTAGAAATAAATTTACATATGTATATAATTTTGTTAATTTGTTTTATTTTGCAGGAGATGTTTTTGCTATAATTGCACCTATTGACAATGATGAAAATGTGAAGTATTATTTGATGCATTGCACTAAATGTAAAATTAAATTATTAGAAAACTATAATGATCACGGATTTCAATCTGAAAGAGGATCTATTGTACTAAAAGGTTATTTTTTCAGACAAACTAATCAAAGTGGGGATTTTGTTTACTTTGAAGACTATGAACCTGATTTTATAATTTGTCAATATAGTCACTTGGTGTGTGCAGCATGCATAAAGTTG
This sequence comes from Pinus albicaulis, assembly GCA_034641835.2. NCBI lineage: Eukaryota > Viridiplantae > Streptophyta > Pinopsida > Pinales > Pinaceae > Pinus > Pinus albicaulis. Next base: position 1,323,745,967 of record CM076579.1, on the reverse strand, counting down.
ATAGAGGTTCAATCAAAGAAAAAAATGAAAAATAATAAATGGAAAATGTCAAAATCCGATCATGAACGGATTATTGAAGATGGCATTCCATTGGAATTATTTTGATTGATCTGCCCAAAAATTTATTCTCTTTGGATTAAATATGTTTTATAACTTCCAATACTCAACTAAAAATTGAGTTGCTTATGTTATTTTTGCAAGTGTTTTCACATGTACAAATTTTTTTGGTACATGCACGTGCTCTAGTACCGATTGAAAGTAGCTTTTCTATACATGTGCATTGATGAAAAATATTACATGTATTGGATAGATATATACATGTTCTAGAATGCAATTAATTGTTCAAGTAGTTTTACTATGTGCATTGATGAAAAATGATTGACGTACTCAATATATATGTTGTAGAATGCAATTAACAGAAAATAGTTTTTCTATGTGCATTGATGAAAAATGTTGCGCATACTGGATATATACACGAACTGAATGTGCCCAATTTTTCTTGTGGGCTTTTCTGATAAAAAATATCCAAAATGTAAATAAATCCTCCACAATATAGTTTTGTACGAAGATTCCTTTCAGAGAAGAGACTTGGAGCACTTCTCTGACTTTTGGTGGGATTTGACCCACATCTCTATTCCTAATTGAAAATCTAGTACAAAATTTGTCTGTCCAATGGTTGGATATATTCTACGTTCTAGAATGCAATTAACTGAATGTCATCAATTTACCAATTTATAAATAAACAAGGCTACCTATTTGAGTGCATTAATGACATTGACCTGGATTCAACAAACATATATGTACTTCTTATATTTCCAATCAAAATTAAAGGGATAAATACATATGTCTACTTTACTTTTTTTTCAATTAGAGCTCAATTGATATGATTAGTTGCATTGAAAAGCTATGTTCTTCCTATTGGAAAATTTTTCACTCAAACAAGAGTATGTAGAGATCAAAACCAATCTTAAGATGCCAAATGTACTTCAACCATCCAAAACTTGAATTTTAAAATTTTTTTGATTAAATCAAAAGAATACTTCACATGGGAGTCTTCCATCTAGGCCAAATATAGATTGAAACTATCCAAAAATTAGATCAGAAAATTTAACATTTAACATTAAATCAAAATTAAAGAGATTTACATATAACTCCTTCTTTCCTCTTTTTGATTAAATCAAAATAATACTTCACATGGGAGTCTTCCATAGGCCAAATGTAGATTGAAACCATCGAAAACTTAGATCAAAACATTTAACATTATATAAAAACATTTAACAGTTAACATTGAATCAAAATTAAAGGGATAAATACATAGAGCTACTTCTTTACTCTTTTTGATTAAATCAAAACAATCAGAGCGGGTCTAAATCAAAAAAACAGAAAAGGGTCTGCTCATAACTGGGAAACCAGCCCAAAATATGCTGCCCAATATCGAGAAACTAGCAGACATAGAGTGTTCAGAAGCACAGTGATTGCAAAACATGACAAAAGTTCAAAAAAGCTAAAGAGGACCTGACATCAGGCTAGCTATCGATGTGTGTAGGAGGATTCTCCTCTACAATTGGACAACTTTAGTCCTCCGGATCATCAGCTACTCCATTGGAGTGCTGGGAGGAGCTCTCCAAAGCGAAAGAGGAGGCCGAGTTGTCTTTGAGATTTTTCTCCACACGAGTCAAGCTGCTGCTGCTGGTCTCTTGGGGCTGATGGGTTGGAATGGTGGACTTTCATCGTCGCTTCCTAGAACTAGAGGCACCTTCATCTTAGGGCTCCTCCTGAAAAAACACAGAAATTGTCGTCGTAATTCGAGGTCTAACCATAGCGTTGGTGAAGTGAAAGTGTGTGACGCTGCTTGCCGAAGGAGGGTGCTCGCCTGTGTCATGGATTGAAAGAGGCCGGCGAGAGCCAGCACTCATGCCCCCTCCACCGCCACCCCCACCTCCCCTTCTGCAATGCATTTGATGTCTACGCATGGGAGTCTTCCATAGGCCAAATGTAGATTGAAACCATCAAAAAATTAGATCAAAAAATTTAACATTATATCAAAACATTTAAAAAATTTAACATTAAATCAAAATTAAAGGGATTTAAATTTAAAACATTTAACATTAAATCAAAATTATAGGGATTTACATTAAATGTAGATTAAAATGGTATCCAAAACATAGTTTTAAAACTTTGATTATATCACAACATTACTTCACATGATTAATGTACTTCAACCATCCAAAACTTGGGTTTTAAAAACTTTTTGATTATATCAGAACATTACTTGATATGCCATCCAATTGTAGTTCAACTATCCAATAAAAACATTTAATATTATATCACATGTGCCAAATGTATATTGAAACCATCCAAAACTTAAGTTTTAAAAACTTTTTAATTAAATATATCGTGCAACATTACTTCACATGCCATGACAATTATAGTTCAACTATCGAATAGAAACATTTAACATTATATCACATGGGCCAAATGTAGATTGAAACCATCCAAAACTTAGGATTTTTAAAAACTTTTTGATTATATATCATGCAACATTAAAACATTAAACATTTAACATTAAATATCACATGCCAAACGTAGATTGAAACCATCCAAAACTTGAGTTTTAAAAACTTTTTAATTATATCATATATAACATTACTTCACATGCCATTGCAATTATAGTTCAACTATCCAATAAAAACATTTAACACTATATCACATGCCAAATGTAGATTGAAACCATCCAAAACTTAACTTTTAATTTAACAAAAAATTATAGATCACAACATTACTTCACATGCCAAATGTACTTCAAGCATCCAAAACTTAAGTTTTAAAAACAAAACAAATTATAACACATCATTACATAACATGCCAAATGTAGTTCAGAAGCAAAACATTAATTTATAGATGACAACATTACTAGTAGTTCAACTATCCAAAACTTAAAAGTTTTAAAAACCAAACAAATTTTATAACAACATTAATTCACATTCACATGCCAAAAGTACTAAAACCATCCACAACTTAACTTTTAATAAATAGAAAAAAATTATAGATCACAACATTACTTCACATGCCAAATGTACCTCAAGCATCCAAAACTTAAATTTTAAAAACAAAACAAATTATAGCACATCATTACAATACATGCCAAATGTAGTTTAGAAGTGAAACAAAACTTAAATTTTAAAAACAAAACAAATTATAACACATCATTACATAACATGCCAAATGTAGTTCAGAAGAAAAACATTAATTTATAGAAGCAAAACATTAATTTATAGATGACAACATTACTAGTAGTTCAATTATCCAAAACTTAAAAGTTTTAAAAACCAAACAAATTATATAACAACATTACTTCACATTCACATGCCAAAAGTACTAAAACCATCCAAAACTTAACTTTTTGGAACAAAACAAATTATATTAACATTGTAATAAAATATGTCCAAAAATTGTAGATCTCATAAAATATGACCAAAAATTGTAGATCTCACAAGTATCAAACTGTATCAAGTTATATATATATATATGACAGTGCATCTAGATAATATATAAAAAAAGTAAATTTAAGACTATCTAAATCTTGAAATCAAATCTACAAATCATGTCCATCAAATAGAGATGGATGTAGCGTCTTTCCTATCAGGGTCTCAATCCGCGCACTATCATGCGAAGCATGGGAAACCTGTACACAATGCACATGTACTTGAACATTAAAATTTGATGTTTTAAAAATGAGTGAGAATATATATAGAACTTCATGTAAAAAACAAAATATAAAAAAAAATCATGCAATACCTCATGAGGTTCCCTCTCCATTTGTTCACCTGCTACAAGCCCCCCCGTCCCCCCCATGGGAACATCTGCAATAGTAAACTGTACAATATACATGTACAGTTTTATATATATATATATATATATTAAAAAATTTCAAATGAAAATGCACATGTACATATATAAACTTATTTTCAATAATATAAAAAAAAAAGTTGGACAACTTGTTCAAATGGTTGAAATGGTGTGGATGTTACTATCTCCGTTGCTAGAGTCCTTGGATTAAATAAATCTTCTATAGGAACCTAAATTCAAAAAATTTAAAATAACTCAAGATATATAGATATATATATCTCAATTTTTAATGGAACTTTTTGAGGTGGAATATATATATATATATATATATATATATATATATATATAACTTAAACATAAATTTTAAAAGTGAAATAATTTTTGTCCATACTTGTGGCTCATCTCCTAAGGAAGTAGAAGGTACATCTCCCAAGGAAGAAGAATGCACCACCATCCCAAAAACATCAGACGGAATCAGAATCTATTAAAATATTTTATCATTATATATACATACATGTACATGTGTGCACAATTATTTATTTTAAAAATATCACTTAAAAAACACTAACATTTGCCAACATATCTTGATGGTGAGACCCATCTGCATTGTTTGAACCAGAGGTCCCGAATGTGATATTAACATTTTTGTCACTCATCGTGCATGACAACTACAAATGGTGTTTTAACATATAATGATACATTTTTGTTAGATTAATGTACATACAAATAAATGTATACATGTACATACACATGTATTTATTAAAAATTTTACACATGTATACATGTTAAAATAATTGAACTCTAAGGTCATTAACACATATCGTTCTCGTGCCCTCTTCCTCATGAAGAATTAGGTCTTGAAAACCAGTGTGACAATTGTTTTCATATACTTGGAGATCTTCAACATTCATGTTGCAATCTCTTCATCTGTAGAATACACAAAATTGGCACGTGCATTTTCACGTGCTCTTTGTCGATTTAGACAAACGTTGACTCCACTCAATCCACTGTAAACATTGTCGATCATAACATCCCTTGCTTCTCGACTTATTTGAGAAATCGCATCCATGTATGACCGCAGATTTTCGACCCGAAAACGTCAACTTACCAATGGTGGCTCAGGGCAAGGCAACTCCACATCTGGCTTAGCACCCTTACGGTCATACAATTGACCTTTCCCCAGACTAAAAAATTCTGATGGAAGGTCATTGTAGTTGGATTTCATACCCAAAAAAATACTGCATAAAACAATTGTGCAAAATAAACAGGAACCTCATCGTTCCATGGGAGCCTTCCATAGGCCACAAGCTGCCTCTCATAAAAATAGCGAGCTATATTTGGGTGCTTGAAATATTGCACCATTAGCATTTTTATTTTTGGCCCTTCCTTGAAATTAGACATTGACTTCGCCATATCTCTTATAAAATTTTGTTTTACATCCTCCCATTTATCGGGACCCATTACTGTTTCGTTTCTATTTCTCATCACTTCTACAAATGTATCAATCATTGGCCCAAGATTTTTGTACACATTTACAATATCGCCTAATGAATGTGTAACTATTTCGAGGCTTTGTCAACTCTCAGCAGGTAGAGTCAATGACACAAGATCTCTCCACAATTTTGCATGAAGTTTTTCACACCTTTGTAAGGTGCATTGTGCAATGGTTTTTTCCCATGGTATATCAGAAATCTCGGCCGGATAAGTTGTTGTGGGTAGACAACCTTCTTCTTGAATGTAGCATTCTGCCCTGTGTCTATTTTGACCAATATTTGGAACATTTTCAACCTCTGCATCAATATATATAAAATTTTGTATATTAGAAAAAACACATGTAAAAAAATTTGTACAAATTCAATGAAAAAAATATTGAAATTGATGGCAACCTTGATGTGGTTGGTTAGCATCTTCTCCACCATAAAACTATTGAGACCTAGAATAACCCTGCTAAGAACCAGACCCATAATGACCCTGCTGAGAACCAACACCACCAGCCATTGATTGGCCTTCGGGGGAATAAATATCACCACCTTCACACAAACTGCTACCACTCATTGATGGCCCTCTAAGGGGATTTGAACCACCACCAACCTCTCGATATGAGAGAGAAGCTTCATAAACAAATACGAATTTATAATCAATTGAGATATACATTCATGTGTACATATAAATACATGTACATATTCATTGATTAAATTGCGTGAACCATACCATGATTGGGTGAACCATGGGCATGCTCCATGAATGGAGTAGAGACCCTTCTCTTCTTAACTCCTAAAAAATAAAAAATGAAACTTATTAATAGCTAATTTAACTCACAAAGTTAATAAAAAATAAATTCCATATGTACACACATGTATGGATATTTAAGATTATATTTAAATATCGTGAACATCCCCTGCTCCCTGATCCCCCATATGGGATTCTATTGATCTTCGTCGTTCATCCTCCATGATATATATATCTACTGGTGGAAATTTACACAAAATAAATTTCAGAAAATCAATTTGTAATTTAGTGTACACAAATTATGTAGAACACAACTTTCAAAGCACTAATTGATGTGTGAAGCTCAATTTAAGAAAAAAAGAAATTATAAAAATGATAAGTTCACCAAATTGCGCTTTACATGGTGGGAGCACACTTGGTATGAAATTGAAAAAAACACATGGTCGTTAAAAAATAAGTGAAACTTCATTTAAACAAACTGCATTTAAACTCCATTTAAACAAAAATTTGTTGAAGTTCCCGCATTTTAATTTTATAAAAATGTGAAGTTCCCCACTTGTTGTAAATGTGAAGTTCACCAAGATGCGCTTTACATGGTGTGGTGGGAGCACACTTGGTATATAATTGAAAAAATCACATGGTCATTAAAAAGGATGCATTTATAAGTACACAACACACACATATCCAAGATATGTTACAATTTCCATCAATAAATTTTGAAGGAGAGCGTATCAACACTAATTCATCTTTGAGATATGAATCTTGAATTTTTGAAGAAGAGAATCTCAAAACCAATTCATCTTTGAGAGTTGAATCTTGCATTGCCATTGCTCTGTATAATTCTAATTCATCTTTGATAGATGAATCATCAATTGGCATTGCCCCACGCAATAGATCAGCATACATCTTATTCACATTTGTATAATGCCTTATACTAAAAATTTGAAATTGGCTAACAATATTGTTTGCTATTCCATGTAGTTCTTTTAGCCTCTCCTTATTAAGTTGGCACAAACCATTTATCTGGTTGCACATAAGTTCAAAATTGGTGAAAACTACAATTCCATTTGATCCATACTCCATCATTGTTCCCAAGCCTTCTATCAATGCAATATAATATTCCTCGTTGTTTTTTGTTCTTCCCGGTATATTCATTTTCCTTTGGATGACTTTTCTAGTTGCAATATTGGAAAGCACATATGTAATCACTTCTTTCCCTGGATTGGGATAGCAAGAAAATTCTATGCACAATTTCCATTTTTCAACGATATTTAATGGTTTTCTTATCCCTGAAAAAAAAATCAATAAATAAATAGATAAATATATATATATATATATATATATATGACATGGGAGAAATGACACAAGATCATGAGGTAAATGACATGTGCATGGTTTATCTTAAAATTTGACTTAAAAATTTTATGGTCTAGAATTGACATCTAAAATTAATGGAAGGAAACCTTTAGTTTGTGGGAGAAATGACACATGTACACAGTTTACCTTAAAGTGGTTGTGTTTTATGGATATTAAAATGAAGAAATTCTATTTAGATCTATTCCAAAGATTGACTATATGGGCATTTACTAGATATGTCACCTTTCATAAAAGATGAGATCCAGAGGCTACCTGGCCCTTTACAGACTCTTCCTATAAAACTTGTAGAAGTTAAGAAATTTACATTGACAACATATAGAGATTCAACTAGGCCTGTGAAAAGTACAAGTGGACAATGTATAATTCTACTTAGAAGAGTCTTTGGTTTAATGGTTAAGCAAGAAAGAGTCCTTACTTTCTCTATCTAGAGTAGAAGTAGAATACATAGTAGTTACTTCTTTTTGAGTGTTTTGGATGAAATGGGCTCTACAAGATATTAAGGCAAATTTATTTTTGAGTGAGTAGAAGTGGAATGTACATAGTACCGTTACTTCGTTTTTAGTGTTTTGGATGAAATGGGCTCTACAACATATTAAGGTAATTTTTTTCGAGTGTTTTGGATGAAATGGGCTCTACAAGATATTAAGGTAAGGTAAATTTCTTTTTGAGTGTTTTGGATGAAATGGACTCTACAAGATATTAAGGTAAATCTATATATCTATTAAGTGTTTCAATAGAAGTGTAATAATAATTTCAAAAATAAAATATTCTACTTCCTTCAATCACTATTTACATATCATCATAAATTACCACTTCCTCACACAAGAAGTCTTTGAGAAAATAGTGAAGATGGAATACATACCCACAAAGCCTCTTGTTAGAGAAGCATTTGAATATGTGAGAAACAAATTAGGAATATTTCTTGTAAATTATCTTGTTAGAGAACCATTTGAACATGTGAGAAACAAATTAGGGATATTTCTTGTAAATTATTGTCACTTATTTGACTTCAAAAGAAGAGCCTATGAAATTGAGTGCAATATCTATGTGGGAGAGTACACAATATCTAAGGGGGAGAATACAATATATTACTTCAAAAGAAGAGCCCATGAAATTGAGTGCAATATCTATGTCGGAGAGTACACAATATCTAAGGGGGAGAATAGATATAAGGAAGGAATAGAAAGAGTAACAAAAAGCATATGATTGTGTCAATAATTTGAAGTAGTCAAGAAAGATAAAAAAGGACCATAATCAAATTCAAATTGAAAGATCAAGTAGTCTTCTTCATGAAGAATAAACATTAACTAGGTTCATCATTTAAAGGGTTCATTGTTTAATGAAAAAATTTATGAATAATATGGAATGAATCATTGTACATTATGATAAATCTTGTATTTAAATGACATTTGATATATGAATAAAAAAGAAAATGGGATCATCTCTTCATATATGTGTGTGTGTGTGTGTGTGTGTGTGTGTGTGTGTGTGTTTAAGAGAGAAATAAAAAGCAAAGGTAATTCCACCAAGCCTAAAGGAGCATGTCCTAATACATTAAATTATGTTTTGTTTCTAGAAGCATTAATCATGAAAGCAAAGGTAATTCCTCCAAGCCTAAAGGAGCATGTCCTAATACATTAATTATTTTTGTTTTCTAGAAGCATTAATCATGAAGAGTCATGGGATCCACATTTCGACGATACTATTTTCAAGTTAAAGGAGCATGTCCTAATACATTATTATGTTTGGTTTCTAGAAGCATTAATCATGACTTTTCTTTGAGATCCACATTTCCATCATACTATTTGCAAGTTCATATTTCCATCATGCTATTTGCAAGTTCTATATGAAGATATGTAGTCTAATAACTAATTAGTTCACATTTCCATCATGCTAAATTTGCAAGTTCTATATGAAGATATGTAGTCTAATAACTGATTAGCAAGTTGTGATGTCCTAATAAATTATTATGTTTGGTTTCCATCATACTATTTTCAAATTCTATATGAAGATATGTAGTCTAATAACTATACAATATAGCCCATTTAACATATAACGACCTTTGACAGTATGAGCAAAGAGTCAAAAAATAGAGAGGCCTCCTAGCAAAGTTCCACCTGTTCATCAAGGTAAGCAACATAATATCGGAAGTGAAACAATGGCACCACTAAAAATATGTGAATTTAGATATTAAATTGACATTTATTTCAAATGACATGTGCATGGTTTATCTTAAAGTTTGACTTAAAAAGTTTATGGTAGAATTCACATCTAAAATTAATGGGAGGAAGCCTTTAGTTTGTGGGAGAAATGACACATGTACACAGTTTACCTTAAAGTGGTTGTGTTTTATGGATATTAAAATGAAGAACTTCTATTTAGATCTATTCCAGAGATTGACTATAGGGGAATTTAATAGATATGTCACCTTTTATAAAAGATGAGATCCAGAGGCTACTTGGCCCTTTATATACTCTGCCTATAAAACTTGTAGAAGTTAAGAAATTTACATTGACAAATTTACTTGTGAGAAATTTAGATTGACAACATATAAAGATTCAACTAGGCTTGTGAAAAGTACAAGTGGACAATGTATAATTCTACTTAGAAGAGTCTTTGGTTTAATGGTTAAGCAAGAAAGAGTCGTTACTTTCTCTATCTAGAGTAGAAGTGGAATACATAGTAGTTACTTATTTTTGAGTGTTTTGGATGAAATGGGCTCTACAAGATATTAAGGTAAAAGCATATGATTGTGCCAATAATTTAAAGTAGTCAGAAAAGATAACAAAGGACCATCAAAATTGAGTGCAATATCTATATGATCAAGTGTCAATAATTTGAAGTAGTCAAGTAAGATAACAAAGGACCATCAAAATTGAGTGCAATATCTATATGATATCTATATGATCAAGTGTCAATAATTTGAAGTAAAGAAAGATAACAAAGGACCATCAAAATTGAGTGCAATATCTATATGATTGTGTCACTAATTTGATAATTTGAAGTAGTCAAGAAATATAACAAAGGACCATCAAAATTGAGTGCAATATCTATGTGGGAGAGTACACAATATCTAAGGGGGAGAATACAATATAAGGAAGGAATAAAAAGAGTAACAAGAAGCATATGATTGTGTCAATAATTTGAAGTAGTCAAGAAAGATAACAAAAGACCATCATCAAATTCAAATTGAAAGATCAAGTAGTCTTCTTCATGAAGAAGAAGCATTAACTAGGTTCATCATTTAAAGGGTTCATTTTTTAATGAAAAAATTTATAAATAATATGGAATGAATCATTGTACATTATGATAAATCTTGTATTTAAATGACATTTGATCTATGAATAAAACATAAAATGGGATCATCTCTTCATATGTGTGTGTGTGTGTGTGTAACACATTAAATTATGTCCTAATACATTAAATTATGTTTGGTTTCTAGAATCATTAATCATGAAGAGTCATTAGATCCACATTTCGACCATAACATTTGCAAGTTAAAGGAGCATGTCCTAATACATTATTATGTTTAGTTTCTAGAAGCATTAATCATGACTCTTCTTTGAGATCCACATTTCCATCATACTATTTGCAAGTTCACATTTCCATCATGCTATTTGCAAGTTCTATATGAAGATATGTAGTCTAATAACTAATTAGCAAGTTGTGATGTCCTAATACATTATTATGTTCGGTTTCCATCATACTATTTGCAGAATAGTATGAATATATCTAGTCTAATAACTATACAGTCTAGCCCATATAACATATAACGGCATTTGACAGCATGAGCATAGAGTCAAAAAATAGAGAGGACTCCCACCATAATTCCACCTGTTCATCAAGGTAAGCAACATAATATCGGAAGTGAAACAGTGACACCACTGAACATATGTGAATTTAGAATGATTTCAACTCTTTTTTCAAAGGAGAAAAAACTCTGTTTCATATATTGATAACAATTCATATACAAAATCCTCTTGATATACCCATAACAGGTTATCAAGTATAAAAGATTAGATTTTGTCTCATACAAAAATACATTACAGTAGTATAAAAGACAATATGTAGTCACATATAAAAGACAATATGTAGTCACATTACAGAAATACATTACATGTGAATTTAGAATGTTTTCAACTCTTTTTTTAAAGGAGAAAAAACCCTATTTCATATATTGATAATAGTTCATATAAAAAATCCTCTTGATATACCCATAACAGGTTATCAAGTATAAAAGATCAGATTCTGTCTCATATAGAAATACATTATAGCAGTATAAAAGACAATATGTAGTCACATTACAGAAATACATTACATAAGTATAAAATACAATATGTAGTCACATTACAGTAGTAGATCATTCTAGTTCAATCATTCCAGCATTGAGGAATCGAGAGAAGGCTCAGTAACGACATAAGATTAACAGTGGTAGTAAACTTCCATGCACAAGGCAAGAATCAGCTAGATCAGATGAAATTTATGGATCCATAGGAATAGTAACAACTGCAGCAACCGAATGGATATCATACTACCAGAAATTCAACATACACGTTACAGCAAAAGGTAATGAAATTTAAAGCATAATTAATAGCATAGATGTTTTTTTTGGAATTTTGGGGTTTCTCGTTCCCACTTGGTTGTAAATACAAAATTTCTATAGCAATGAGTGCCTTGACTTCTACATGACACCAATCAACTCAAATTAAAACCAAGAATTCCAAAAGGCGCATTTGCAGTAACAGTCCAAAGTTAACATAGAAAAGGATTCTATGAATGTCGTTAAATGGTTCAATGGAGAGAGCAGTTGTCAGAGTTATATTTTATCTCCTTTACTAGAAGAGACAAAACATCTAAAACATATTTTTAATTTTTTTTCTTTAAACCATATATACAGGGACCACAATGATGCAGCAGACCAGCTTTCTAAAGCGGGTTTGAAACAAGATATGTGCTTTTGGAGGATAGAGGATGAGGACCAGGGCGTGATCCGTGTGTCGGATCAACCACCATATGTATAACTTTATTTTTCTGTCTCCCTATTTTTATATCAGAAAGTTTTTTGTTTTCTGGTTTGATATACATGCCTTAGACAGTTACTCTTACTTGCATTTATTTTCAAACTTTTATTTTGTTTTTTATCCTGTCTGGGCTGTTTTCCTCTTTGAGGAGGCTCGGGTTAACAAAAAAAAAAAATTATGTTTTATGAACATATGGAGATACTTGTTTTTCTAGATATGAACTGATCTATGGGTTGTTTTCCTCTTATAGAGGAGGCTTGTACACTAGATTAGTGGTTTATCTTCATGAATTTGACAAATGATAGTGTACTTTCATCCTGTGAGCTCTATGATCTGGGAATCATACAACCATAAAAGGAATGCGTAACGCATATACTATGTAACTTTTTATTTCTGTTAATAAAAAGTTATATTTTTTTCTTGGAAAAAAAAAGGTAATGAAATTTAAAGCATAATTAACAGCATAGATGCTTTGTTTGGAATTTTGCGTAAGCAGGAGGAGAAATAGCATAATTGGTAATGAATAATTCATGCAGATTTCAATGTATTATGTTGCATAACATATGTTCAATAGAGGAGGAGCAGGAGGAGAAATACCTGGTAGTTCGCTCGCTTTAAGTCGCTGCATATAATCACCAACAGCGCGGACAGAAGCAGCTCCAGACCAGCAACAGCAGACACAGAAAAATGCGCGAACAAACAGATCAAAGAAAACACAGACGCGGTAAACAAATGAACTTCACGGGCGATATATTTATAAGAACTAGTTCGGCCGAACTATTTTAAGAGTAAAATTTCGGCTGAACTTTTGTTACCGGTTTTCCCATCTCCATCAAAAATTTTGTTTGCCCACGCTGTCAGTGTTTCGTCAATCTAAACGGAAGCACAAGTTCGGCCAAAATTTCTCATAATGTTCGGTCGAACTATCAAATAGTTCGGCTGAACTTCATAAAAGGTTTGGTCGAACTACTGCCGAAAAAAAATTTCCGCCCCCGATTCTCACAAAAGTGTAACCCAGCTTCACATTTCCGCCCTGCTATGTCATGGGTGAAAGACTTATTTTCAAATCATGGAGAGTGTATGCCAAATGAAGACACAATACATATTCCAGATAATTTCTCGAGAAGAGATATATTCATCTTATACAAATATTATGCAGAATCTATTGAAGGAGTTGGTAATTTTATTACATATTCATATTTTACAAGGGTATGGAAGAATGAATTCAACAATGTTCGTATTCCTAAGAAGACAAGGATGGGGTTTTGTAGCACATGTGCTTCTCTTAAAGAAAAAAGAGATAAATGTCAAGGGGTAGAAAGAGGTATGCATTAAAAACATTATTTTTAAAAATTAGATAGTTATCAACTATGAAAATATATTTATTCATATGTTTATTTTATTTTATGTATAGATTCTGTTTCCAAATAACTTCAAGAGCATCACAATAAACAAAAAAGTGAAAGGAAAAAATTGTATAAACATCGAAAGAAGTGTTATGATAATCTAAATACATATTTGGGATTGATAATTGATGGTATGGACCAAAAGAAAACACTTCTACCACATTTTGTATGCATGCCAAAAAAATTACAGGAGGAAAATTTCATTCAGTTTCACTTGGTTGGTTGTATGGTCTTTAATGAGAAGATGTTTCCAAGGGTTTTCTTCATAGCTCCAAATATTCATAATGATGCAAATCTGACCATAACTATAATCCATGTTGTGGTTACTCATTGGTCTAGTATTCTTTCTGAAGTTCTGTATGTACAATTAGACAACACAAGCAGTGAAAACAAAGTTCAGGTTCTTTTTGGGTATCTAAACATGCTTGTTGAATTAGGAATTTTTAAAAATATAAAGGTTAGTTTCCTTCTTGTTGGGCATACTCATGACCATATTCATCAAATGTTCAGTCATTTTTCAGTAATATTGAGGAGGAAAGGTGTTAAGAGTCTACTATCATTAATTTAATGTATTAAGAAATCCCACATTCTGGAGCCTATTTTTCATGTTTTGGAAGAAACTATTGACATGCAAAGGTTTATTTTGGGATCACATGGTGAGGATAAATGAATTGAGAAACTTAAAAACATTAGCTTCCAACGTAAATTTCGTATCAAAAAAATTGATGGGATAACACTTATATAGGGCAAGAAGTATTCAACTGTTGGAGAATGTGGGCCATCATGAGGTTTAACATTTTCTAAGTTCATTCCAGAGTGTCCAGTATTTTCATCAAAGATATTGTTATTACAGTTAGTTGCTGAACTCCATAATGCACGAAGGCATAAGAGAGAAATAAATTATTATGAATGTTTGGAGGAAATTAGAAGATGTATTAGAGATACATAAGAGTACTTTGATGTTGCTTATTTAGTTTAGTAGGAGTATTTTTTCAATAATAAAAATGATATGATTTCAAGATCAATAAATGAGGATACGGTTTTGAAGACTCCATTTTTTTTTCCACAAAATATGCCAAATGAACATGAGGAAACACATATTGTTGAACAAAAACAGTCTCAAACTATAATTAATTCTCCACGGGTAGAGGAAAGGGAAATCTATATTGGCTCTAGGATATCATGTGCACAATGTCAAGCCATGGAAGACCTTAATAGGGGTTCTGTGCAATATTTGAAGGAGGGTTGCATGATAGTAGTGTTAGCTTATGAAGATCCACTTAGCTATCCATTTTGGATTTCCAAGGTTATAAAGGTCATTAATGAAAATGAAGATATTACAGCAGTTGATGTACATTGGTATGCCACAAGTACCCACCCTTTCAATGGTGTGTACAAGCTAGGGGTGGTATTTGAAAAAAATGGTAGAAAGATAAAAAGAAAGGGCACAAATATAAATAGTTGCCACACAAATGTCTTAAAATTGGAGGGTGTTGGCATACTTGTGTATTAATTCAATTTGACTAAGAGAGGAACTCTTCGGTTGAAGACCATTTCTACCAGAACAAATACTACTGAGATGGGACTCTGTTGAATGTAGTCGTAGATATAGAATAGTTTTTAACTCTTAAATTGATGACATGCATGTTGACTCAGATGGAGCACTAGTTGATCAAAGAGAAGAATATGGATCATCATCATCTGCATTGAGTCATTCATCTGAAGACGTATGTTCTGATGGTGTGCAAGAACCTATGGTTAATCTGGAATAATTGTCTAAGACATTTTTATGTAATTGACGTTTGCATGGTAACTTGAAATAAATATTTTGACTTCCATATGATCTTTCATGAATTTATGAGCCATTTCTACATTTTTTGGATTATATGTTTTAATTATGAATAATTCATCTCTTTAGAATATCCACAGTGTGACAATGAATTACAAAAATAATTTATGCTATATTCAATATACCAATGTTGATTTTTGATTAAAGGTAAAAAAAAGTAGAAATTAATGTTGAATTTTTAGATTATGGAGTGATATTGCCATGATATTATGTAATGATACCATTTGGTATCGGATACTTTTAAAAATTTAAAAAAAATTATGCCTCATTGAAAGGGGACAGTTTGTATTCATGGTTGATTTTTAGGTTTTGGTTGCAATTAGATTTAAATTTTTCTTATGGTAAGATTTGAAAAGAGATATATTTTTATCCTTTAAAATAAAAATTACTCTTGGAATAATAAATATTTCATTTACTTGTTCAATTTTAAAAATTGTTTAAGTCATATAATTTCTCCATAATTTCATGGTTCAAGTATATTGAAAACTGAAGATTTAAAGACTTGAGATTTAAAAGTTTTCATTAAGGTTTTTATGCACTACGCTATTTTAACTTTAATGTTATGGTTGAAAAAAATTACAATTTTAGGGTTTTGTTAGAGTCAAGATATTTTATCTTTAATAAGATGGATGAAAAATGTTGGAAATGATAAGGCCTTCAGGCATGATGTGTTTATCTTTAAGATCATGTATAATTTTTTTTAGAATTTTACGATTTTTCAATGTCCTAATATGTTGTCTTTAATTCCATTGTTAAAATGTGTCAAAATTGTGACACATTTATTTTTTTTGTTATTCCAGCATCAACTTGTTTTGTTTCAAGGGTGTTTTTTCAATCCTTTTTTCAAGAAACAATTTCATTTTTAGAATATTTTTAAAAAAGGTTGAAATTTGACCTTGAGAAAAAAACAAATGCGTTCTGGAATACACACTTTTTGTTTTTGGGGTGTTTTTTCATGTATTTTTGAGTCTTTTTGGGCTAGAGTTTCCGTTCTGAGGTAATAGTTCCCATTTGATCGGTAACTATGTTACAACCCATATATTGATATTTATGTATCAAATGCATGCTTGGATAATACCCTATAGTGCACCACATTTACAAAGATGGACATTGATTTTTTATACCATCATTTACATTTCAATTGTATACGAAACTCAAAATTAACATGAATAATTATGATGCAATAATTTCATCATCTATTGTGCTTCCAATTTTATGATAAAAGTAACCCAGAAAACATTAATTATGGTTTAGAAATCTTACATGAATATTAACATATCCTTAAATTTCTTCTTCAAAAAAATTTGTTCATGTCACATTAGCTTGGTATTGCTGATAACGCCACTTTAACTTGGTAATGTTGTTCATAACACTTCAACTTGGTAAAATTTCTGAGGTTAAAGAAGATATCACCAATTGGTCAACACATAATACATTTGAAACAAGCTCATTATTAAAGACTAATTACCAATTTCAATACTCATAGGGGATGAACTACGTTGGGGCAACCGTAAAACACTTTGACAGATATGATCCCACGTAATTTTCAATTGTTAAGTCATATTTAGGCTCTAAATGTTATAAAAAAATTACTTTAAAATGTCAATACTTATAAACTGTTGAATTTAGGAAGACAAAAAACACAATATATTAAAATATTAAAGAATAAACCTAAAAAATTGTAGGAAGTGAAAAAAATTTACATGTTGAAGTTGGCAACAAGAAACAATGAAATTGGCATCTGGAAACAACATCCATGATCCTAGTGAAAATTAAGCACCTACACTAGGTTGGGGCCCATGTAGGCTATTTTTAGGTGTATGTCTATTTATAGATGTATGTACATGTCTATTTATAGATGCATTTCTATTTTTATTATTCCTTAGTATTAGATGGACATTAAACTATAATCTATTCTCAGTGAGACTTGAAAATAGTTAACTGAAATGGAAAATCTATTACCTAAGTGAATTTTGAGTTAAGAGGTTGGTTTGTGGGACATCTAGGTCAAATTGAGTTGTAATAGAGTGATTCTAGTTGTAACAGAGTTGGAAGTGCGGTGGTGCATGAGTTGTGTAAGTTGTAAATCATTTTAACTCAATTAAGTGAGTTAAAGTCACATGTGCTAGTTGTAACTATAGATACACTAGTGAGAGATCAATTGAATTAATTATTAATTAATTCACAAGTAGTGATATCACATGCAACTGATGTTTTTACTATTATTAACTGCATGTATGTTAGATCTAGTGGAGACCTAGTTGATCTCTAGGTGAAAGGGAAGATAACTATCAGTTGTGACATTATCCGCTTGCGCACATGCAAACACACACACATTGGATGATCCCATGATATTTATGCAGTCAAGGAAGGTAAGGCAATCATTATTTAGGGTTATTTACCATCGGGGATTTCGAAGTGGAGGCATGATGTCTGGAGATAGTAAATTGAGCAAGTGATTTGCCAATTTTTGTATGACAGTGTGAGAAAATTAGATGATGTACTGAGAGCTCTTGTGATTGGAGTTTTGTATTCAATTATTTCATGATCCATGATATAATATACAATAGAATATAGTGGGTTTTTTAGCTATAATATTTCTCTGGGAAATTATATGTGTTGTATGTGATTGATCTTTCTTCATGTTCATGTGATTGGCGATTGTGTTGTTAATTCTGCAAATATTTGTTGGAGTGATTCAATATTTAACTTTAGCATATTGTTTGATTGGGTGAATCCAAGATATGCATGCATATTTTATAATTTTCTACATGGTGTCAGAGCTGTGTTATAAATTTTCTAAATGATATGAGAGCAGGAATTGTTCAGGTACGTGAGTTTGCAGAAAATATTTGAAAAATTTTATGCAATATTTTCAAAAACAAATAGCATATTTGGATTTCTTGAAAAAAATACCCAAATTGAAAAAAAAAAAAAATTGGTCGAATCGGAGCTCGGATGAGGGAGATATCATCGATTTAAAATCAACTCTTTTGCTAGAAAATTTTGTGACAATGGGAGAATTGCAATGCGTGCGAGCCAAGATCCTACATGCACTATGGTACAAGATGCATGCAAAGCTTTAAAGATCAAAGCAGAGGTTAGTTACTTGGTGGTTG
This sequence comes from Pinus albicaulis, assembly GCA_034641835.2. Classification (NCBI taxonomy): domain Eukaryota; kingdom Viridiplantae; phylum Streptophyta; class Pinopsida; order Pinales; family Pinaceae; genus Pinus; species Pinus albicaulis. The sequence continues at coordinate 1,323,727,117 of CM076579.1, read as the reverse complement.
AGAGGGAGCCTCTCAACATGTAGCCTGAGAACTAATCTGAGAAAATTGTGGAGCAGCCACAACTAGAGATGTAGAAGAATCTCTATAGACTTGATGTACATGCGATTTCTACAGATCTTCCTACCATTGGGAAGTGTGAGAAAGTCATGAAATTTACCCTTGAGAGGGAGCTCGATTTTCATGCAGGTACGAGTGAACCTGAAGATGTGGAGCAGTCACATGTGGAGGATCATGGAGTGGGAGAAACCACTCATGAGGAGAAATTTCGAGCCAGATGGGAGGAGGGATTACATGCAGCTATACCACCAGGTATGAGGTGGGGCAACATGCATGATTAATCCCATGAAGAAATTTTGGGCAGAATTCAATGAGATGGTGTGGGTCTCATGAATCGAACCTAGCTATGAGGAGCCCACAGTACATCAGTAGCAGGATCAGTTGGATTGATGTAGTCAAATGTCAAGAGGACATGAAATCAAAGTGACAGTGTCAGATACTGGAGTGTATATCATAGTTGGCAGCAAGTGCAGAGTGCATGGATGCAGATGTCAGCAGCGCAGAGCATCCAGTAAACATGTTCAGTAGGTACTAACAATTCAGAATACTTTGATGAAAGATGCATTATAATAATTTAGTTTTTTGGAGGCTATTCAGTTTCGGAAGTGTTGCATGCAAAGGTTGCATGTGAAATAAACACTAGCGAAGTGTTGCATGCAAGAGTTGCATGTGCAAGAAACACTAGAGAAGTGTTGGATGCATGAGTTGCATCTCGCATGCATGGAGTTGCATGTTGCATATATGGAGTTGCATGTCGCATGCATGGTGTTGCATGTCACATGCAAGGACATTAATTTCTCGTTGAGAGGGAGTGTTGAAGTTTGCAAAAAAAAATATTGAAATTGGCATCCCGAAACAACATCCATGATCCTAGTGAAAATTAAGCGCCTACAATAGGGTGGCGCCCACACAGGTTGTTTTTAGGTGTATGTCTATTTATAGATGTATGTGCATGTCTATTTATAGATGTATTTCTATTTATATATACATGTCTATTTTTATTATTCCATAATATTAGATGGACATTAAACTATAATCTAGTCTCAATGAGAACTTGAAAATATTTAACTGAAGTGGAAAATCAGTTAGCTAAGTGAATTTTGAGTTAAGAGGTTGGTTGGTGGGACATGCAGGTTGAATTGAGTTGTAACAGAGTGATTCTAGTTGTAAAAAAGTTGGAAGTGCAGTGGTGCATGAGTTGTGCAAGTTGTAAATCGGTTTAACTCAATTAAGTGAGTTAAAGTCAGTTGTGCTAGTTGTAACTGCAGATACACTAGTGAGAGATCAAGTGAATTAATTATTAATTAATTCAAAATGAGTTGCCTCACATGCAACTCATGTTTTTACTATTATTAACTGCATGCATGTCAGATCTAGTGGAGACCTTGTTGAGTTCTAGGTGAAAGAGAAGATAACTATCAGTTGTGAAATTATCCGCTTGCACATATGCAAGAACACACACATAGGATGATCCATTGATATTTACGTAGTCAAGGAAGGAAAGGAAATCATTATTTGTGGTTTTTTACCATCAGGGATTGTGTAGTGGAGGCAGGATGTCTGGAGATAGTAAATTGAGCAAGTGATTTGCCAATTTTTGTATGATAGTGTGAGACAATTAGCTGATGTACTAAGAGATCTTGTGATTGGAGTTTTGTACGAAATTGTTTCATGATCCTTGATATAATATACAATAGGAGATAGTGGGGTTTTTAGTTGTAAGCCTTCCCTGAGAAATTATCTGTGTTGTGTGTGACTGATCTTTCTTCATGTTCATGTGATTGGTGATTGTGTTGTTAATTCCGCAAATATTTGTAGAAGAAATTCAGTATTTAAATTTACATATTTTTATATCGTGTGAATCCAAGATATACATGCATATTGTATAATTTTATACATGGTATCAGAGATGTATTATAAATTTTGTACATGGTATGAGAGCAACAATTATTTGGGTGCGCGAGTTTGCAGAGAATATCTGAAAAATTTTATGAAATTTTTTCAAAATCAAATAGAATATTTGGATTTCTTGCAAAAAAAAAACCCCAAATTGAAAAAATAAATTGATCGAATCAGAGCTCCGATGAGGGATATATCATTGATTTAAAATCAACTTTGTTGTTAGAAAATTTTGCAACGACAGGAGAATTAGAATGTGCGTGAGCCAAGAACCTACATGCACTGAGGTACAAGATGCATGAAAAGCTTTGAGGATCAAAGTAGAGGTTAGTGACTTGGTGGTTGAGAGGGAGCCTCTCAACATTCAGCCTAAGAACCAGTCTCAGAAGGTTATGGATTAGCCACAACAAATGTAGAAAAATCTCTATAAACTTGATGTAGATGTGATTTCTACATAGCGTTCTACCATTGGGAAGTGTTAGAAATTCATGCAATTGACCCTTGAGACAGAGTGGATTTTCATGTAGGTAAGAGTGAACCTCAATATGTGGAGCAGTCACATGCGGAGGATCATGGAGTGGGAGAAACCACTCATGTAGAGAAATTTCAAGCCAGATGGGCAGAGGGATCGCATGCAGTTATACCACCAGGTATGAGGTGGGGAGACATGCATGATTAATCCTAGGAAGAAATTTTGGGTAGGAATTGTTGAGATGGTGTGGGTCTCATGAATCGAACCTAGCTATGAGGAGCCCATAGTAAATTAGTAGTAGGATCATTTGGATTGATTCAGTTAGATGTCAGGAGGACATCAAATCAAAGTGACAGTGTCAGATACTGGAGCATAGATCAGTGTTGGCAGCAAGTGCAAAGCGCATGGATGTATATGTCAGCAGAATAGAGGATCCAATAGACATGTGTAGTAGGCACCATCAGGTCAGAAGAATTTGATGGAAGATGCATTATACTGATTTAGTTTTTTGGACACTATTAAATTTCAGAAGTGTTGCATGCAAGATAAACACTAGCAAAGTGTTGCATCTGCGAGAAACACTAGAGAAGTTTTGAATGCATGAGTTGCATGTCGCATGCATGGAGTTTCATGTCGAATGAAAGGGTTACATGTCTCGTGCATGGAGTTTAATGTCACATGAGAGGACATTCCTTTCTTGTTGAGAGGGAGTGTTGAAGTTTACAAAAAGAAATAGTGAAATTGGCATCCGGAAACAACATCCATGATCCTAGTGAAAATTAATCACCTACACTAGGGTGGGGCCCACACAGGATGTTTTAAGGTGTATGTCTATTTATAGATGTATTTTCATGTCTATTTATAGATGCATGTTTATTTGTTTTATCCCTTAATATTAGATGGACATTAAACTATAATCTATTTTCAATGAGAACTTGAAAATAGTTAACTGAAGTGGAAAATAACTTAGCTAAGTGAATTTTGAGTTAAGAGATTTCTTGGTGGGACATGCAGGTTAAATTGAGTTGTAACAGAGTGATTCTAGTTGTAACAAATTTGAAATTGTAGTGGTGCATGAGTCGTGCAAGTTGTAAATCAGTTTAACTCAGTTAAGTGAGTTAAAGTCAGTTCTACTAGTTGTAACTGAAGATACACTAGAGAGAGATCAAGTGAATTAATTATTAATTAATTTAGAAGTAGTGATCTCACATTCAATTGATTTTTTTTACTATTATTAACTGCAAGCATGTCAGATGCAGTGGATACCCAGTTGAGTTTTAGGTGAAAGAGAGGATAACTATTAGTTGTGAAATTATCTGCTTCGACACTTCCAATAACACACACATTGGATGATACCATGATATTTACACAGTCAAGGAAGGAAAGGTAATCATTATTGAGGGTTCTTTACCATCATGGATTGTAAAGTGGAGGCCGGATGTCTGGAGATAGTAAATTGAGAAAGTGATTTGCCAATTTTTGTATGACAGTGTGAGAAAATTAGCTGATGTACTGAGAGCTCTTGTGATTGGAGTTTTGTATGAAATTGTTTCATGATCCATGATATAATATACAATAGAAGATACTGGGGTTTTTAGCTGTAAGCTTTCCCTGGGAGATTATATGTGTTGTGTGTGATTGCTCTTTCTTCATGTTCATGTGATTGGAGAATGTTGATTCCAGAAATATTTGTAGAAGTGATTCAGTATTTAACTTTAACATATTTTTAGATCAGATTAATCCAATATATACATGCATGTTGTATAATTTTCTACAATTAGGGGGCACAAACATACCCAAATTTTCAATCTATTGTATTTCAAACAATATTTTTTTCCTACAAGAGAAATATACTCTAGCTGCATCTCTGAAATCACTTTCTTATGACCAAATTTTTCATGTCAGTAAATGAAAATGACAAAGTAGGAATTGTAGAGAGAATCTAAGAATGACCCTACTTTATGTATTGCATGTAGCAATTCCTATTATATAAAATTTTATTTACATGAGAACGCTAAGAATAGCCTTGAGAATTTTCAGAGATATTTCCTAGTTAGTTTATTATTCTAAAAAAAAGTACAAAGAGCCTTACCATAAGTATACTCAAATAGGAATCATCAAAATTTTCTAACCCTTTCATCGCCATTTCCTCCACTCGTAGTTCACTTCATTTTCCTTGTAATGGAATATAATTGTAAATTTAAGCGCATTTATTATTTACTAAATAATATTCTTGATTTATGTCATACATAAATGTACAAGTATGCAGTAAGGATCACATGTCAATATGTAAGAATCCTTTAATGATTATCTAAGAACATTAGGACCATTATAATAAAAAATTCAATATCTCAATCTGTTTTTATCATATAGCCAATCATTCAAAACAACTTTTTGAAGTTCCTGAACAACCTGTAGTATATTGGTTTGAGCTACAAAAATCATTGTCTAATCTATATACTATCAAATTCACCCATATTTTACAAAAAAATTCTGGGAAGCAAAAAATGTTCCAAAATTTGTGTCATGGGAAGTTAAGGAATCAAAGAGTTTTGTAAATCTGGTTAAGGAGGAGTATCCTTCTCAGAGGAAGAATTTTTTGTTGATGTTGTTGCAAAGTATCTGAAGATTTGTGTCTCTCTCTGCTTATTGATAGAGAGTAGCTACTTATTGCTATGGAAATAGACTAACTTTATAGAGATCACTCAAAATCATTAATTTTCTCCTGATCAACTATCAATTGCATGGTGGAGAAAGTTCTAGCCAAATATATGACTTCGTAATCACCTTGCTGCTCAAATTGATACATTTGAACAAATTGAAAATTAAAAGTGACAGAGTTGATGGTATTTTTTCTTAGTAGGTTTAACTTAGAATGAAATTTTTTTAAGAGATATGAGAAGAGTTTTTCTTGCCCTTGCAAAAAGTCCTACATGCGTGAAGTACCTTTTATGTTGTGGTTTTTAATTTTGACACATTTGATGAGGTCAAACATGATAAGGAAATAATGTAGTTTATTAACTGAAGATTGAGTATCACAAACTATTTTCTTTTGATAGGTGATTTGGCCTTTCTACACTAGCATATATCCATCTTAACCCAAGATATTTCTAGAACTATGAAGGATCAAATCCATCAACCTCTGAATCCTTTTGAGAGTGAAAAATTTTGAGACTTCCAGCGAAACAAATTTAATTCAAATCCCTTCATGTAATTGATAGATGCAAAGTTAATATGGATACATGTTTCTTTTCTTTTAGGTGTGCCTTTTAATTATTTTTCCCTTTTCTCTTTTTTTCTTTTTTAGATTATCTTTGAAACTAGAGATCAAAGGCTAAATTTTATTTGATTGCAATTGATATCATGACACATGTGGCACATGTCATCATGTTGGGTTGTAGATTTTTATTCTCAGTGCGAATATGGCACCCAAAGGGAAATTGTATCATTTGGCGAACTATTTAGAGGAAACTGGTGATGACATTAGGAATTAATTTTTGTACATTTTATTCTTACACCAATGAAGAAATGGGGAAAAAAAAACTTGGAGAATATCATGTACAATTAGCTAAGGGATCAATCATCATGAAGGGGGTAATGACTTCGGCATTGGTTGTTGGGATAAATAATGTAAAATTATGACCAAAGAGGAAAATGAAAACGACATATAATATGAGGTGGCGACCACTCCTAAAAATACAAAAATATTACATAGTTTATTAATGACAATGGAATCCAACAAAAAATGGATTCAATTCCTAAAAAAGGAAGATTACATCTTGCCTTCTATCAGGGCTACATATGAAAGAGATTTGGAGGCCAGTTACCACTCTCTAGCAGGGAAAACAATAAAAATGACCCAATAAATATTTGCCACAAATGACATACAAAAATGTTTGACATTTGGAGGACCTAATATCTTCAACCCATACAGTCTAAATTCTTATTGTGAGGCAACTCTATTACATGAGAGTAAAATATGTGTGTGTTGAGACAAGTAACAGGTAGATATATTGATAAACTTGTTAAATACCTCATACATAACTTAATTTTCCCTCATGAATGCAACCATCATTCAATATCCCTTAGATAAAAAGGGGTGACCTATGGGTCAATGAGGAAAATTTTCAGAAGATTTGGTGTCAATCTAGTTGGACTTAAAATTTAATACACTCATCTTAAGACTTAAGTGATCCCTGATAGACATCATCATTTTATGTTCATCAATGGAAAAATGAAGTCATAAATTAAAATTTTGCATATAATCAATAAAACTGCGAATGGTATGTTAACTTATTTAAGGAATGAACCAGTGTAACAGAGGGTATCACATTCAAAAATCGGACTCCCTATTGAGGATGCCATAGGAAGCCCATACATACCTAGTATTTAGTGTACTTTAAGGTACACCAAAACTATCCACAATTCAAATCCCCTATATGGGGATATCTGTAGAGGCACCATGTGCCCTCAACAAACACACATAACTACACATAAATGACACTTAGTTTTTAGGATATTCTAATAAAAAAACCTTAAAACCCTAATAACTAGTTTCCCACCCTTTTCTACTCAGTCCCACCAACTCTCCTTCACTTTATAAACCTAAAACAAACACAACGATTAACGATTTTTTCCTAATGGACACATACCCTGTCATTTCCTGAAACTTTTTTTTTTGGGTAGGTTCTTGTTGAAGGATCATAATTATATACCTCAACATTGGGGAAAGCCACTCGGTCGGGAACTTAAAGCAACTCCTTTTACATTTGGAATAGTGGCTTCGACTAGGATTAGGGGGCCAGTTTCCCTTAATAAGAGTAATGAAATATGGATGGTATGTATAAATTTAAGGCTGATGATTTTAATAAAGCTAATAAATAAAGAATAAATAAACTTAATATATATATCCCAGGAAATCTTTCTCTATATATTTGACATTAAAAAGATCTCATATTTAACATGACAATATAGATCATCAAATAATTTATGAGGTTAAAACATATAGTGATAACTAATTTAATTAAGCGGTTAATTAAATTAGTTGATGAAATTAATTTCACATATAAGATTTCATTGTTCATGCATATATTTATAAGATTTCAATCACACGCATCAATAGTGACAAATTATTGATTGCTTGCAAAAACATACATGACAACCATAAGTAAGATAACCATTCAACTCTTAAGCACGGTAATAATATACAGATAGTAGTACTCGATATATGTTGACTTTTCTCATGAGAAAAACAACAACGGTTCATATTTATATTAAGATCACTTACAGCTACAGTAGTGCAAACCAAAATATTTCTTGCAAAAATTCCAAACCCCTTCTTCATATAAATGGAGGGGATTTATAGTTTCTAGTGAAATACACATATACTAAAGCATCATAAAAGAATGAATTGGTTTTAACTAACCACACCTAAAATAAATTAAAAGACAATAATACATTATGTTGGAACACCTTGGCTATGGTTGTGATGAAGGCTGCCATCCCATACGCTTTCGAAGTTCACACATATTTGTCATTGGCTTTAATTTTGGTGGAGTAAAAGGTGGTATGCACATATTTCTAGTGAATATCATGTCGCTAATATCGAGCAACATACAAGAAGTTATGTTGGAGAGACACCTCGGCATTAGAAATTAGCTACACAGTTTAACTAAGAAATTCCCACGGTGTTCTAAGTTAACCTTTGATATTTTCTTGATATTCGCGGCCTTATTCTTTGATGACTCTTGCCATGTTTTAGTTAAAAATTTAACATCGGGCAAAGTATCATTGGGGAAATCTGGAATCTGGTTGGCCTTCAGTAAACTATCAATGATAGATTCATTGATATTGTTTGAGATGTTCCTCGCGCTAAATATTGTCATTTCTATATGTTTGATTTTAATTTCCCACACTTGGAAGACAATATCCTTTTGTGATTATTTAATTCTAAGTAGATCAATTAATCTCCCTACAGTACCATATTTCCATAATATATAATCTAATGTTTTCACCAATGAATTTCTTGATTGACATAAATCATGAATAATTGCTAATTTTTGATAGAAAATAACTTGTTGTTGAGAAAGGAGAGTATTTAGTTCTCCTGCTTCCTTCTTAAATTTATTTATTTCAGGATTCACCTTTAACTTTTCAATATTTTGTTAAATTTATTGGATTTTAGTATAATGGATTTTCAAATTGGATTCATGTTAAAGCTTTATGTCATTAAATTGTTTTTGAAGTTCGCCAAGTTGCGCTTGCCATTTTTGAGAAATTATATGTTTCTCATTCTCCAAACTTTATTCTAAATGAATAATTCTTTCATTTTTCTCCTTTAGAAGTTGATCTACTTCAAAGGCTTTGTCAATGGTAGCAGTAACATATGCTCTTGCAAACTATGAGAGCCTACCGATATCTTCGATAAGGGTGGACTATTTACATTTGCATACCACTTCAAAGGAAGTATCTGCAACGAATAAGACTTACGATTGATGAATTTTTATCATATTCCTCTATCTCTTGAGCATAAATTTGTTCTAGGGACTATAGAATATGTCTAGAGGTAGAATCTCATCAATTATCAAAATGACCTCAAAAATCAGGAATATCGGGATGACTTCTAAATCATCAGTGACCAAATTATTATCGGAAGCTTGAGTAGTAAGTGAAGTCTTCTCTATATATTCAAAATTATGTGTGACCTATTTTTGCAATGGAGTATTCATATATTGAAGCCCTATTGTTTGTATAGCTTGATTAAATTTCTCCCATATTTCATTAAGTTTGTTACCCGAGTGAGTTTCTTTAGTCTATGAAGAGGATGAAGTGCCTGTCTTTTTTTCCTGAGATGTATCAGTATCCCATGCTAAAGTAGTAAATTATTTATCTTGTTTTGTGTCTTCTAGAGGAAATATCAACAAATCCATAGGCAAGTGAGTTATAATTTTATCTATGTATTGATTAAATTGGTCAATTATTTAAGAAATAACTGTGTTTTTTCTTGTTTATCAACATCCGAATAGTTAGAAATTGATTCATAAATCATCAAATATGTTTGGTTCATGTATAAATTTCCTATTTGTTGCTTGTGCAATGACATTTGGGAATATTTGGGAAGTTTGAACATTTAATTTATTTAATCTCGATATCAACATGCTTGAAATTGTCTAGAGAATATACACCACATTTAATAGGAAAGGTAGGCCACATTCTATTTTTAGCATCCTTCAGGACCTTTGGAATACCACTTCCTACAGTTTGGTATGTTATCTCTCATGAAAGGATTTTATCGAGAACATACAGGGGTAAAACATGAGGGTTTGCAATATTTTTTAAGATCCAAACATAAGTGAAGGATTCTTCTCTCCATTTCCCAATTGATAAAAAATCATTTTTAGCTTCAGGTTAAAGCCTAGGGGAATTTTCATCAAAGACGCTTTGGTGGATGAGAAGCATAACTCCATAGAAAATTTTATACAAATGAGGGTGAAATATTGATTCGTAGAGTATGTCATGATAAATATGGATAGGATTAGGGTCCTATATGATCCATGTCCATCCCATAGAGGTAAAATCAGAGGTGAAACATATGTCATCCATTATATAGGCACTCATGTAGAAAGGGGGAACTATGTTATGAGAACAACTAATTTTTTTCCTATAATTCAAGATTTGGGTGCCTATACTATCAAGAAATATAGATCCCCAATCCATAATATATCCATCAAAGGAACCATGAATAAGTGGTAGCCACTAGTCTAAGAATTTTTGCGTATTGGGGTAACTATAGATTCTACACATCTTAGTGGTTATATAACAAAATGGACCGGCAAGGGAAGAAATGGCATACATTCCCTTATCCTCATTCTTATGTTTGTGAGGATATATTCTCCATTATATGATGGGATCTGACTAATACACAAGTTTTCTCATGAAGTTCTGTCCAAATTTCTTGTCATATTTCTTCTAAGGCAATGATAACTAATACACTTTGCTTCAATCATTGTTGGTGAATGATCCAACAACTATTTTATTTTCAGTTAGGATAACCCTTTCTGAAATATTCACATTATTAATGACCCATTTAAAAATATCTATATATGGAATGATCTTTGATCAGGCTGGAATTCTGTGTAAGAAATAATTGCAGACATCACCCCGGGTAGATTCAAAAATTGGAGTATAATTTTCGGTTGTAGCTTTTCTTTCTGTTACCTTGGGTTTTTAATCTTAAAAAATATTGTACATAATGTCCTAGGAGGATATTTTGGAATTTAGAGTGTAGGCTATACCAGAGAATAATGCAGGAAATTCAGTAATATCATCTGGAGGAGAAAAAATCTACTGTTGAACTGTGGTTTTCTTCTTTTCTTTAGAGGCCTTAGACATTTCTTTTGAGCTTTTCTTATCGAGACTAGACTACAAATGGAAAACGCGGGAATAAGAAAAAATTCCTTTAGCAGATAATTCCTTAGAGAGAATAACCAATTTCATATCAATTCATGTCTTTATGAGAAAATCCTAGTGACATCAAGCTGCAATTATTAAATTTTTAAAAATTTCAAAATCATAAATCTGCCACATTTATCCATTAAACGATAAGACATGAATTCACATGGGCCTTGTACATGTGAGCTATCGAAGGATTTTATTGGATAAATATTATGGATGTATATTCAAAACATGCGATATCCTTACCCTCCTATAGGCTTTCTCTAAATATTTAATGACTATAAATATAGGCAAGAAAGTGCATCAAAGGTCTTGTATCAGAGATGTGATATTAGAGGTCTCTGTATCATAGATGTGATATCATAGGTTTAAAAGAGTGACACCCAATATGGAAGTTTTGATATGGACAAGAAGGGTTTTTTGGGAGATCATAGATATGATAATATCAGAGGATCAGGTGAGAAGGATATCAGAGTATCAAAGGTTAAGGATATCGGAGGATTTTTAGTGGTGTTCTTATAATTTTTTTTGATATTTAGAAGCTACAACATGCTACATGGAAATATTGTGGGGTCAGGCTTTATTATTATATTAACAAAGTGGTGCTTATAATGTTTAGTATGAAAGCATGGAAACATTAACCGAGAGAATATTTTATCGCAATTTTCCTGTAAGGCACGACAATACATTTAGATGTTTCGATTAACTTCTCCAGATAATATGGAAAAGCATATAGTGTTGAATTTCTATGACCTTGGGTCTAGGTTAGTGTCTAAAAATCATTGATGCTACTAAACCAAGAATCTCAACCATGACCTATATTTCACATTGGAAATATAAAGAATTAAATCACACATGCACGAAATATAGACAAATTTTCAATTTTTCAACCCAACGTTGTTATATTAATAAAACTAATATAATACAATAGTATAGGGCTCCCGTACCAGGGATATGTTCCCTCATACATCCAACAGTATAAGATACAAAATAAGATACTCTCACCATTTGGATGTAGCATGCTATATCAACTCCTCTCTTTCGTACCCTGTAGCTACCCCATCCTTCAATTCCTAATCTGTAGCTCCTGCCTCTATCAATGCTCCAAGTCCATATGGCCAATGAATCTTGGCTGTCCAATATTCTCTCTAGTTTCCCCTTCATCCATGAAGGAAAAAACACATCGATACTCCTATCATTTTGTTTGGAACTCCACTTGTGAACAAATGTCAATCTGCCTACTACTACTCTTCATGATCTGTATGTAAAATCTTGAGACTTCATGGTGAAATTTGCAACTAAAAATATTAGGATTTTTAAACACTTATTCCAATTTAATTAACACATTAACATGATTTAAAACTCAGTTTTTTATAAAATAAAGAAGACATTAGTATCATAACAGTATACATCAAACAAAAAATGGTGAAGGAGTTAACCTCTCCTAGGCTACATATCCTAGTCCAACTTCCAATGGTTAGGCCTCATTCATTAAGCTCCAAAAGGTGTTTTTACATCAATTTAGACTGCTCATAATGCTAAACCAATTACACAAATGACTCAAGAACAATAAAACACCCCTATCTAGGCTCTTTCTACTGCCAATAAGGTCAAAAACTGAATGAGTTATGGTTCAAAGAATTTTTTTGCTAACTATCCTATAATATTGACTTCCCTGCAATCTATTCTACAATTTCTGCCTTTCACGGCCATGTGGAGAGACAATTTTGCTTCGCGTTGGTTACCCACTGCACCAGATGAAAATTGTCAAACAATTAATCTGCCTCTACAGGCCCATATCCAGCTAAAAATGCACCACTTGGGAAAATACCTAATATTGATCTTGAAATTCGATGCGAATGTTCCTGTCAGTCTTTGACTGTAGGTTTAATTGTGGTTTAGTGATGGTTTGATTCAATCTGAATTGGGGTTAGAGGAATCCTGCGCAAGGCAGGTTCCGCTCCCCTACCGTTGGTTTAACCTTGGCATCAATTGTTACTCTCGGAGCATGTGTTCACCGATGTCGTAACCGACAAGCTAACCATTGGCTCCAACCTTGGAATAAGGTTATAATATGGGGTTGTTGTGGTATATGGTATGGTTCATCCATTGGGTTAATACATTGTAATAAACTTTGGTTAGTGCATTATATTAAGGTTTTGGGCTGGGGTTAGACCTTGACCTTGGTTGGTCGACTGAGCTTATGGGTTAACCTCAGCCCCCACCCCAAAATATACCATGAATAAAATTTTAATAGGACCACTCCACTAGGCATATCCAGTAACAATGCAACGCAATCAATGGAAGCCTCAGTTATTCTATACAAGGTCTAGTGTTTGATTCCTCGAGGGATTTTCAGCCTCTATAATGTTATGGCTCGCTAAGAGGAGGCAAGGTAGCAGCCATTGGTTGGACCATGTGGCACTCCCTCATTGGGCCACCACAACAATATTTAAGTCAATAACAAACCACCATGCCACAACCAATGAGCTACTGACAAATTTCAACCACACATTGGCCGATCAAGGACCAGTTGGCCTGGCAAGTCATGACCTAGTGAAGAGTATCGACTGCTGACTAGGATTTCGTGCAACCAAATTCAATTTTTTTTAGCTATTTCCAAAAACAGAGAGAATGCAATATTGGGAGCATTCGATGTCCAATTTAAGTGAAACAAGTTCTGTTGGATTCGGGGTGACGAGTTCTAGCATTTGGCACTGGTTTTGAGCCAATATGAGCAATTTGTTAATCTATTGGATCATTCCTCCCCATTGCAATATTTTTCACCCTATAATATCACTTTCAGTTAAAAAAATATGAGGGTATAGTTCCCTCACCTTTCCAATCTCAATCCATTTGGATTTTCTTGGAATTGTTCCTTTGAACCCCACACGAAGGTACTACATGTTCCCTCATTTTGAAGTCCTTGTTTTTCTATTGAGGATGGTGTCGTGCTACAATTCTTCAATATAATTAGGAGATAAATATTCAATTGAAGGAATCTAAACATTATCTTCTTGATATTTAATCAAAGGAGGCTCATACAATACTTACTTTTCAACATTAACAACTGCATAAATTTGCATAGATGAAGGAAAATCCAACCTAAAATTAGTATTATCAATATTTTCCAGAATTATAAATGGACCATATCGAATTGGTTTCAGATTTTAGCCTTCTCCTTGAAGTAAGTCTTTTCTAATGTGAATCCAAAATTCATCACCGATTTGGAAACTGTGATCTACACGATTCTTATCATGTCTTGTCTTGTACTTGACTTGACTCTTCTCCAACTGTTGTTGAACTGTTTGATGTACCAATTTAACTTGTTCAATGAATCATTTAGCTTTTTCTATGTCACTATGACCATAACTAGGAACGTATTTCCCAAAGATAAATATAAAGGATATTTGGGCAAATATCCCAAAGCATGCCTCAAATGGCTATGTTCAAGTTGATGAATTCTTGGCCCGGTTGGAAGCATGTTGAATATAGTGCCAATTTTCATCCCACAAGTTAGGATGCTTGTTGCAATACCCACAAAGAAGAAGTATCATCATTTTGTTCAAAACCTTTGTTTCGCCATCTGTTTGCGGATGGAATTTTGTACTCTTTTTCAATTTTCTATCCAAGATTTCATAGAATCTTGACCTGAATTCCATGATAAAGTGAGAATATCGATCATTAGTAATGGATGTGGGAAACTGAAAATGCACTCATACATTCTGAAATAATAATTGAGTAGTTTTTTCAATTGTAACCTTCTTTTTACAAGGCATAAAGATATATATTTTGATGAACCTATCCACAACTACATAAATATAATCATGATCTCTCCTAGACATAGGTATACCTCCTGAAAAATCCATAGAAAAATTCTCCCATGGATGAGAAGGTACAGGAAGTGGTGTACACAATCCCAACCTTATATTTCTAGGTTTACTGACTGAAGATAATGAATATCCTCTTACAAATCGTGACAAACTTTCATGCATACGAGGCGTGTAAAAATACCTCTGTAATTGTGCCATTTTCTTACCTACACCAAAATGACCAGCTAAGAGAATTATGCACTTCCCTTATGAATACAAAGGTTACCAAGATGGTACAAAAATTTATCATTCACATTACAATCCATTTCCTCTACTTGGTTACCTTGACACAAAATCACATATACATCTTTTAAATCACTATCTAAAACATATTTTTACACATATCTCTCATGCATGACAGAATCGTGCTTAAGAATAATGGATTCACTAAAAATTGGTATAGAAAGCATATCAAAAACTTGTTATAGATACCTATCTTATGCCTTATCACCAAGTGGAATTGTTGAAGAAATCCCATCCATCGAAAGTTCCTTGCTTGTTGTAGCTTTGTTTGTGATTGAAAGTATTGCATTGGTTGCCGATATGTGAATGATTGTTTCCTTTCACATCAAGTAGTGTTTCAAATTTTTTACACTTTGCACCAATGCATACAATTCTTTGTGATATGTGGGATAGTTAATCACTGCACCATTAAATTTTTCTGAAGGAAAACAGATGGGCTTACCATGCTACATTAAGACTATGTCCGTGGCATAGTCACATGCATGAGTTTGTATCTCAAATGACTATATCACGTTAGGAAGTGAAAGTACAGGAGATGAACTGATCTTTTCCATCAATGCATCAAATTAATTTTGTTATTCACCTCCCCACTGAAAAACTTTCTTCACACATGTCAATTCATGAAATTGAGTTGCAATAGAAGAAAATTTAGCAATAAAATTTCTCCAATATTAGGATGCTCCCAAAAAACTTCTAATATTTTTCATTGCTTTGGGACTTAGAAAATTCAAAATGGCATCAATCTTGGATGGATCTATTTTCAAATAACCTCCTCCAAAAATATGACCCATGTAGGCTAAATAATTCTTTCCAAATTCACATTTCAACATCTTTAAAAACAACCGTTCTTTCTTCAGGACATCTAATACTTGCTTGACATGCATGACATGTTCTTCAAGGTACTTGCTGAAAATTAATATGTCATTTAGGTATACTATCATAAAGTCATTTATGAAAGGCCTCTATACAACATTCATCACACACATGAAAGTATGAGGAGCATTACACAGCCCAAAGGGCATAACCAACCATTCAAACAAACCTTGCTTTGTTTTTAATATTGTCATCCATATGTCTTCTTAAGAGATTATGATTTGATGATAGCCACAACTCATGTCCAACTTAGTGAAATAGACAACCTCTTTTAATTAATCAATTAAATCATCAATTATAGGAAGTGGGTAATGGTTCTTTATTGTAATATTGTTCAATGCATGGAAGTCCACACACATGCGCCATGTTCCATATTTATTTGGCACTAAAACATTAGGTGAACCACGTGGAGAAGTACTTGATCGAATGATCCCCTTGTAAAGAAACTCTTGTTTTTATTTTTTTTTAATTTCTGCATTTTCCATCATTGACATCTTGTACATGCCAATGTTAGGAAGAGGGAAATATTGCTGCAATTAGATTTATTGTTGGATTCCTCTTTTGGGAGGAAATCCCTTAAGCTATTGAAACATCTCATCATAATGATTAAAAAACTCAACTAAATCAGATTTCAAATTTCAATCAAAACCTCGAAAGGTTTCATTATCAACATCATTCCTGGGTTTGATCAATAGAAGAAAAAAATTCTTGATATAGTTAACAATTCTCTTCTTTTTTTTGGAATTCACAAGTGAAAGGTTTGGTTTCTTACAATGTGCTCTAAAAATGTACTGAATACCATCTTTAAACAAGTGATATTTTTTTTCATGACCATGAAATATAGCTTTCCTGTCATAAATATATGGGCTTCCCACAACAATACCATATATGTTTTATGGAACTAAATCAAGCTCTAACTCATGAATGAAGTTTATAGTAATGGAAAATTTAGTTTTCATTTTCTAGTTACTTGCAACTTTTCATTGCCACACACCCAACCTAAAAGATATGGTTTATGATGTGCAATGGTTTCCAAATTCAACTTTTTGACAATGTTTTCAGAAATGAGATTTCCTTGTGAGCCAATATCGAATAGAGTGCCAATCTTGTTATGTTTTTAGATGAGTATAGTATGGAAAGGTTCTATTATTTGTTTTTCAGTTTGATTTTCATGGTGACTATTTGAAGAAATAGTTCTAGAAATGGATTCCTTACCTTTCAATCCCATAACTGTGACCATTGTTTCATTTCCTAAATGAAATCCTAAATGATGTTTTAAAGTTTCAACTCTCTTTTTCTTTCCTTTGTTGTTAAAATTTTTGGGTCTCATTTCGAGATGAAGTTTCCAACAATGATCTTCGTCATGACCATCCTTTAAACAATGCTTCCATGGTAATTTTTCTCCCTCTTTCTTAATGGAATAATTATTCTTCCCTTTTCCTTTGAACTTACCATTTCCTTTGTCTCCACCTTTAAATGGCTTTTTTTTGCCCTCTTGTTGAATATTTTCCTCTTGCTTCTAGATTTGTTTTCTGTACACAAACCTCATCTAAACTTCTAGGGCTAAACATGAGAATGGTATGTCTCAAATAGTTATGCAAACCTCCAATGTGTTTCTGTAAACTATCTTGAGATGACAAATCTATACCCAATGTAAATTACCTTATTCTAAATAGTAAACTCTTGGGTATAAATTTGCATAATTTGACCCTTTAATTTCCTAATTTTTTTCCAATCCATGATAGTTTTTTTCATGTATGCTAATGGATAATATTTTCTTCTCAATGCAGAAACAAAATTATTTCGGGAAGATAAAACCTTACCATGTTTCCACATGTCCTCTTGAATTTTGGCTTCACACCAAATAAGAGTTGGAAATCCAACCTTAATGAAGAAAACTTAATCTTGGTCTCGTCATCCTTGATCCATTGTATCCTGCAATGCACTTCAAGCTGACGAACCTAATTATCTAATCCCTCAACATTTACCTCTCCATTACACATATGAAATTCAAATTTTATGTCAAGTTTTAATAGTGGAGTTTTACCATGTCACTTTGGAGGATGTGGATGTGATTGTGAAGGGGTTGATGTAGAATATGATGATGGTGAAGATGTTGGTGAGGATAAAGGTGAAGAGAATGGTGGTGTCAAAGGTTGTTTGTCACCATTACCTCCGTTCCCTTTTGGAGTCTTGTCCTCATCTCCTCCATCTCCTCTTGAATACTTACCGCCCTTTTGAGGATTGGAGCTCTCACCTTGCATCCTTGTGTTTATCTCTTCATAGAGAACTTTAACCATTTATGTGATGTCAAAGAATGCTTTTTTGAAATGATTTTAATCCTCTAACATATTGTCAGTCTCTCTTTCATGTGCCATGATTGTTGAAGGTTAAGGTGAAAGTTGGGGTGAAATTTTTGGTGGAGATTGTGGAAATTGTGCTCTCCTTGTCCTTGACCTAACTTGAGTACTTGCAACCACAATATTTCCTTCTCCTCTCTTGAGCTTCAACCTTGTAAGCATCAGAAACACTTGCAATAAAATTAAACCCTAAAAGCAACAAATAACCAGAGATATGATACCAAATTGATCTATATGTGAAATCTTGAGAGTTTATGATGAAATTTGCAAGTGAAAAGATTAAGGTTTTTAAAAAGTTATGTCAAATTATTACCAAATTAGCATGCTTTAAAACTCAGTTTTGCAAAAAATAAATAAGGCATCAGTACCATATCAATATGCACAAAACTGTAAGTGATGAAGTAGTTCACCCCTCGTCGACTACATCTCCTGGTCTAGCTTCCAATTGTTGGGACTCTTTCATTATGCTCAGAAAAGTGTGTTTACATCAAGTTACAGTGCTCAGAATGCTAAAACAATGTCTCCAATGGTTCTAGAATAGTCAAAAGGCCCTCATTGGGCTCTTTTTGCTCCAGAAAAGGTCAAAAAATGAAAGAGTTATGCTTCAATGGAGGTTTCTTCTAACTGTCCTGTAATTCACACTTCTTGACAATCTGTGCTACATCTTTTTCCTTTCGCAGCCACGTGGAACAACGATTTTTCCCCGCACCATCGAGATTCCCACCACAACGGGTGCAAATATTCCTCAGTCGTCATGTGTTTGGCTAAAAAGGCACCACTTGGCCAAATACCCACCATTGATCGCCAAAGTCGATATGACTTTTCCCACCAGTCTTTGACTATAGGTTTAACTATGGTTGAGTGTTAGTTTAGATCATAGTGAGTTGGGTTTACTAGAACCCTGCCTAGGGAATTTTTTTCTCCCCGCGTGTTACTTTAACCCTAGAAAGAACTATAATCTCCACAACATGTGTTCACCACCATCGTAACCACCAATCTAACTATTGGCTGTGACCATGGAATAAGGTTATAACACATTGTTGTTGCGGTATATGGTATGGTCGCTCCAATAGGTTAATAAATTGAAATAAACTTTGTGTAGCACATTATATTAAGGTTTTTGTCCGAGGTTAGCCTTTCACCTTGGTTGGTGGACCCGGTGTTAGACTCCTATACCAATAGGTTTCATTTTTCATGATTGTCTTGATTGAAATATGGAATATGTTCAAACCTTCTTTCTTGAGCAAAGGTGTTCCATATTCTTGAAAAACCAAAAAATCAAATAATTTAAAAAATGTAAAGAGGGTATACCCTAAAAGAAAAATGAAAGGGTAAGAAAAATAAAATGGTCAAAAAAGTTAAAGAAATGAACCCCAAACAAAAAATAGACCAAGGAAAGTGTGCAAATCCAAATACCACTACTATTTCATTTTTGTAATAAAGCAATTGTGTGCAGCTTGTCAAAACTTTTGCCACAATTCATGAATAGTCAAACTGCTTAAACTTGACTTATTCATATTTCAATTTCATGTTATAGAATAGAGAATAAATATCTGACCAAATAGTTTAATCTTGGCAGATAAGTAGATAGGTAGAGTTATTAAAAGGTGCTCAACAGTTTAATCTGAGCCCTTGGATGTAATAAGGGTAGAATTAGATAGATTTGCCTTGTAAAAAAGAAAAAATGATTGATAAGGGTTTGCAAGTCTAAATGCACCCTAATAAAGAAGAGAAAATGGTAGTGTCAAGTAGATAGGGTAGGTAGATGGTGCTGCAAAGTGTTATCTGATGAATGATGCTGCTACATGTTTTTGATCCTTTACTTTCATCAAAAATACTAAAGTAGGAAATACACTGGAAAATCACAGCAAGCAAAGTCAAACTCATTAACTTCCCTCATCACTTTCCCCTCAAAAGTTTTACTAATTTCCCCCAAAGTACTAAGGTATTTGGAGATCAAAAGGGCTCAAGGCATTTCCTTCAATTTTGGAGGGACCGAACCCTCGGCCTAATGATCAAAAAGACCTAAGTACTCTAGATAATTCATCATTATAATCATTCACCTTTAACCTTGTCCTAAGTAAAATCCAATTTTACTTAGGAAAACTATGCAAAATTCCATAAAAATCCCTCAAAATAACTTACTATTCTAAGTTTAAGTGTGGAAGATGAGATATTGCTATATACTTCAGAAGTTATCACTTTCTTAGACGTGCAAAATATTTTGAGTTCCCTTGTCCCTTTGTCATATTAATGTTTAACTCTATTTACTAAATCCCTAGTGAAATTCTTTATCCTAAGTATAATAACTCCTTTTATATAAATATCCGAAAAACCCTCTATTATAAAGTTTAGCCAAAGTATTTATTCCCCCGTGCATTCGAATAAAAACCCACTATACAAGCCCTTTGGTTAAATATATCATTATACATTAATCCCGCCCCTATGGTAAGTTAATTATATTAATTAATTTATCATATAATAAAACATATACGAGAAAAACTTTAAACATATGGTTTATATGTTTAACACAAAAATATAGATAAAACCCGAAGTTTTATTTTCAAAACTAAAGCTTTGGAAAAGTCCCTATGCCACCGTGGCTCATCCACCTGGCATCCCACTCGACATTTCAAACACAATTAAAACCCGCGCGCACAATTCCTTACCCCGACCCTTTATAACCATGGAATTAGTTAATTATTTGAATTAATTAATAACCATACTCTCCGCCTATTAGACGCCCCCCGGGATGATTAATAAAGTTAATAGCGTTTAAAACCCCGCCGGGCCCGCGCAATAACTATCCCACCATCTCTCCGTATTTTCCACCGTTGGATCACCCCACCACAGATCGACGCTCCACGGCGATTCCGCTACCCATCCTTCGTCAGATTTTTAACGCGCGGGGACTTGGTGGTTTTCAAATAGTTCACCTGCCACGCGTCAAAGATCCAATGGAATCGCTGCCCACTCATCTAATACCATTCTCGTCCATAAGCGGTGCGGGATCACCGCTTACCGCTTACCGCTTACCGCCCGACCCTGCCCACGTCAGCCCGTACTAGTATGATGTCACTCCTCGAAAAACTAAAAATCCCTTTTACTTTTAAATAAAACCAATTTTTCCTGTTTTTCCCGTTATTTTCGTTATTGAAAACGACTGTGCCTTCTGCTACGATTTTCAAATTTCCGCTGAAATTTACTGTGCTATCTGATTTCGGTCCAAGATTCCGCTGCACTTGTGTTCAAGTACCCTCCTGCCATCGCCTGATACCTGTCAAAAGTCAGTTTTCCTCCAAGAACAGGTATTTATCTTATAGCGCTCAGAAACTCCAAAAGAAAGTCTGTTTTCCTCGTTTTTCGTTGAATCAGTGTTTAAATCATATTCCTAAGATCATTCCCTCAGTTTTACGACTGTAAATTGTTCCCTTGAACTTGCAATTGTGCCAATTTCCTTCAGTAAGATCAAAATCACGCCCGGCCTGTGAAGAAAACCAGAAACCTCCGTTTTGAATCCACAAGAACCAAAACGGAGGCCCCAGCAGCTTTGAATATAACTCCACTGAAGGCCCCTCACCGTGAGTTTGAATATTTACCTTTGGTAGATAAAGATTTCCAAATTAAAGACTTGCATTTTGATGAAAGTCCCATTTTGAGTTATTGTCACTGCAGAGACGAATACTCAAAGGGGCAAGATCTCATTGGGTTGTGGGAATCCAATCTCCCAAGGTATCTCATCCCTTCAGTCATTTTTTTCCCAGAAATCATCCACTATTTCCATTCAAACTATGATCCCACTCAAAGGGCTGTAATAGCTCCTGATCAGAGTGTTCTGTTTCCCATTACTCCCCAGGCTATCAATGCAATGCTACACTTTGAACCAGACCAAGAACTAGCACCGTTGTCTATGGAATAATTGATTGAGAAGACTAGGAAATTAACCCCAGAAAAGCTAAAATCCATGTGCCAGAATTTCATGTTGCCTGAACATCAACCTAAGGGGTCTCCTCCCTATGGTTTTTATTATTTCAATAAATTGGGAAGGCTCATCATAAATATGATATCTTTTGTCTTGGGATTCAATACCAGTGAATATGTGGATGAAATAACACTGGTTTTACTATCTATCTTTACTCCTGGGCAGCCTCCTGAAGTTAAATATGACTTTGCCTCTTTCATAGCCAATAAGATCCATGATCAGTTCATGAGGCTAGATGATGAAAAAGTTTTCAAATATTCCTCATTTATTTATCATCTCATTATCTTCTATCAGTCAGAAAAGTTCCCTTTCCCTGTTAAAAAGCTTGATGCCAAGGGAAACCCCAGGTCAGTCATATTTTGGTCCCCCATAATTCATTCTTCCTCTGATTCTCCCTATTCCTACACTGAGTTCATTGATCAGTTTGTATATCCTGCAACAACTTTGTTAACAGGAATCCCTCCCCCAAGGCTCAGTAATGAAATAAAGAAGACCTTGCACCTCTCAAGGACTTATAAAGTTTGAGATTGGTATTTATATCAAAACCATACAGTCATTAGAATTTATGGATGTGAATTACATCCATTCAAGTTACCAAGATATGTGCCCATGAGGATTTTTGCCTTGGAATATTTCAGGCAAATGAATAATTCGGATGTGATCCATTTTTGTAGTGTGAAGAAAAAAGCCCAACTAAGGATCAAAAGTCAATTAGGTCCTTTCATCTGCAACTCTAGGGAGGCCGAGCGAGAGGCAGAAAATATATTACAAAGCAAGTTCCAAAGAACTTTCCGTTGGGTTCCTTATGACCCATTTGGTTTTATTTGTGAAAAGAGATTAAAGAACAAATCATCCTCTTATATACACCACAAGATTCCTGAACTAGAACAATATGCCAATCAAGATGAATGGGTTGAAGGAACACTTGTTGAGGAAGAAAGTGAAGATGATAAAATGAACAAAATTATGAAAGATCTCGAGAAGAAGTATGACCTAGAATCTTGTGGTCAAGTGCAGGTACCCCAAATTGGCACTTCCTCAGCAGCAAATCTACAGCAAACATTATAGGAAGGCAGTCCACCAGTGGCAGCAGAACCAAAAGGAAAGGGAAAAGAACCTGAAATTCAGGTCATTGAAACTTTGGTCATGGCAGAGAAACCACAAACTTCCAAAGCACCTGATCAATCACAGGTTTCTCCTACTCAGGTAAATCATCCACAAGTTCCAGAATTACAAACTCCATCAAATGTGGAAATAGGAAAAAAAAGGCAAGTTCCAGATACCACACCTCCTAAAGAGTCCTCAGGAATACATCAAGCCAAAAAACATAAATCAGATCCACTTCCAGATGTGGAAATCATAGATGAAGTGTTTGATGATGGAAGGGAAGACAATCAACTAACTGGCACAGTTAGTGAAACAAACACAGGACAGAAAGGAAAAGCTTTACAAAAGCAATTGAGTACTGAGGTATCCTCTTTCAGACCACCAAAAATAGATACAGGGGATATTAAAAGAACCTTCATTAATATTAAGGCAAAGAATGATCCATTAAGAATGAAGGTATATGATCAATATATGAAAATGGCTCCCCATAATCAGGAAAGGTTAATGTCAGCATTTGACATGTCACAAGGCAAAATGATAATGAGCCACTTCAAGTCAAAGGTGCCAAAACCCATTACTGCAGCTCACTACATCAAAAAATATTTTGAGGTTCTGGCAAAGGACATTCATCCTCTGGACCAGATAGAGCTACACAGACAAACTGGGGAAATGGTCTATTCCACTCTTACCAATAAAGCCATGGGAGCTCTAACACTGCAAGATTCTTTGAATAACACAAGCGCCCAATTGCAAATTGAAAAGGCCTCTTCTCAGGCCAAAGATAACAGAATAAAGTCTTTGGAAGACATAATCATTGGCTTGGGTCACAACCCCAAAGACATTAAAAGTGTTGAGGCATTAATAAAGAAGAAAGATGATGACATAGCTGCACTGAGAAAGCAGCTGAAATTGCCAGCCTCAAGACATCCCCAGACCCAAGAAGTTCTGAAGGGGAATTCACAGGAAGAAATAATTGAGTTGCTCCTAAATATGACTGAGCGACTAAGTGAAACAGAGAAGGAATTGGAACAAGCTTTGCAGGAAAAGGAAGCTATCAAGCAGGCATCCACCACAGAAGTTGCTACAACCACAGGTACTACAACAGTAGGTCAGCAAACACAGCCATCCCAGGAAAACACTTCTGGTTTGAGTTCTGATGAATTAAAAAAACAAATGGAAAGTTTACAACTAAGGGTCACAGAACTTCAAACCACGAAATTGCAATTAGTAAAATTGGAGGAGAAATATGATACATCTAAGAAAACAGTTGCTGATAACACTAGGGAAATAAAAAGGTTAGAAAAATTGGTTCAGGCTTTGGAGAAGGACCTTTCATTAGAAAAGCCTTTAAAGGAAATAAATGAAATTCTTTGGGGTAGTATCATTGAGTTAATAAAGGGTATTTGGCCCTCTGTTCAAGCAATTTTTGAACAAAATGATTTGGTTAAAATAGCTCAAGAAGAAATATACAGGACAAGAAATGAATTGAGAGGCAGGCCTGAGCAGGCCAATCAACTTATTCAATTTTTGAACACCTGGACAAAGCAACAGCTTGCAGTATTAGGGTTTGAGGACAGGACCGGCACAGTTTTGGAAATAAAGAGAGTTTTCATCAAAAGAACTTTCATGCAGAATTTAGAAAGGAAGTGCTCAGATATTTTGGTTGATATCAATATTTTCAGAGAAAAATTTCAAGCTTTGTTGGACAGTGGGTTACCAAGTCCTATGCTCTCAGAGGATCAAATAATGGACTTGGAAACCTATGTAAAGAAAATAAATACTCATGCTCAAAATACAACTGCTTGTTCTACCAGTTTACCAGAGTCAACATTACCAACAGGGAGAAATATCTATGATAGAGTGAGGAATTTATTTCATCTGGAACATGAGATAAAGTATCTGTTTCCTAATGAGCCCACCTTTTACAAACTTACCGAAGCAGATGAGACATTGAGCAAACTCAAAAGAACTATGATACCAGATGATCAATGGTGGAAAGAATTATTGGAAATTCTATAAAATTTATCTTCAGGATGAAAATTTTATCTTTACTATCAGGTAAAAGGATAAAAATGAGTACAGATGAAAGAGTATCAGTTACGCAGGTTGAAGAGTATCCGTAAAGACAAAGAGTATCAAGCAAGCAAAGAAATTACTCCACAAGACAGCATTGAGCCCTTTTTCAGCTCTTACCTCCAGCACATCAGTAAAATGAGGAAACAACACATCAGCAGTTACCTATTATTCTATCCACGAGACCATTTGTCTCCTGTTTATTTGTAAATTACTCCTTAGTCACCCTAGGTTATTGGCTAAGTTAGTCTGAGATTTTTTCAAGTTTTTCTTGTATAAATAAACCCTCAAAGGAAGTATTGAGGGTGGATTATATTACTTTGCTGTAACATTGAGATTTTCGGAATAAAAGCATTTTGGAGAAATTTATTCGTGGCTTACTGGATGACGATTTGAAGCTCAGGACTTTTTGCAGGATTCATGTGTTGGACTGCAGTTCAATAAGTCTTTCTACCCTTTGTCTTAAGTTTTATATTAGTTTATAATATCATTATGTCCATTTCTGAATAATTTACATAAAGGATTGAATCAGAATTTACTTAATTGTACTCTGATTTCAGATGTGATTGTTCTTAATGTTTTCCTCTAAATTAGTTATAAGCATGAATTCTTAAATGCTCTTGCTTTGCTAATTTAAACATTGTTGATTACTATAATAAATAATTCTTCATTGCTCTTTGTTTGTCGTCATCTCATTTCTTTCTTTTGAACATGGTGAAAGATTCTTAGCTGCCTTTCATCCCTTCAAGATCATTCCATCCACTTTAAATTTTAAGGATTTTTCTCTGTCTAGCTATCTTGCCCTGTAAAACCATCTTGTGTTTAGAATAGAAATCCAGTAAAGCCATCCTTTGACTCCATAGCCCAATGGACTGAAAAATTTCAACCTTGCCCTTAGTTTAAGGATTCCACCATTTTTCAAAACAAACATCTTGGATCTATAACTAGCCTAAAACCTTCTAAGAACAAAGATAAATCATAAAGAGAGAGCCCTCTCTGGATGCAGATTGGCTAGATTCTACATCTGAAGGTTGGTTTGTGGTTACCTCGGGTATACTTTCCTCTTACACAACTTCTAGGAAAACCTGAGTGATAACACCCGGGTCGAGGGTTAACCCTAGTCCCCACCCTAAAATATACCATGAATAAGCTTTAAATTGGACTGCTTCACTATACATATGAAGTAAAAATGAAGCATAATCAGTGGAATCCTTGGTTAGTCTATGCGATTTCTAGTGCTTGATTGTCCAGGGGTTGTTCAGCCTCCATAATTTTTTTCTTGACCATCAGGCGGCCATGCGGCAGGCACTGGCTGGCCCACGTAGCACTCCGTCATTAGGTCACCACAATAATATTTGAGCCAATAGCAAACGACCATGCCACAACCAATCTTTTAGAAAATTATATATGACAGAGAAATGGAACACATAAAATATGCGGAAACACAAACACATAAAACATATAAAACAAGAGAGACACAGATATATGTGGTTCACCCAATTTGGGCTACGTCTACCCCGAACAACCAGTCCTTCCTTTATATTATCCAATAAGATGAAGAGACACAACCTACAACATATGCGTTGTAATATCCTCTACTCTCTCTCACAGTCCCCCTTTCTATTTCTTGCTCATAATACACATATAATACATAGTCGCAATACAATGCCCTCATACAAAATGAGGGGTTTACTTCTAGGGAAAAAAACCCTACATAAAACATAACTTCTACCGTCAGATCATCTGCCTAATGAACAACCCAAATTGACTACTAAATTACAATATTTTACAAGGAAATTTTACATTTCTTTTTTTGGATTCAGGGACAAGTCCACCTTGCACCCCTCCGCATGGAGGGGTGTACAGTGTTCCTGGGGTATACATACTTCTGAAACAAAGACCTCTGAATCAGGGAAAAAATGAGGCTCCACACCCAACACAATCAATTGTTGATAATTTTCGACCACCTATTGGCCAATGGAGGAATAGTCAAACTATGAAGTCATGGCCCAGTCAGTAGTACGGAATATTGACTGGGAATTTTTGTAGTTTTTTCCCAAAGTGGGCAGAACACAATGTTAAGAGCATCCAATTCGGATTTTGGTGAAACGAGTTGCGTTGGATTTAGGTAGGTGAGATATATGCTTTGGTGCCGGTTTCAAGCCAATCTAAGCACTTTTAATTTTGAGCACTTTCTTGATCCACTAGATCATTTCTCCCATGGAGGGATGCCACCTATCACTCCAAGATGTCCATATCCCACAATCAACATGGGCTAGGAAGATTTCCATAATCTATTATGGAAGTTCATCTCCACACACAAGTCTCAGGCTCCACAATCCTACTCCTAGTTGATCAGAACCATGATCTCATCAACTGTAAGGTTAACAGTCATCTTAATACATCAAGTTTCTCCACTTTCGCACCAACTTGGACACTATCATTGTTAGTATGAATCTTTTTTCGTAAAATATCACTTTAGATATGCATAAAAAACAGCCCTAACATCGATTATGGCTACAAAATATCTTTAAGTCTGCTGCACAAATTCAGATCTAAGCCCAAAATACATTCAGCAGATAAAATATAATATGGCTCCATGCATCCAATAGACAAGACAAGAACAAAGTGTTTAAAAGAATGATTTGTATTATATTAAAGAATGGGGCACCTGAGAGGAAAACAATAAAGGTGTTTCCCGGTTCTCCTCAATGGGATGGGTTCTTGAAAGTCCTTAGTGTTTCAGATCTAAAATTCCTCTCTCTTCTTGTGGTAGAAAAACCCTGACAAACATAGAACTCAATGGGAGCTCACAAAGAAAAAATGGAAAATGGTGACCAAGAATAGATCTAGTGTGATCTAATGCAATGAAGGTGACTAATAAATGGGGAAAACCCTTCTATTTATAACAAAATATTGGGGTGTTCTAGAACTCGGTGCACGAATAAAATATTATTAATCAAATTCTAGAATCAGCCTTTAGGAATATTTTATTATATTTGTTGAAGGGAAAAGGTCTTTTGACTTGGGTCAATTCCTTTATTTATAAACAATAAATAAATAAATGATTTATTTATTATTTTAGGGACATGATGGGAATATAATTAAATAAATAATGATTTATTTAATTATTTAAAAATGATTTAGTAAAATTTAACTAGGAATATTATGTAAATAATGATTTGAATAACTTATTCCTAGGAAATACTTAAATAAATAATGAGTTATTTAATTAATTTCCTTGTTTTGGGTTAAATTTGACCAGGAAATATAGATAAATGTTATTTTATATGGTGAAAGCAATTTTACTTAGGGTAAAATTGGTCTTACATGGTGTACTTGGGTTCATCTAATGATAATGAGTTAGATGACCAAAAAAATGGTGTAACAGATTGCCCCCCAACGTACGAGTGTTAGGAGCAAATTGTATGACCGAAGTACGTTGTAAGAACTCAATCACTAGGCATCAAGAGGGCAGTGAGAGAGAGGAACGTAAGGTAGTCCAATGTGCTAAAGGACTAGACCCTGAGGAGACGAGACTTACAGGTGCAACAAGTCTCTAGGTGATGAATTAGTACCAGTGTGAAAGGCGGCGGGGGAGGCATGCCTATGCCCACCGATACAATAGTACAAAGAATAAGGCACCCGGAAAACCACGGAACGCAAGGATGAAGTATATGCTGGCCTAAACATGAGCCAGATAAATAAAAGGATGAATCCCACATAGATTCGATGCCTGGAATAACTGTCAAGACTTATAAAAGAATATTTTAGTACATGAGATACAAATATACCCAGAAGCCCCCTACACCCGAGGAAGGGCTCACAACATCTAACTGATATATGCAAATCGAAGAGGCGCTGCAAGCGGTTGAGGCTGATATCATCAAATGACAGGAGCTACATCAAGGGCGGAAATAAAAAATTCATCCGGGCATGTGGGGGGTTACCTGCAGGGCCACCCCCTCATGAGGGTTGAGACGTCTCAAACATGCCCGAGAATCACCAATAGCTGCTGCTGCATCACTAGACCATCAAGTGTATAGATCACGATCATGCTGAGAAGAGCTCGAACCAAGGGACACTGCCCCCTAGACCTAGCTTCTGGAGTAAATGAGCTGATGTTGACAGAAGTAGGTCCACCATATGTGAGGCAATAGGGGAACCCCAACTAAGGCACGAGGGAAAATAGAAGAGCGACGAACAAGTAGGTACTGATGATGATGGAATGAGGGATACGGAGTAGCGGTTGCACGACTTCCCTTGGTAGAGCATAAGGGGCATGAATGGCTTGGCAGCACAATATCAAGGAGGATAGGTGACAATAGTACTGAAGGCCATAATGTGCAGCGCGAGAGAGGGACGAAACGATGAAGGATGGGGGGCTATAGCGGGATACAAAGGGAATCGAGATAGACTCCATGACGGATGAGGACTCAACTCGGGTGCTCTAAACAAGGGGACTCGATGGTGCTGCCACACAGTAAAGGTCTAATGGGGGACCATCAAAACATGAGTACAATAGGGTATCTCATGACGAAAATCGACACGAACAAGAACGAGGATGGAGGCAATGTGGTGCCCCCAGTACAAGTGTTGTAAGTGAGGAAATTCGATTTTGAGGAGAGGTGAATAGACCCTTCAGAGACAACATGTGTCCTAGTGAAGTATCAAGGTACTAAAACTAACAGGTACCCAGAGCTCATGAATAGGCTAGGTCACAATTTTTGGGGTTTGTTATGTGACCTGGGTAGCAGGTACCAGGCAGAAAACTGTGGCCTGTCCCAGGAATGACCTGAAAAGTGCAACCTGTCAAAGAAAGGGGTCTTCAGTGTTGTTTTTGGTTGAGATATGGGATTTGTATGATTGAGGGGAATAGGTTCCCCCTAAGCATGTTGTGGTCATGCCAAAATGTATTTAGAAAAAAGGGGAATCTAAACACATTGTAATGATATGGTGTGCCTATTTGTTTTCGGTATGGTTATGCAGTTTGAGAAAGGGAATGGAGGATTACCAATCTCTTGTTAGTACTGCATAAATAGACTATAAGTTTTGGGGTTGGCGTACTTGGTGTCACTATCCCAAAGAGAGGATTTGGAGATAATGAACTAAACTCTCCTAGAAAACCTATAGGTTGGTCAACAATGTCTAAGAGACTTGCTTGTTGATGTAAAATGAGGGGACGATAAGGGGTATCATCCCAAGAGTGATCTGAAGTTGTATGGGACTCTAGAGGTTCTTTTAAATGTGGAAAGAGAATGGTACTAGAGTCGGCATGACTAGATACACTAGGAGAGTTGTGGAGAATTACTTCTCCTGGTCTCTCAAATATGGGTGCCCCCTTACCCAAACATTATGTTGCAATGTAATGGCCACATGGTGTATGTGGTTCGAATGCAGGGTTCTGATGTAAGGGGGAATTGAGAAATTCAGGGGAGATGATTCATTCCATAATGTCGTCATCATGATAGGATATGGGGTGAGTAGTGGAAGAAAGACCACCGGATGTGGTGAAGCTACCTGACTCATCATCATGAGAGGAGAGGTTCACATGCGCATCGTCACCAGGGGTGAAAGAAGAGTAAGTAGATAAAGGATCTACCGATTGTGAGCCCAGGGTGATCGCTGAAGGAAGGTCAAGCGAAACAATAGGGGAGGACTCAGAGGGAATGTTCCCCGAGGGTCTCATGGATGATGATAGGTAGGAAATGGTGGATGAAGGCTTCGTCATCTTGACATAAGGAGGGGGAATGTCAATGGGAGAATTTTTTTCCTCTAGTTCGATCGAACCAAAACATGCAAATAGGGGAGAGGTGGCCCCGGTGCGCTTGGCCTCAAATTTGCGGACGACGGCTAGAGGGGTGCGAAAGTCCTCGAGGCGGGGAAAGAGGTGGGTGGAATGGCCATGGATATCACACAAAGCACAGTGGTGGTTGGTGTGAATAGTCTTGGGGTTCTTGGCCGCGGTCGTGGAAGGAACAGAGGCTTCCGGGGCCATGGACTTAGGGAACGCGACATTAACCATGGGCTTGAGATGAGGCAATTCAGGGCAGGTATGGGTGGCGTGACTAAAAACATCACACAAAGCACACTGGATGGTATGCTTTGAAGGTCGAGGAGGGGCAGGGTTTTTCGGGGCAGCCTTGTCCTTTGATGCCCCCTTGCAAGCTTTTCCCTTCTTACCCAAAGCGGTCACAACAGGAGGTGGTTCTTGTTAAGGTGACTGAGGCATTATTGCAGTGGGGGAAGTGATGGGGACCAGTTGAACCGGGGTCAAAGCAAGAGAAGGTTTGGGTTGACCAGGCAAGGTTGCGGCTAGAGGATCAAGGTACCAGATGAGAATCCCAAGTGTCAGGTTAGGAAGAGAGAGGGTGGCCATGACAGGTACTGTGTACACTCCTGCTGGGGGAGCTAGGAACGATATCTGACCGAAGGGGTAGTGGCCAGGTGGGACGGCTCCTAAATGGCTAAGGCTAGGAGAGTAAAGGGGCTCATGAGTACTAGCTGGATGGGAAGGTCCAGGTGGAAGAGGTGAAGAGTAGCTGAGGTGAAGGGCTAGGAGCAGGTTGCTGCAGGCGAGGTTGAGGTTGCTGACTAGCCAAAGCGGGTTGTTTAAGGTGAGCCCGAGATGATTTCATCACGCAAACATTCGCAAAGTTGGGATCAGAGACAGGAGGAGGAGGAAGAACAAGGAAGGTTCCAAGCAAGGAGGAGTCTTTGTAGACGCCGGGGGAAACACTGGTTAAAGGATCAACGGTTTGTTTATTAGTTATAGAAGAGAGGGTTGACTCAGGGGAGGTCAGAGATTGTGGCTCATGATACGTTAACTGGTTGATGATGACTATCTTTCCATTGTGAGGGAAAAACATCTTGCGGTGGACCACGGATGGGACAACAAACATGGCATAGGTGTAGCTACGCCCCAAAAGAATGTTATAATCAAGAGGGGTGTCGATGACTTCAAAGTCAACGCAAAGAGTCTTGCCCGCAAGAGTGTTGGGACAATTACGAAAAAGGCTAATGGGCTAGGAGGCATGGCCATCCCACGCTCGAAGAGTGATTGTGGAACGGGCCAATTCAAGAGATCCGAGTTGTTTCCAAACTGAAGCGGACATCACACAGGTGGATGCCCCCTCGTCAATGATGCACCGGGAAATGTTAGCGTTCAGAATTTTGACTAAGATTTGGAAAGCTACGGAAGCAGGAAGAGGAGGATACTCTGACTGATGGGCATAGAAAACAATAAATTGGTCATCTGCTGGATCTACAACACCCAGGGCAGATAGTAGAGATTTTCTTTGGGAGGGGCATGACTGGAGGAGTTCCAACGTTGAAATGGCAACAGAAGATTGGGCTATCTCATCTACTATGCTAAACGGATGGGTAGCTCGGTCAGAAGCAGCATTTCGGCGTAATGGTCCCTTAGGAATCTTGGTATGAAACTCGGCTTTGGGTGGAGGGATATGCAAGGGACCATAAGTTTTCGAAAGGGGCTCTGTAGAACCTGAAGAAGGTAACTCAGGGACAGATGGAGCAGGAGGTTGGGGGTACGGACGGGACAGAGTGTGAAGGTTAAGGTCGGTGTTTATAGGTTGGTCAGAGTTCATCATGAGGATCTGGAAATCAGAGGTACCAGATGTAGGAGGTTGAGTCGTTACCGGTCCATGAGGTGGTTGGGTAGCCATGAAGCTTTGTTGTGGGAAAGGATTGGTTGCACTCTATTGTGCATACACCTGCCCCTGAGGGGGTGTTGGCTACTATGGCGGGGGTTGAGAAGACAAGGGAGGCAGGGGTGCTAATGCTAGAGGAGTTGGAGCACTAGGCTGTGGATATGGATGATAATGAGGTTGGGTAACAGTGTGGTAAAGAGGGGCTTGGGCAGAAAGAGGAGGCATGCTGGATCCTGGATGCGCGCTACCGGGAGGGCGAAGAGTGCAGGAAGTGGTGCCCCCTCCCCCGGGAAAACCATAGCTCATGGGAGGTTGAGCGGATGGATTGGAGATAGCTCCAATGATACTGTCGGCGGCAGGAGGTGCCCCCGGTGCATGGGCATTACCGGGTCTGGGGAGGTCAGGTAGAACAATATAAACATAATCCATCTTAGCGTAGATCAGGTCATATTTTAACGCCATTTGGAGGGTAGCTTCTTCGGTTTGAGGAAAATGCGATGGAACATCTTTATCTATAGGTGGAAAGAGAGATCTAAGGAACCAGTCCATGTAGACACGGTCTTAGAAGGTAGGAGATTGACATAGTCTCTTTCTTCTCCACCATTCCTAGACATGATCAGATAGGCGGGTTGCAGAAGATTGACGGAAAGAATTCAAAAGTTCGATACCAGTGTCATAACGAAGGGGAAGCTAGAAGTAAGATAAAAATGCCCTGGAAAGAGTCGCAAAGGTGGTATGAGAGGAAGTGGGTTGATAAACATACCACTTAGAAGCCTCGCCTGTAAGCGTGTGTTGGAACAATCTAAGATAGATCGAATCTTCAATAATGGAATGGGATGAACACCACATGTGGAAAGATCATATATGGTTGGAGGTATCTTCTCCAAGAAGGCCTTCAAACATGGGAATGTTGGAGGGGAGCTTGGTTGGCATAGCATGCCAACTAACATCATGGCAGATAGGATCATTGATCAACTGAATGAAATTGGGGAGACTGAGGCCTGCCATGAAGGGGAGCAAGGGAGCAGTCGAGGTAGTTCCTGTGGCAGTTCCGCAAGTAATGGTCCCAGCATTAGGGCCGGGGTTTCCAGTAGCGTTAGGCCATGGACCAGGCATGGTGAAGGTAACAGGGGGAGAACCAGAAGTAGGGGGAGAAACCAAAGAATCAGAAGATGAGTGAGAGTGTGGACTCGAGGGGGGGACTAACTCGATGATGACGGGAAGGAGAAAGTCGAACAACCAGAAACTGAGGGTGAAGGCTAAGAAGTCTCCGGGATAAATGCCTTGGAGGCACAATGATGACGGGAAGAAGAAAAACTGACAAAGGCAGGGCGGTGCAAGATCAAGTGAGGTCAATGTCGAAACAAGGGCAGAGTGGTGCAGTGTCAATTGATTTTAAAGTCTTTTCCAGGTGGTGTTACCCAGGCTCTTCTTCGCTTAGGGTCATTGTGTGGCGTGCGTTAATTTTAATTTTTTAAACCCATACGTTTTGAGAGTAAAAATAAAAAGTGTGTTGCGGAACTGGAAAATAAATCTGTAGTAAATAAGACTAAAAGAATAGAAAATTAACAGCTAACAATGCATCAATCTAACCCAAAAAGGCGAGTCTCTAAAAACTAGTCTATAAGAGGAAAAATATAATCAAAGCATGCTAAAAAGAGGCCAATAGAACTAAGGTAAGGAGGGATGGAGATCTAAAGGAGAAATCTGTTGAAAAGAGGTGCAGATAACAACAAAGAGGCAGAGGCAAGGTTGCTGCTAGAAAGGAGGGGATCGGCTAAAGGTAGAAGGGACAAGGAGGCGGCCCTAAAAATGAACCCAAACAAAACTATATGAGGTGTTTTGAAAGGGAGAAGAGCTGATCTATAGGGATCTAAAAAGGAGGTATCAAATTGGAAAGAAAAAAGGTTGAAACTCTGGAAATTCAGACTTCTGAAACAGAGAAAACTCTTCCACAAAAAGTGGAGGGTATTGAAGCCCTAGGCGGCTAGATTCCCACTTAGTTTAGTAATACGGATCAAGAATAGGTCAAAACGGGTGAAGACGGAGGTCAGACAACCCTGACAGAGGTTCAGACAAAACCCAGAAAATTTTCAGAAAAATTCTAGAAAAAATTCCAGGTCATAGTTTTTGACTTGTTTTTCGCTCAGGTCGCACTTTTTAGGCCGTTTTCTGCGACCTGAAGCTCCAGGACATATTTTTTGGGCCAAAGAGTGTGACCTGCACTTCCAGCACTCTCGGCGGCAGATTTCAGAAAAAATTGTCGTCTCAGCGGTGGCTAATGTCTGTCACCTGCACAATAAGGCCAGAAACACACGGAAGTTAAAAATTTTAATGTTTGAGGGTTTTAGAGGTGAAAGGCACCATAAAAATAGGAAAAAGAAAAAATTGGAGAGAAACCCTAGGGTCTAAAATAGTTGGATATGCAGGAATATATAAAACGACAGCGGTCGCAAAATAAAACCCGTGTGGAGTCACCAATTGTTAGTATGAATATTTTTTCGTAAAATATCACTTTAGCTATGCATAACAAATAGCCCTAACATTGATTATGGCTGCAAAATATCTTTAAGTTTTCTGCACAAATTCAGATCTAAGCACAAAAGACATTAAGCAGATAAAATATAATATGGCTCCATGCATCCAATAGACAAGATAAGAACAAAGCGTTTAAAAGAATGATTTGTATTATATTAAAGAATGGGGCACCTAAGAGGAAAACAAGAAAGGTGTTTTCTGGTTCTCCTCAATGGGATGGGTTCTTGAAAGTCCTCAGTGTTTCAAATATAAAATTCCTCTCTCTTATTGTGGTAGAAAAACCCCGACAAACATAGAACTCAATGGGAGCTCACAAAGAAAAAATGGAAAATGGTGACCAAGAATAGATCTAGTGTGATCTAATGCAATGAAGGTGACTAATAAATGGGGAAAACCCTTCTATTTATAACAAAATATTGGGGTGTTCTAGAACTCGATGCATGAATAAAATATTATTAATCAAATTCTAGAATCACCCTTTAGAAATATTTTATTATATTTGTTGAAGGGAAAAGGTCTTTTGACTTGGGTAAATTCCTTTATTTATAAACAATAGATAAATAAGTGATTTATTTATTATTTTAGGGACATGATGGGAATATAATTAAATAAATAATGATTTATTTAATTATTTAAAAACGATTTCATCACATTTAACTAGGAATATTATTTAAATAATGATTTGAATAACTTATTCCTAGGAAATACTTAAATAAATAATGATTTATTTAAGTAATTTCCTTGTTTTGGGTTTAATATGACCAGGAAATATAGATAAATGTTATTTTATATGGTGAAAGCAATTTTACTTAGGATAAAATTGGTCTTACATGGTGTACTTGGGTTCATCTAATGATAATGAGTTAGATGACCAAAAAAATGGTGTAACAATCATGTTGTCCTCTAGCATACCATAAATGCCCAATCTCATCCACTGTTTTTCTACTCTCACACTACCCTCCAACAGTCCAAGAGATACCAAGTCCACACTGTAGCATCATCACCGAGTTAGGGCATATTCACACCTAGGATAACTTAGATATGACTACCCACATACTCCACCAATATGCTATTTTATCTATAATAAAGGAGCTATTGAACAGACCTGGTCACCAATTATGTCCTTACCTAAGACATCTATCCAACGTTAATGAAGAGAACATATGCAACTCTCCTTGTTTTTGTACTCTTGTCTCTCATATGATGTGCATGTTGTCACCTTGGCTACTTGGTAGGCTTCTCAACAATCCATGTGGGATCCTCCAAATAGCTCCTAAGGCCTCGTACAATAGCCCATCAACCGATCCAACCAAAGGTCAAAATATTTGACCCAACACACATAGAACTTCTGAACCAAATCTACTGCTCAATAATTATGGAAAGTGTCACTAGTTTAGGGCATCTAACCATGAGTTCTACCCCTCCTCTTTCACTTCCACAGGTTGCCCTATAATTGATCCAATATTGATCCTTAAACTAGGATCCAAAACTTGCAAACATTCACTAAAATACATACCTTTGTCCATTGTTTGAAGGTTGCTCCACTGCCTCAAACTATGGCATCATGACAATCCCTTTTCCAAATCTTATTTCTACCCTGAATTTCCCCTAAGTATTGCGGATTTCCTTTAATTATTGGATCTCCCTCCACATTACAATGTATGGGAAGTTTCTAGCCCTTAACAAGGATTGTCCTTCGTGTTATGACAATGGTTGTCTTTCAGCTCCATCAAATAGCCTCTGATAACCTCTTTTAATTTTTTTCCCACCTCAAACAAGCCCTCAAAGAAACCCCTCCACCCACGGCCCTCTAGAAAGGCACTTTGGCCCTAACTCCAGCATCTCGATGCTCCTAAAATGACATCAAAACAACCCTCCAACCCATGTTTTTTCAGTCGTCCTTGTTGCGTCCTAGAACATAAGTATCCTCTCTCCAATGAGTTATTTATGAGGTAATTGTTGCAGTAATTGATGCTCTAAAAGACATCAACTCACCCTCTATTTATATCCAAATCAAGGGCTCCACAAATTAGTGAAGAGACACATTTATTGGACAAAGTTGACTTCAAGTATACATGACTTGAAAACCCATAAATACTTGTCAACTTCAAAAAGTCATTTCTCGTTAATGAAAACTTGAAATCAGATGATTCTCATTGCATTATAATTTTATCGACAAGCACTATGATCCCCATCCATCATATGTCAAAAAATCATCACGGGTTTGGCCCAAACATCGATGGGTCCAAAACCCCCAAGCTTGGGTTCGAGTCCCACATGCCTACTTGTGTTTCTTTGACCTCCAACCCTCGAACACCTGGGATTGGAGTAACTCCCAAGCTTCAAAAATATCAGCACTCCCTCTTATTGAGGGAGGTACTTCCAAGGATAGGAAGTAACCATCATCATCTTCAGCGACAACACTAGCCCATCTAGCATCCATCACTACAGCATACCCTATAGATGAATCTGATAGTATGAGTAGTGCCTTTGCCTCATCGCATCCGAACCTAAATATATCAAACCTCCAAAGGATTTCTCCCTTTAAGGCTAGACTCCCTATGAGCCTACATGATCTCCACTAGCTCAAACCTATAAGCACTTATCCTCCTGAGTCAAATGCCACTCATGAAAACCCCACCAATCTTAGAAATGCTACATTACAATATAATGAATACTCTAGCCTTCCAAGTCGTAGTCCATCACATAAAACCATGTTGATCAACCTGATCTCGTCCATGCCAAATAAACCCTTGATCTTCCCAAACCATCCATGAAAATTCAAAGGAAGTCCACGTTCTACAAACCTCCACACAACATATTGAAGTACAGCATGTTTACCACCGATCGACCAAAATTCCTAGACCATATTGTCATGTAGTATATCGAGACCATATCTCCATGCCTTTAGTTGAACCCTCTGTTCCGTGATATAGACACCAATAAATACCTTTGAGTTTCTTCACTGTGCACACTCTGGTTCAGTATCCCTCAAAGTATCTCATACATGCTCAAATACCATGTTCAATTTCTACAACCTTGGGTCTAGGTTAGAGTCTTAAAATCACTAATGCTACAAAACCAAGAATATAAACCATGAACTACCTTGCACAATGGAAATATAAAGCAGTAAATCACACATGCACAAAATATAGGCAACTTTTCAAATTTTCAACCCAACTTCATTATGTTAATAAAAATGATATAATACAATAGTCTAGGGTTCTCGTACCAGGGAGAATGGCCCTCATACATCCAATAGTACAAGATACAAAACAAGATACTCTAACCATCTTGCTATAGCATGCTCTATCATCTCCTCTCGATCGTAACCAATACTTTCTCGGTCCTTCGACAACTAATCTGTAGCTCCTCCCTCTATCAATGTTGTAAGTCCATCTGGCCACGGAATATCGACTATCCAATATGCTCTCTAGTTGTCCCTTCACACATAAATATCACAACACATCAAAACTCCTATCAATTTTTTCACATCTCCACTTTTTAACAATTCTCAATCTTTCCATTGCTACTCCTCATCTACTAAGGGACTTCATCCCACATAGGGAACAGAGGGATGCCACTTATCACTTGAAGATGTCCATCTCCAACAATGAACACAAGATGAGAGGATTGCCAATAATCTAATGTAGAAGTCCTTCTCCACTTACAATTCTCGGGCTCCACATTATACTCTTGGTTGATGAGAGCCTTGAGCTCATCAACTTCCAGGCTAATTGTCACCTTTGTACTTAAATGTGTTTCACTTAGACACCAACTTGGATAATATCACATTGTCCTCCAATACACCATTAGTTCCAAATCTCATCCACACTTGGTCTAGTCTCACGCTTCCCACCAATAATCGACGAGAGACCAAGTCCATGTTGTAGCATATGCACCTAGTTAGGGAATCACCACACCTAGGAGACCTTTACACATCACTTCCCACCAACTCCAAAAATCCACCCTTTTATCTAAAATAGAGGAGATATTTCACAAATATGGTCACCAATCATGTCCTTACCTAGGATATCTATCCAACTGTCATCGAGGGAACATCTCCAAATCTCCTTGTTGTTGTCCTATTGCCTCTCATCAGATGTGCCTACTGTCACCTTGGATTCTTGGTAGGCTTAAAAATAATCCACGTGGTATCTCCAAAGAGCTCCTAAGGCCTCCTATATTATCCCATCAATCTATCCAACCGATGGTCAAACTCTTTGACCCAACACACATCAAAATTCTAGTACAAGTATGTTTCCTAATGATTGTGGAAACTATCACTCATTTAGGGCATATAACCATGAGTTCTTCCCCCCTCTTTGACTTCCAAAGGTTTCCCTATAACCGATCCAAGAATTATCCTCAAATTAGGATCCAATAGTTGCAAACATTTACTAAAATACATACCTTTGTCCATTGTTTGAAGGCTACTCCATCGCTGCAAACTATGGAATCATGAAAATCCATTTTCTAGCCCTTTTTTATGCACATGACTTCCGAAAAGGATTAAAAATTTCCTTTAGTGAAAGGATCTCCCTCCACTCTACAATGTATGGGCATTTTCTAGCCCTTAACAGGGACTACCCTCCTTGTTATGAAAACTATTTTCCTTCAGCTCCTTCAAACATCCTGCAACAACCTCCTTTGAGGGTTGTACCACGTCAAAAAATCCCTCAAAAAGACCCCTCTACATGTGACCCTCTAACAAGGAACTGTGGCCTTCACTAAACACCTTGGTGCTCCTAAAATGGCATTAAAACAACCCTCCAACCGATGTTTGTCCAATCCTCCTTGTTGCAGCCTAGAACCACAGTATCCTCTCTCCAACTTGTACTTTGTGAGGTAAGTGTTGCACTAATATATGTTTTAAAACACATGAACTAACCGTCTATTTATATCCAAATGATGGAATCCATGAATTAGTCAAGAGAAACATCTATTGGATAAATTTTACTTCAAGCCTACATGACTTCAATACCCATAATTACTTGTCAACTTCAAAAATTCATTTCTCCTCAATGAAAACTCAGAATCATATGATTCACATTGATTTATAATATTCTTGAATAGAACTATCATCCTCATCCATCAAATGCCCAAAATTCATCATGTTTTTGGCCCAAACATTGATGGGTGAAAAACCCCCAAGCTTGGGTTCCAAGCCCACAAGCCTACTTGTGGAACTTTGACCTCCATCCATCTAACACTAGGGCTTGGAGTACCTCCCAAGCTAAAAAAAACAACATATAGGGCAACTTATTTATTAATATTATTTTTATGAGTCTAATCTCTTATATGAAAACTTTGATAAGGGATTTTTATTGTTCAATTATGTTTTGGTAACAAAGACTATAAATGTCTTATTTTATTAAAACTAAAGGATTCTTATTTGATTTAAAATATTCTGCATTATTTATTAGTTCAACTATCAAAACTAATGGGGGGATGTTGAGTACTACAACAAATCTCTAGATATATTCGGTGCATATCCCCTCATACCATAAATTTGGCACAATGTAGGAATTAACAATTTAATGTTAAAATTGAGGAATATAGTATTGTCCAAGTATTTTATAGTTCATCTACTAGAAGGATATTCCATTAGAAGATGTTAGGTGAGTAGGGCTTGAAATACTACTGCAACATCAAATACTCCAAATTATTTGGGGAAAAGTAATTTCGTGATGGTTTGGTTTTTTTGATAGAATCATAACTGATGTCAGTTGGATTCTTAGATCTAAATTTCTATATGTTAAATGACGCTAAAATTTTTACTATTGTTGATTATACTATTACACTTGAATTTTCCCACATCATTATTACTTTCATTACCGTGTTGCACTAAATCGAGTGTTATAGACATATGTTTTCTTAACCATGGTGATTCAATAACTAATTGGAGTAATTTGGGTGAGGCCCAAGATCAAACTTATTGGTTGTCATTATAGCACCAATACTACATAAAATAGTACATAAGCCCAATATACCAATAACCTATGACTTGGCTTGAGCCGAGACATCCCGAACCACAAAAATGATCTCTATCCCAACGGTCACCTACTCTTTGAGCCTTATCAAAACAAGCCAACATGGCCTTCATGGGAATTGAAGCTAGGTGGATGGGATAAAAAAAATTAATGCAACCACTTGGTCAATTGTATTTAGTGCAGTCTCTCCAACCCATGGGCCATAAAAATTTTCATCTCATAACATTAGTGTACAATCCCCATTTACCAACATAACTGATAATTCACATCAGATTTAAAATCAAATGCCATATTTCCAATTATTCTCATAATAATGCCCCAATGTTGTATAGTTAGGCCAAGTAAAAGGCGTGATCAATCATTGAAGAAACACTACATTAATTTCTGATTTCAAGCTCTGAAGACTAATACTACTATGTATAATTTATTATCATGGCATAGTCTTATGTTGAAATAATAGAATGCACAACACATCCAAGTTGGGGGTAAGGGAATGCATCTCTATAATAGCTAGAAAAGAGAGAAAAAATTCAAGAAAATGCAGCAAAGGGGTAGGAGAAATGGAGGAAACATTGGATAAAATAGATGTCGAAACACATAAAACATAATTTACACACACACATAATGTCTTAGGCAATAGAATTGGTAAATACAGCTAGAGAATATTGCAATGTTAGATATGATCAAATAAATATGCACATTGCAAGAACCAAACTAAATTATTTTTAAAATTGGTGAATGAGTGATATTCTCATTCAAAGGAAAAATAGGCATACAGTAGTACATCATCACCATAATCTAAATGAAAATATTAGAAAGGAAAAAGTGTGTAAGGGTGTATCATTAAATTATCTCATAACCTCATATAGAACATATCCACATAATCTAATAATGCCCTCATTGTTTTCAATATCTCTTTACCAAGGTCCATCATTACTGCAAGAAACCCATTTATTCAGTTGAAAATTTTTTATTTGTAAGTGACTTTTAGTTTGATGGTTTTGTTTGAGGTGTATACCTATTAGTAAGTTACATTTGGTTAATAAAGTAGGCTTGAGTTCAATAAAAATAAAACATTACTATAATTTAAAGTTAGAACACACAAACATGACTAAGGAGAAGTAGGATATTGTTAGAGGGTGTCTATGTCTCTCTATAAGAAGCAACAATGGTCAGGAAAGAAAAAAAATTCATCCAGGTATGGGTGATGGCCATGTTTTGTGCATCCACATTTGGTAAAATATTTCTTGGGAAATTTTCAATACATCCCCAGAAAATAAGGGATGTTCAGGAAAAGTTTCTTTATATCTATGCAATCTCATCCATGATGGATCGTAAACCCCCACCATTGTGTACAACTAGTTAAAAAAATGCATAGTTAAGTATTATAATTAACAATGTAGATAATAAGTACATGGATTTTTTTCAAGTTATTTGTCATCATAAAAGTTGATCAATCTTAGAACGAAAACTGGAATTAAAGTTCCTCCCAAAAAAAATGGATATTTGCTTAATTTTATCATTTGAAAACCAATATAGATGGGGATTACATGAAAAACATAGATAAGTTGTCAACATATCTTCGTTAGAGTCAATTGTTTTGTACTTGTATACCACAACTAGAGACAAAATCAAGTTGGAACTTGGAAAAATACTATTGTATAATATGCTTGTTTTCTTAAATAGGTAGAGTGATATTGTTTCATTACCACACAAAAGGTTCAAATCCCCGGCAACATGTTCATTCATCATCTTGTTCATGCAAGTGGCATATCCCACATACATATTAATTTGTTCCATGTGGATGGACCTAGATACACCTCTTAGGAAAATCAGGTAGAATAGATACCCCAGTCATAGGGTCTCAACAACATATTTACCCATTATGTAACATATTTCACGTACAAGTTGGTTCTCTCACCTACATAATCAGACTATTCCAAGTTTCATGTGGATGGAAATAGATACAACACCTAGGAAAATACGGAAGAATAGATATCCTAGTCAAGAGATATTAGCTTAAGTAGTAAATCATAAGTAACATTAAAAAAATGGCAATGTCTTATCCAGGAGTTCCAGTCAAAAAAATTTCAAGTCACTGATGTGGATGATGCAACATTATAGGGAGCGTTCAAAATGTGCAGGACCAAAATTTCTGGAAGTTCAGAAAAGTTGAAGTAAAAAGATACTTTAAATTTGTGATAAGTTGATGAATGGAAATTATATTATGCCATAGATTCCATCAACAAGTTGTAGTCCCATTTTATCATCGTAAATTAACCCCAATTACTTTGTACCAGTAAGTAGTGGATGCATTTTCTAGGTGAGATGAAAACCAGCAATCCAAGCCAAATATATAAAGAGTATTCCAACCATAGCTACCTTTTTGACAGAAATTTCTCCCAACAAATTTCATTTTTATCAAGTTGATAAAAAATAAAAAATGTGAATGACAAATATCTGTGCAAGAGACCTATGGTTGTAGTGCATTGCCTCACATAAATTGAAGTAAAAAAAGACATGAATGGGTATGGGTGAAGTGCGCTTGGAGAGCATTACCTGATCCATCTTCTATATGTAGCAATTGCAAGCTCTGTTCTATTCACCTCCACTATAAGAAATCATTTTTCCTCTACTATAAGAAAACAATGAAGAACCATCAAACCTCG
The DNA here is from genome assembly GCA_034641835.2 of Pinus albicaulis. Classification (NCBI taxonomy): domain Eukaryota; kingdom Viridiplantae; phylum Streptophyta; class Pinopsida; order Pinales; family Pinaceae; genus Pinus; species Pinus albicaulis. The sequence goes on along the minus strand of CM076579.1, from coordinate 1,323,682,855 downwards.
TGCTTCTGTTATCAAGGTTGTGTCTCCTACAAGCCTCCTGTGACAAAGATTATGAAATGCAATGGAATAAATTCCAAACAAAACACACATTAGCTCTGAATTCTTCTTCCTAGTGCAAATAACTCAGTCTCTCGGATTTGATTTTGACTAAAAATCACTCTCATGCAAGTAAATATGGCGTCATTCCAAATAGATATTTAATGTGTCTTTTTTCTTAATTCATGATATGGGCATCATATGGAAAATATTTCTCACTACATATGGGAGTTATTGTCTATGATATATCTAGGAGAGGAAAAAAAGGGCCTTGGTTTGTATATTTATCTTTCTTGTGCTAAATTTTAATGAACCATGACTTTATCTGGGAATTGCAATGAACCATATCACTAGCTGGGAATATGGAATTTATTATGATATTCATAATAATAATGTGTCTCATAACCTTTATTATGGTCAATGAAGGAAATTTAAAAAAAAAGGAATTAAGTCCTAAAAAATCAATGGTCGTTAAAAAAGGCTTCAAATCACCATATTAATTATATTATCTAAGGGATATTCTTTCATCTCTAGGCGGGATGTGTCTATCATTAAAATGTTTTTCACACCACGAATGAGTCTTGGAGATTCATCACTATACCTTAAAGATATTAGGAGGCTTCCAAAGCACATATGATGGTTACAAGTGCAGGCTCGATAAAAATAGGAATATAAGGGGCTTCCGCCTTATTTTAAACTTTGATTATTAAGCTTTTCGAAGTATTTATTAAAGAACCATACATGACTTCTATAGGGGATCTAAGGCCTCTACGAGGGATATTTAGTGTCATTAATATGTTTTACATAATCAGAATGGGTCGTAGGCTTGTATCATGGAAATGGGATGAAAATGATGGCTTCCAGCCCAAAATGAAACTTCTTTGGCTTACATTGCATGAAAAATACCATAACAAACATTATACATCATATTTAAGGGATTTTAGGCCTCCATCGATGATAAGAGTTTCATTATGACTTTTTCCACATCATATATGGGAGTGAGGGCTTATATATTGGCAAAGGAATGAAAAAGGGCCTTAGGACCAAAAAAGTATTTCTCATGTTTAATGTCCATGAAAAAAATATTAGAATGGGAATATGGGAAAAGTTAGTATGTTTTTCATAATTGGAATGGGTATTATGACATCTACGATGGATAAGTAAGGAAAAAAAGATCCCTAGTCCCTAAAAAAAACATTTCTAGTAGTTCAATGGACATGAATAAGGTTTCAAAACACTCACATATCTTATATGAGATATATCTAGCCTTCAGGTGTGTTATTGGTGTTATTTGAAGGTTTTGTGTGTCAAATTTTGGTCTTGGGGCCTGTAATTTTGGCCTCAATAGCATTAGGATGTTTTTGCACTACGTATGGCACTTGGGGCCTTAACCATGGTAAAAGAAGCATCATAAGGTTCTTGGGTCATATTTGAATCTTCCCATGATCAATATTCTTGAAAAAGTATTTGAATTACCCCACAAGACATATCTAATGGATATTTGGCCTTTATAGGGGTTCTTTGTCACCATTGGTATGGTTTACATGATAAGAGTGGGTCTTGAAGAATGTACTATCATGACAAAAAAATTTAGTTGTGTAATCACTAATATCTCATTTTGTACTAGTTTTAAGATTGACTCTTTCTCTCACAGGTTAAAAGCCTCAGTGAATCAGGAAAACTTATGATTATAGCCTAAGATGTCTAGTAGCACAATAAGAGAAAATGCAACAATACAACAAAAGAAGTGGGTTGCATATTTTCTATGTCGCCAAAACCATTATAGTATTGATTTTTTCCATAAACGGAACCAAACACAATTAAGTAAGAGGTCTTCCTAATATTTCCAAAGGGGTGCTGAGAGAATGGAAAAAATCTATCGGAAATGGTCTTCTTGGTATTTCCAAAGGGGTTCCAAGAGCCCTTGTGTCAAAGGAAAAAATATCGAAAAGGAATTTGGATAGGGGGTCCAAATGACAATGTGTCAAGTATGTAATTCTAGTACTCTAATCTATGACAGTTTCGATCAAGAAGATTTCTTTGAGGGGAGGGTTCAAGGCCTCCGCTACAGATGCTACGGGGTCCAGGTTCACAGGGGGTGGGGTTTCTCGAGCAGATTTGAGGTCAGTGAATTAATAAATATTTATTCAGTTGATATGTTTTTATAGACAGAGTTTGGATGGTGTATTTTTTCTTGTAATGACAATGTAGTTAGAGTTGGTAGCCATGATTTTAACACCTCGCCCAACACCTATTTTATGAGTTTCAGTTCTATAGCCTGTTTCAGATAAAGACCCTTTGTTTACCAAGCATTTCCTCCTCCCGAAACTCTTGTAGTAGAGAAATCCATATAGGGGCCTCTATGAAGTTCTTCTTAGAGCTAAATCTCTCAATCCAATATCTTAGGTGGAACCCCACCAATTTCAATAAAAAGGGGTGATCTTCAAAGAATATTTCTCGATCCTCTGTGCTAGGAAATATCGTTTTAAAGAAACATTTGGAGCCCGAATTTAAGTCTACTTGGCGTTTGGCCTCCAACACTAGTTTACCCAGTGTTCTTCGATGGCTAGATTCCCATGAACTTTTTGAGACATGCTTACGTGTATTATTTATAAATATTTCATAGGTATTTTCCACAAGTGTTTGGTAAGTTGAGACACTCTTATCTGTATTCGGGTCTATATGAGACACTCTTACATGTATTCAGGTTTATATAAGCATCAATGGCTTTCAAGATGGAGCACTTTCTAGATCCTTAAAAAACATCAAACAAGTTATTAGGTTGTTCTTCCGGTTTCCAAATCTATGCCTATGGCCTTTGTTAACCCTTAATATAGGGCGTTATTACACGAGCCCTAGTAGTAGTAACGCGAAGCATGGTAAGCGCACATTCTTCAAGACAATATTCTATAACAATTATTTGAGCAACCTTGACTATGTAGCGGTTTTGTAGTGGTAATTCATTATTACATACGAAAATAGGTAAGGGACAACACAGGCATACAAGAAAACTAACATGCAAGGGGAAACACGATCAAGTAGAAGTGCTAACATGTATGATAGACATGTTTACATGTTTACAAACATAAATAGTGTCACAATAGTGTCACTTCTTTCTGAGCTTTCAAATCCATATTATGCTCAGAAATTTCCTCAATTGCCCATACTTATCCTAAGTGTTTCCTCTAACATACCTTTGCAGGAGACCAATTAAAAAGAAAATTGCATTGATTTTTCAATAGAGAAAATCGATAAACTTAATTACTCCAGGAAATGTGATGGAGACACAATATGTAAAAAAACATGGTTAAAATTTTTTGAGTATATTGATTTACGTATGAATAAAGGAACTACCTCAGTTACAATAGTAGACGGTAAGAACTAATAATAGTTACTCAAATATGAAACTTCATATTTAATTTTCATTCTCTATACACGAATAAACAATTGTTACACTTCATTTGTTTTATAGTATATTGATTTACCGTATGAATTTCATGAAAATGAACCATCTCAATAACAATAGTCGCCGATAGGAACAATATGTTGAAATTTTTGAATACAATAAACACAGAGTAAATGTGTTTCCCCCACAACACAGAGACTTCAAAATAATGTGGAGAAACAAATATACAAAGGCAGCATAAAACACAGGAGAGGAATGAAATTCATTTTTCTATTCAGCTCACTCTCTAAAAACAAATGAAATTACATTAGTTATAAAAAATGGTTGAAGCCTGTAAAAACTATTTATATTCAATGTTATTCAATTGTTGAACATACGTTCAACAACCATTTGTTCTTAGGCTCTCAAAATACCCATATCTTAATTAAATCGGCACATAGGCCGTATTTCTTCTTATACATTAAAACACATAAAAACGAGTTCAAAACATAAACAAGCAGACTTCAAACTTTATGTGTATTGGCTTTGAGTCCTCATTGTATCTGGATCCTTATCGTAGATCGGAAAACTTAACTCTTAACTGGCATAAACACAGGTAAACATAAATTCGTGCAGGCGCGATGTGCGATGGCACAATCGTATTGCAAATCAAACAACATACGCTGCGTCACTAAATGGTAAACTTAAATGGTTTCGAATGCGATGTACAATAGCATGATCTCATCGCATGAAAAATAACATACCTTGTGGATGGTGGAAGGTAAGTGGTAAACAAGGAGAAGTGCGCTCTACGGTGTGGCTAACTGTTGGTAAGTGATGCAAGGGAAATACAAAGGAATAAGGTGCAAAACAAGGTTTTGGCTCATGCGGTAAGGTTAAAGTGGGTCCCACCAGATATCGCATCAGAGGTAGAATAACACATGGTGAATGGATTAAATGGTAAAACAAAATACTTGCGATTGCGCGTTGCGGGTAAAGGTAAGTCAACTTGGTAGGTAAGGAAATAAACACAGAGGATGGCTTGGGTACTTTGTTTAATTTGGTTGTGTGTAAATGCCTTCGGGCTTTTGGATCTTTGCTAGTTCTTCTCTACACAAAATTGATGAAGTGTGGGCTGTTGCCGCTTCTTATTCATAGCGGTGGTTGGGAGTATAATTCCAACACTCCCCCTTAATCACAACTGCTGCTATTGGTCATTCCTAGACACTATCTGAGATAAAAAAAACTCTTATGTCACAATCGCTTTATGAGGATATCAACAAATTGTTCCTCTGTCCTTCAATGCTGCAAAACAATCTCACCATTGTTAACCAATTCTCTTATAAAATGATACTTTGCATCAATATGCTTTGTTCTCATATGGAAAACATAATTCTATGATAATGCTATTGTTGGGATTTTATCAAAATAAATTGTGGTTCCTTTGTCTTGCTCATGACACAAGTCTCTCAAAATCCTTCTCATCCATACTGCTTGGCATGCTACTGCTATTGTTGCCACATATTTAGCTTTTGTTGTTGATAATGCAAATATTGGTTACTTCTTGGAAGCCCATGAAATGGCTCGCTATCCCAAATGAAACACATACCTAGATGTTCTCTTTCTATCATCTACATTTCCAGCCCAGTCACTATCAGTTTAACCAATCAATTTAAAATTTTCAGTTGAGGAGTATAAAACATCATGCTCCTGTGCTCCATTCACATACCTCAATATTTTCTTGGTTTTTTGCCAATGTGTCTCATTTGGTGTTTCCATGAATCTGGAAATTAAACTTGCATCCTACATTAAATCAGGCCTAGTTGCAGTCAAATACATTAGACTTCCAACTATGCTCTTATACAATGTCCAATTGACATTCTTGCTGCAATCTTCTTTGCTTAGTTTCAACCCCATAACATTTGGAGTTACAACTGCTTTGTTTTTCTTCATGTTAAATATATTTAAAACTTCTACAACATATTTTTCTTAGGAAATAAAAATTCCCTTTTCATTTTTTTTTACTTCTATGCCCAAGAATTATCTCAATAAACCCAAATTAGTCATTTCAAATTCACTCTTCATGACTGCTTTAAAATCAACAATGATAGAAACTTCATTTCCTGTGAAAATTGAATCATCTACATATAAAACAACAATAAGGATGTTACCTTCATTTTCTTTAATGTAGAGTGTGGGTTCACCATCACACTTTTCGAACCCATTATCCATCATGTAAGCATCAATCATGTTGTACCATGCTCCTCGCGCTTGCTTCAGCCCATAAAGAGCCTTCTTCAACTTCCATACTTTGTGCTCTTGGCCTTCAATCTCATATCTAGGAAATTTTTCAACATATATCTCCTCTTTCAATGCTCCATTCAGAAATGCTGACTTCACATCCATTTGGTATACTTTCCACTTTTGTCGTGTTGCAATGGACAACACTATCTGCATTATCTTCATCCTTGCAACATGTGCAAAGGTTTCTTCATAATCTCTTCCTTGTTGCTGCTTGTATCCTATCACAAAAATTCTTGTTGTATACCTTTCTATCTTGCCTTCAGAATTTCTTTTGGTCTTATAGACCCATTTTACTCCAATGACTTCTTTACCTTTTGGGAGGTCCACTAACTCCCATATGTCATTCTTTTATATTTCTCCAATCTCTCATTCATTTCTTCAACCCATTTTTCTTCCTTTACTGCATCTTCAAGATGGATTGAGTCATCAAAATGACAAAACAAAGAAAATAAAGAATTCAGACCATTATTATCATTAGCTTCTTGATCATAAATTTCACTCAAATTTCGGAATCTTTGTCTTCTTGGTGTACTTGGAGTTTCACTAGAACTTGAGGGAGTTTCTAATCCATGTGATGTGCTTGGAGAAGCACTTCCTTGATTTCTCAAGGTTTTTTTGTTTCTTGCTTGTGGTGTGGTTTGTTGTGCTTGTGTAGGTGGAAGAGGAGTCACCATAGAGGAATTATTTACTGTTATGCTTTCCTCTTGCTCTTTGTGAGACATACATGTCTTCACATTCACTATTTTATCTAACCATCCTTCCCAAGCTTCTTCTTCACTGAACTACACATCTCTGCTGATTATAGCTTTCTTGGTTGATGGATTATAGATGTTATAGGCCTTTGATTCATCAGCCAACAAAGATACAATTCTCGCCCTTGATGTCCAACTTCTTTCTTAATTGATTTGGGACATGTGCATATGCCACACATCCCAATACTTTCATGTGAGTGACAGACTGCTTTGTTCCACTCCATGCTTCTTTTGGGACTCTGTTCATAAAATATTTGGTTGGGCATCTATTCAAAATATACGCTACACAATTGAAAACTTCAGCCCAATACCCATCTGGAAAGTTTTTTGCCTTCAACATACTTCTGACCATGTCCATGATGTCTTATTCTTTCTTTATGCTACATTTTTTTGCTGTGGTGTATACCTTGTGGTAAAATTCTTGTGTATACCATTCTCCCTACATAAATGTAGGAAATATTTGGATATATATTCTCCACCTCAGCAATTTTATGTAGTGCCCACTTTGCTTCTCAACAAGAATTAGGGGAATTTTGAGGCCTAAAATGGGCCTCCAAAGGAAATTATTAAATAATAGTGGAAATAATAAAATAATGTTAGATTACATCATCAAATTTTAGAAGGAAAAAAAGAAAAAAATACTTTTTCAACTTATATTTTCAACTTATATCTCTATGGGTTTACTCAAATTTCGAGCGAGAACACTATTTGGATGCATAATTTGATTCCTCATCCAAGGAGTACCCATGTTGCATACTTTCGATGGAACCTACTATAAAAAAAATATGCAATACATGAAAAATGTGATTGCAATCACATTCTTCATGTATTTCTAATTTTTTGTGTAGCAGGGTCCATTGAAGGTATGCAACATGGGTACTCCTTGGATGAGGAATTAAATCTTTCATCCAACGAGTACTCCCACTCAAAATTTGAGTAAAAACTTCGGGAAATAAGTTGAAAATACAAGTTGAAAAAGTAGTTTTATTTTTTATTATTTTTTAATCCTTTTACTTTTTTACCCCAAAAATGGTGAATCATGCCACATGGTTGACATCATCATTTTGAATCCTATTGGTTATTATAAATTTTATTTTGGTTGTACAATTTTCTTAGGAGGCTCATTTTAGACCTCAAAAGTTCTCTAATGAGATTTGAAGTGGTAGAACTATTCAAACACTTCACTCTTTTGTTTTAGGAAGTACATCCATGTCTTCCTTGTGTAATCATCAATAAATGTCAAAACATAATGACTTCCAACAAAAGATGGAATTTGCATTGGTCCACAGAAATTTGAGTGGAAAATCTCTAAGGGTGCCTTTACCCTTATACTCTCTCCTACTAGAAATTATTCTCTGTGTTGTTTTCCCAAGATGCAACCTTCACATAGGCTCTCTAGTTTCTCAATGAGTGGTAATCCCTTTACCATCCCTTTTCTATGCAACAAATTTAGGCCTCCAAAGTTGAGATGTCTAAATATCAAATACCATAACCAGTTTTCATCTTTCACTTCTTCTTGAAAGACTTCTTGTGTGACTGCTGCTACCACACCTCCTTCCTTCAAGTCTGTTCTGAGCTTAAGAAGAAACATCCTTTTCTTTGTCATATCCATGTCTACAATGACCCTTTTACTTGGAGTTATGCCCATGATATTACACACATTATTCTTAAAAAACACATTGTAGCCCTTGTTCACGAGCTGTCCAATTCTCAGAAGGTTAAATTTCAGGCCAGGTACATAATAGACAACTGGCACAAATTTCTTTTCTCCCTTCCTTGTGAGTATTGATACTCTTCCTTTTCCCATGACAGAGACTTTGCTTTCAATCCCTGTTTTCACTTCAGACTTCACATTCTCATCCAGATTGGAAAACATTGCTATGTTTCCAGTCATGTGGCTACTACAACCCGAGTCTAAGAACCATACATATTCTTGTTTTTCTTGTGCTACATTACACGTTAAGAGCACATTACTCTGGTTCTGACTTTATTTTGAAAAATTAGATTTTTACCTATTATTCATGTCACTTTGTTTCTTTCTACATTCATTGGCATAATTCCCATAATTTTTTCAATAATGACATGGGACTTGGGATTTATCATACCTTTTTCCTTGTGCTTGACTTTGTCTTGAGCCTTCACTTTTATTCTGGTTACTTCCCCTTCCGCTTGTGCTTGCAGGGCTATTTCTTCCACCTCTATGTGGGTTTCTTCCTCTTCTTCGGTAGTTTGATCTTCCTTGATGTCTACCTTGACCAAAAGAATTTTTTTTCTTGAAGGCATGATCCAATGAGGATTTTGATGTTCTATTCATTCTATGTTCATGAGACATTAGGGATGCACAAAGCTCAACCAATAAAAATTGTGAGAGATCCTTTGTCTCTTCTATTGCCACTATTGTGACATCAAATGTTGATGGTAGACTTCTCAATATTTTCTCCACTATTCTTATTTCCTCAAGTTTCTCTCCATGAGACCTTATCCGGGTAACCAACCAAATCACATGTGTGAATAATGAGTTTATGTTATTAGACTCTTTGATACAGAGAGTTTCAAAATTTCTCCTCACCATTTGTAGCTTTGTTGTCTTCACTTTCTCCATGCCTTGATAGGTTGTCTTGATAATATCCCATACCTCCTTGTAATTTCTTGCTATTGCAATCCTTGGGAAAATACTCTCATGTACTGCTTGGTAGAGATAGAAGAGGGCTTTGGAGTGCTTCTTCTTATTATCTCTCAATAAGTCTCTTTCTGCTGCTGTAAAAGTAGCCAGCGCTACTGCGTCTGCTCATTCTTGGAAACGTTTTTCCACTAGCTCCCATATATCTTGTGAAGCAAACAGGGCCCTCGTTGTAATGGCCCAATAATCATAATTTTTAACATTGAACTTTTATAATTGTGGATTTGTGAGGCTTGTGCCTGTTTATGCCATTTTCACTGTGTAAAAAAACAATCTACTTGATTGTATAAAAGAGAAACCTTCTCACTATTGTAAAAGCTTTCTCACTAGTGGAGACTTATGCTTCTACAAACAAAACTTACAGATTCTTCAGTAAAGAGTGCTTGTTCTTTTACTGAGAGCCTAGACTTGCTCTGATACCATGTTGAAATTTCTGAATACAATAAACACAGAGGAAATGTGTTTCCACCACAACACAGAGACTTCAAAATAATGCGGAAAAACAAATACACAAAGGCAACATAAAACACAGGAGAGGAATGAAATTTGTTTTTCTATTCAACTCAGTCTCTGAAAAAAATGAAATTAAACTAGTTATATAAAATGGTCGAAGCCTGTAAAACCTAATTATATTCAATGCCATTCAATTTATGAACAGATTTTCAACAACCATTTGTCCTTGGGCTATCAAAAGATACATATCTTCATTAAATCGGCACGCAGTCTGTATTTCTACTTATACACGAAACACGTAAAAACATGTTCAAAACATAAACGGGAGGACTTCAAACTTTATGTGTATTGGCTTTGAGTCCTCATCGTATCTGGATCCTTATCACAGGTCGCAAATCGATGAACTTAACTCTTAACTACCGCGTACACGAGTAAACATAAATCCTTGCTTGCGCGATGTGCAATGGCATGATCACGTCGTAAAACAAACAACATATGCTACGGAGCTAAATGGTAAAATCAAATGGTTGTGAATGTGATGTGCAATAGCACGATCACATCAAATGGAAAATAACATAACTTGCAGATGGTGAAAGGTAAGTGGTAAACAAGGAGAAGTGTGCTCTGCGGTGTGGCTAACTGTTGGTAAGTGTTGTAAGGGAAATACAAAGGAATAAGGCACAAAACAAGGTTTTGGCTCATGCGGTAAGGTTTAAGTGGGTCCCTCTGGATATCACATCGGAGGTAGAATAACATACTTGCGATTGTGCGCTGCGGGAAAAGGTAAGTCAACTTGGTAGGTAAGGTAAATGCAGAGGATGGCTCGGGTACTCTATTTACTGAGATTGTGTGTAAACGCCTTCAAGATCTTGGAACTTTGCTAGTCCTTCTCTGTGTTAGGGTCCTATAACAATAGGATTCATAATTTTGAATTTGTTATGTTAAAATCTTGTAATATTGTACATACCTTTGACTTCTGCAAATGTTTTCCCATATTTAAAAATGAAAAGAGGGTAAGTCCTAAAAGAAATATCAAATGACAAAAAGAAACAAAGATAAAAAAGAATATTAAATACGAACTCCACCAAAATAGATCATGAAGGTCTTGCACATCCAAAAGCCACTACTTTTTTTTACTTTATGCAAATAACATTGTGTGTATCTTGTTAAAAATTCCACAATCCATGATGGTCAAACAACATAATCTTGACTTTTCATGCTTTAAATTTCATGCTGATAGATAAAGAATAAATATCTAGCCAAACTGTTTAACCTCGGTAGATCAGTAGTTAGGTAAAGAATAAATAGGGAGCTCAACAGTTTAATCTCAGCCCTTGGAAGAAATAAGGATAGAATTAGTTAGTTTGTTGATTGAAATAAAAATGATAAGGGTGTGCAAGCTCAAATGCACCCATGTAAAAGAAGAAAAAATGTTAGGGTAGTTAATGGGTAGGCAGAAACAGTTTTCACAAGGCATGGAAAGCATTAAGTTAGTAATTTCATATCACTAATATCCCTCATAAATCCCCTTCCTTTGCTAAAAACCCTAATTCAAATTACAAAATGCATTTTCCCTTGTAAAAAATCCCTTTCCTTTTGAAAATATCTATTCCCCTTCATTTTTAACCTTTCCCCCTTATTCTACCCATTTCCCCTACCTCAAACCCATTCCCCTAGTTAAAAAACCCTTTTTCCCTTATTCACTTCTCTTTTCAATTTAAAACATGTAAAACCCTCTTTTACATAGTTTTTAAAATAAATAAAATCTCATTCAGAACCCTTCCCGACATTTTAACACATATCACCATGTAATTTCTAAAAACCCACATCATTATTCATTTAACCCTACAATTGTATATTTAAACTCCCGTATTTTATATTTCCTAACCCATATTTTGTTAAAACCATTAATATCAGTTTAAAATAATGTATTGTTAACCCATCACAAAATAAATATCCCGGGTCCCACTTCAGCATGACTCATCCCAGGCCTAGCCTTTTAATTCCCCCTATTCCTCCATCCGTAGGATCATCACCACCCAGATCCAATGAATTATAAACGATGTCGCATTCCCCGACATCTGAACATTAATCCATTGCAATCCATGCGAAATAGGCAGTTTTCGAAACCCACTGCCTGCTATGTGGCTCCACCACATTTTATCACTTTGATCAGTCCCAAACCACTTACCAGCTTTTTACGATGTGATAACCTGCCTAACCGCCTTCTGTGTAAACCACCTATCCCCTGCCATGCAACAATCCCTCACTTTATCCCATTCCTTAAACATAAACTGCCAAACCACTTTTTGTGATGCAATAAACCACTTACCTTTCCACCCTGAAATATGTTAAAACCAATGTCTGCATGTCCACTATGCGATAAAAATCCCAAACCACTATGGTAAACTACTACAGAGTTGTGCCAATATGTTGAGCTACCATTGTTCCAAAACCCTACTTCACTGATACTTTCATTTACTCACCTCTATTAATTTGTGAAAGAAATCCATTGCCAACATAATTGAATTTCTGTAGCCCGGACTCGTTTGACAGACTTCCCCATTCCCCAAAGCCATTGCTTGCCTCACTGCAAACTGGTTCTTCATTAACATATGTTTTATTTTGTAGGTTTTTATTAGAACAGAAGATTGAGGAAATAATTTTAATACTAGTTAAAAACCTATTTCTTCTAGATTCTCGAAATGAGAATTCAAGTTTTTTTCCTTAAAATAAAAGACAATTATCATAGGGACAGTAATGCTCTAATAGAGATGAAAGGTTTTTACTCACTAGAAGGTTACATAGAGGTGAAAGAAGACAAATGGAACAAACAAATAGATGAGAAAGAGTTCTCAAAATATTAAAGAGGTTTTTGTTTCTAATGTCCTCATATACAAAAAAATCTCTCACATTTCTAACATCCATCATGGTTTTGGAAATTTTAGACAATATTTGAAAGCACTTTTTACAGAAAATTCCTGTTTAGTCATCATTTTTCAGAGAAGAATGTGTTCGATAAGAAATGAATATTTACAAACTCGAGGAGGTTTATTTTCATAAAGTGCCAACCTACAAAAACCTATCTCACTTTATGCACAGGTATTATAGAATGGGAGATACATGCACATCTTCACAACCTATTTTTCGAACTGCAAAGTTATGTTTTACACATATCTTTCCTAGCCTATTGTGAACAACTGGAGCGGAATTTTAGGAAAATGAGAGATTTTTTCTCGAAAACATATTTATCTACAATAACCTCTTTCATTATTTACATATCTATCTTGGATTGAGATATACAAAAGGATCTCGGGACGCTATGTTTCGGAAATTCAGGAGGAAAAAGCTCAAAGATAGTTAGTGACTTGGAGGCCACCTCATCAAATAAGAGTTGCTATCAAATTCGATTTCTCTTCTTTGTTACCATAAATTCACAAAGATAGTGCCAAGTAGATTCATTATTTTTTAATGTCCTATGTTTGAGTTCTATTTATGTAACACAATTGTAGATATTTGTAAAAAATCTTGATATTTTTTCAAGATATTTTAGTTTAGAATTTGTATAAATACTTCATCATTTGAAGTAATAGATGTTGGATTTTGTAACAAGGAACCTCACCATTCAGGGTAATTCAGTCCACTAAGTTCAAGTGACTATTTGCATTAATAAAAGAGTAGTTTTTTCATGATTCATGTGCCATATCTACTAGTGAATTTTTCCTCATTGTATATGTGCTTTCCTTTGTTTACATTTTATTGTTTTGTTAATTATGAATTGTCTAACATGAGTATTACTGTAGAATCTGTTGAGATCATACACTCTACCTTTAACTGTTAGTAATCTACATGTTTTATTTTGATATCCCAATTAGGGAATTCTCCATTGCTTCCTAGTTTCGATTGAGCCTCTATTCTTATATCCAGATTAGGGAATTCTTAAATGCACCCTAGTTTTGATGAAGTCTTCCTTCTTATTTTATTACATTTCATGCAAATCTAAAGGATCCAGTAGTAATTTCTACCTTGCCCTATTTCACTTAAGTTTGATACTTCTGCAAATTGATCACCCAAGCCTCTTTGACTCCATTTCCCAATGGCCTTACTCTGAATTTCCAACCAAAACCAATTCAAAAACCAAATTTATACCTATTTAATAGCCTAATATATATTTCAAATAAATTTAAATCATACAGAGAGAGCCCTCTCTAAGTTTAGGAGGGCTAAATCCTAAACTCAACAGTAGGTTTGTGGTTACCTCGGAAAATTATTTCTTTAATCTTAAGAAATTACTAAACGATAACATAATGGAGACCATACAGGGGAAGAAAATATTCTTCAGAAATATTATACAGAGATCAAATATTATCTATGATGGTGGACAATGATCAGACACGCAAGGGTTAAAATCATCCACCTAGCAACTCCAATTCCAAATCAGTTTCCAAATCAAGACTCCATTGGAGAAATGAACCTGGAAGAACACCATGGGAATATCATGTTTTCAACTTGGTTTTTAATTCAAGACATTAAGCTCTTTCTTATCAACAAGGTTTTTCAATGTATATTGTATTTTAGTGATTATCTTAGACTAATATTTGATTATTTTCCTTTGAAGAGTGTAAATATAAATTCTCCTCTGGAGCAACTTTTTGATGGAACTAATGATGATAATTTGCTAATTGATAAGCCTCAAGAAATCAAGACTGATCTTACAATTCCTGTACATATTCATGTACCTTGTAAATTTTTTGATAGATATAAGCCCCTCATCTTACCTCCTATACTCCATAATTTCTCTCATAACTATTACAAATACCTCCCCTGGTTTGATGGAGAAAATGATAACATCAATGTTGAAAAACATATTCAAGGTTTTGAAAATTATATGGATTTATTTGAGATTGATGAAGATGATGTTAGAATCATAAGTTTTTCTCTTTCTTTGGAAAGTAAAGTTAAAAGTTGATTCAAGAATCTATCTATTGCAAGTATCTCAAATTTCCAATAGCTTTCCAAAATTTTCCTTGATAAATGGATAATCAAAGTCAATATTTTCATAATCATAGAAGAATATAATCAATTGAAAAGACAACCAAATGAGTCAATACATCAATTTTCTCCCATATTTAATCAAGTTTATTATTCAATGCCAAAAAATATAAGACCTCCTCCTGATTCAGCTCTCTTGCATTACCCAAGTGCCTTTGATCCAGAAATAGAATTTTAGTTAAGAGAAAGAGATTCAGAAACACTTGAACAGATGCAAAATATTGCAATTGATGTAGAAGTTAATTTTCAAATAAGAAAGGAAAAGTTGAAAGCAGAAGGAGAGAAGAACAACATTGCAGAGGTAAAACTTGACATTTTGGTAAGTAAAATAGAAGAAATGATACATAAGATCACCATGACAGATGAATTTTTTGTTCAATATCGTCATGCAGAAAAAGAAGAGGTTGTTGTCCAGGAACACTTTGCTAATCCCAACTCCCATAGATCAGAAAAAGGATTTATAGATCAACATGAGGAGAGGCAAACTACTGATCTAATGTGTATGTTTGATGAAATTCCTTCTTTTCATGATTTTCCTAAGTATGATCATTATGATGATAGTTATGTTCTCCAAAATCAAGCTAACTTTACAGAGAAATCAGAAGCTAGTTTGTGGGATGGGGAAACTCAGTTTCAGCAACCAGAATACAGTGATCAACCAATAGAGATCAGCCATGAGAGTGAAGAAGAAAGTGCAGAAAATTAGGAAGTAAATCATGGATCTCTACCTCTTTTTTTTTCTTCATTTCAGTCCATCAAAGACAACTTTAATGCAATAAAAAATCATCAATATTTAGAGATTGTTATGGACAACAAAGAAAACAATGAATTTCTTGATCAGGATTATTTAGTTTCACAATTACAGTTATCAAATTCCATTGAAATACCTGATCAGATGACACATGAAAGTTCACCAATGAGTTTTGAATCATTTCAATTTTTAAAAGAAAATATTTATAATATCTCCAAATAAAAGGATGACCAGTCTATAGAAATCAACGAAGTCTCATTGAAACCCATATCCAATAGGTTGCAGCAATCCTTCCAAGTTTTTCATGATCCAATAACTATTGTGTTGGATAATAAATGAAGTCAAAATATTTCTACTTTAAATTATTATGAGCTTCAAAATCAATATGATAAAAGTTTTCTCAAACAGACATTTCCATCAGTAGAAATATCATCACAAAGTTTATTTGAAAGTTTGCAGGGAAATAAAGATGAAGATAACATTTCAGTTTCATGGTATGGAGGCCATCCGAAACACATGCACAATTTCTTAGAATAGTTTAACAGTTGTACATACACTTTGGAAGATCCTTTTGTACAATTTACAACGTCAAAAAAGGAAATTGAGTATTTCCTCATCTTTACATCTGTTGACAAGTTTCTAATGGTTTGCAGAATTACAGTTTTGATAATCAACAAGCACATGCAACAAAGTACCTCAATGTATATAGTGATTGAATGGTTTCATTGGCTCTTTCATTTTACCTAACCAGCAGTTGGAGATCTGATTAGAGTAAGTATGTAGAATTTCAGTTTGTTTTAATTTTAGTTTTCAAGCAAGTATTGAAATAATTCATTACGATTCATAATTGAGAAGAAGGCTCTAAGGTGTTGATGATTTAATAATCTAGTTTGAAGGTTGCAACACCTTTTAGCCTTAGATCAGATTTTAATTTGCAGAAAAGGTTCAATTTTAGTTCAAGATTTTCAATCACAAAGATTATACAACAAAGCATATGCATTCTTAGGATCAAGCCAATGGATCAGGCTACTAGTTGATGGTGTTATTGACATCTCAGAAGGAGATGCCATCCCCATGTGAAGCCACTGTTAGGGTTCTGTAATAATAAGATTCATAATTTTGAATTTTCTATGTTAAAATCTTGTAATATTGTACATACCTTTTCTTTCTGCAAATGTTTTACCATATTTAAAAATCAAAAGAGGGCAAGTCCTAAAAGAAAAATCAAAGGACAAAAAGAAACAAAGATAAAAAAGAATATTAAATATGAACCCCACCAAAAGAGATCATGAAAGTGTTGAACGTTCAAAAGCCACTACTTTAGTTTACTTTATGCAAATAAGATTGTGTGAAACTTATTAAAAATGCCACAATCCATGAGTGACAAATAACTTAATCTTGAATTTTCATGCTTTAAATTTCATGCTAATAGATAGAGAATAAAGATCTAGCCAAACATTTTAACCTTGGCAGATCAGTAGTTAGGTAGAGAATAAATAAGAAGCTCAAAAGTTTAATTTGAGACCTTGGAAGAAATATGGATAGAATTAGTTAGTTTCTTGATTGAAAGAAAAATGAATAATGGTTTGCAAGCTCAAATGCACCCATGTAAAAGAAGAAAAAATCTTAGGGTAGTTGATGGGTAGGCAGAAACAATTTTCACAATGCATGGAAAGCATTAAGTTGGTAATTTCATATCACTAATATCCCTCAGAAATCCCCTTTCTTTTCTAAAAACCATAATTTCATTTACAAAAGGCATTTCACTTGAAAAAAATCCATTTCCTTTTGAAAATATCCATTCCCCTTCATTTTTAACCTTTTCCCCTTATTCTACCCATTTCCCCTACCTCAAACCCATTCCCCTATTTTAAAAACCCTTTTTCCCTTATTCACATCCCTTTTCCATTTAAAACATGTAAAACCCACTTTTACATAGTTTTTAAAATAAATAAAATCTCATCCAAAACCCTTCCCAACATTTTAACACATATCACCATGTAATTTCTAAAATCCCACATCATTATTCATTTAGCCCTCCAATTGTATATTTAAACTCCCGTATTTTATATTTCCTGACCCATATTTTATTAAAACCATTAATATCAGTTTAAAATAATTTATTATTAACCCATCGCATGATAAAAATCTTGGGTCCCACTTTAGCATGACTCATCCCAGGCCCAGCCTATTAATTCCCACTATTCCTCCATCCGTCATATCATCACCACCTAGATCCAATGACTTATAAATGATATCGCATTCGTCGACATCTGAACATTAATCCATTTCAATCCATGTGAAATAGGTAGTTTTTGAAACCCACTCCCTGCTACATGCTGCCACCATATTTTATCATATCTATCAGTCCAAAATCACTTATTATCCTTTTACGATGCGATAACCCACCTGACCACCTTCCGTGCAAACCGCCTATCCCTTGCCACGCAATAATCCCTCTCTTTATCATATTCCTTAAACATAAACTACCCAACCACTTTTTGTGATGAGATAAACCACTTACCTGTCCACCCTGAAATATGTTAAAACCAATTGTCTGCCTATCCACTGTGTGATAAAAATCCCAGTCCACTGTGGTAAACTACTATAGGCCTACGCCAATACATTGAGCCACCATTGTTCCAAAACTCTGCTTCACTGATACATTCAATTACTCACCTTTATTAATTTGTGAAAGAAATCCATTGCCAACAGAATCGAATTTCCGCAGCCCGAACCCATTTCACAAACTTCCCCATTCCCCAAAGCCATTGCTTGCTTCACTGCAAACCAGTTTTTCATTAACAAATGTTTTATTTTGCAGGTTGTTAGCAGAACAGAAGATTGGGGAAACAATTTTAATACTAGTTAAAAACTTGTTTCTTCTAGATTCTTGAAATGAGAATTCGACTGGTTTTCCTTAAAATAAAAGACAATTATCACAGAGACAGTAATGTTCTAATAGAGATGAAAGGCTTTTACTCAGCAGAAGGTTACATACAGGTAAAAGAAGACAAATGGAACAAAAAAGCAGATGAGAAAGAATTTTCAAAATCCGAAAGAAGTTTTTTTTCTAACATCCTCATAGACAGAAACCTCTCTCACTTTTCTACTAGCCATTATGGTTTTGGAGATTTTAAACAATATTTGAAACCACTTTTTACAGAAAATTCATGTTTAGTCATCATACTGCAGATAATATTTTGGCCAATCATAAATGAATCTTGCAAAAATGGAGGAGGTTTATGTTCCTAGGATGCCCACCTATAAAAATCTACCTCACTTCATGCATAGGTATTACAGAATGAGAGATACATGCACATATTCACAGCTTATTTCTTGGACTGTGCAAAGTTCTATTTTACACATCTTTTTGCAGAGCCTATTGTGAACAACTGGAGCGGAATTTTAGGAAACTGAGAGAGATTGTTCTCAAGAACATATTTATATACAATAAATTATTTCACTTTTTGCATATCTATCTCAGAATGAGATATACAAAAGGATTTCGGGACCCTATTTTTCAGAAATTTGGGAGGAAAAAGCTCAAATATAGTTAATGACTTAGAGGCCTCCTCATCAAATAAGAGTTTCTATCAAATTCGAATTTCTCGTCTTTGTCACCATCAATTCACAAAGATAGTGCCAAGTAGATTCATTAGATTTTAGTGTCCTTTTTTTGAGTTCTATTTATGTAACACAGTTGTAGATATTTGTAAAAAATCTTGATATCTTTTCAATATATTTTAGTTTAGAATTTGTATAAATACTTCATCATTTGAAGTGATATATGTTGGATTTTTTTACTAGGAACCTCACCATTCAGGGTGATGTAGCCCACTAAGTTCAAGTGACTATTTGCATTAATAAAAGAGAAGTTTTTTCGGGATTCATGTGCAATATCTACTGGTGAAGTTTTCCTCATTGTATATGTGCTTTCCTTTGTTTCCATTTTATTGTTTTCTTAATTCTGAATTTTCTGACACAAGTATTACTGCAGAATCTATTGAGATCATACACTCTGGCTTTAACTGTTAGTAATCTACATTTTTTCTTATGATATCCAGATTAGGGAATTTTTCATTGCTCCCTAGTTTCAATTGAGCCTATATTCTTATATCCAGATTAGGGAATTATTAAATGCTGCCTAGTTTCGATTAAGTCTTCCTTCTTCTTTTATTACATTTCATCCAATTATAAAGTATCCAATAGTAATGTTTACCTTGCCCTGTTTCACTTAAGCTTGTTACTTCTACAAATTGATCACCCAAGCCCCTTTGACTCCATTTCCCAATCGCCTTCCTCTGCATTTCCAACCAAAACCAATTCAAAAACCAACTCTTTACTTACTAACTAGCCTAATATCCATTTAAAATAAAGCTAAATCATATAGAGAGAGCCCTCTCTGAGTTTAGGAGGGCTAGATCCTAAACTCAAAAGTTGGTTTGTGGTTACCTGAAACAAAACAATGTAGATGAATCGAATTCATGTGAGACAAGGACTAACTAGCCATTCTAATCAGCTAGCAAACCGTCTATGGGCCACATCTCGCTCAACTTATGATCTATTGATGACACTGCATTTACAAAGAATTTCTCCCTTGTTTCCTATCAGTTCGATAATCATTCCCATATTAACGATTTCACCGGCAAAGTTTTGTTGCCACGTGCACAAGTTGACTATAGTTGACTATATTTGTGGTTGGACCTGTAAGCAGTGTTGCATGGGAGGTAAAAAAACCTTGTTTCATTTGAAGGTCATCGTAGTAGAGATTGTCTAGATTTTCAGGCATAAAAATATCCATGAACACCGTCATGATGTTGTTGATGGGGCTTCCGTGAGGACACTTCTCCTTCAGGAGAGCAGCATAGTTACGATCAATAGATGGGTCGGTCAGAATAGTGCTGCCGAAGTTGTATATCTTGCTCACGAATGCACTGCAATGAGAGACACCAATTGAGTGTGCTCCTGCATGCATGGATGAACATCACAAATTATATAATTACTTCTTTACACCAGTGGAACTGATATTATTTCAATGCAGGGGGTATTACTTCACAAACATAGATATACCAAAATCAATACGTTCACAAAAACTAATATGCACCTGAGAGTATAACCATGTCCTCCTGCGATAGAACTTTCACTGCAAAACTCTCTAGTCATTTTAAAAATGCTAAGATGAGGACATATGATGTTCAACAATCATACTTATCTACTGATGATATTTCTTGTATTCTAGCTGATTATAAGAACATTGTTGTTAATTTTTTCATTTCATGCATGGTTTATTGGCCACTACTCATATTATTTATCTCGTATTTGAAAATAAAACTGTAGGTATTTGGTCCCATTTGTTGAGTAAGATCGACTATACTAGACGTGGACATGGGAAGAATGGAAAAGGAAATTCTACTTCTATTTTCCTCGATATATGTACATCTAAAGTAGGCCTTGGATACAATATGACTATTCTTTCCTCATTGTCTACATCTGGCCATGATTAAACCTCATAGGTATTATTTTTTGCAGGAGGAGTTCAAACTAGCTCGTTAAAGGATCTAACCTCTACTACATGTGTTGATAAAGATGACTTAAATGTCATTAAATACTTTCTTAGAAATATTTTTGATGTATAGGGTTGTTCTACACCTATCAATGAACCATAACATGTGTCTAATTTAGTATTCCATGTCATCATCCTCATTAGAATCATACAAACTTAAGGAATCAAAATTCTTGGAAACATGGTAGTGATGCTTTCAAATATTTATGATGAAGATGAGAAAGGAAGAACCATGGATCAGTGTATATTATCAGGTTAGATTTTGGTTGGAGTGATGAAAGGTCATGGGATTATTTTCATAGTTGTTTGTAGACTTCAAATCATTATGTGTCATCCACTATTCTCTAGAGATATATTTCTACATATTCGCGTGTTTAATCAAAATTGGTAGTAACATTATTTGGAACTATTCATAATTGTTTCTTTCTTATCAGTGATAGATTTACTTAGTTATGTATAAGTGATTTTAAGCCTTCACTAACACCATTTTAATACAGTGTAAAATTAATTATTTATTGCATTATTCCTCTTATTGACGCTACTTTATTATTATCTTTTTGGAAGTTGATTTATTTGACACACAATATATGTGATGTATCTTTTTTCATTTTTATGGTCTCAGAGTTTATGCACAAGTATCATTGAATTCATTAGAGATAATTCTCATATATTTACAAGGGACGATGAACTATGGTGTTTTATATTTGAACGGAGCTATAGTTTCTCTTCGTCGTTACATAGAATTTTGTTAGATAGGTGATAATGTAAATGGACCATTTATTGTAGGGTACATCTTTAAGCTTGGTTCAAGTCCACTTTCATGGTCTGGTAAGAAGTTGAGAATTCATTATCTCCCTTGTTATGAAGTAGTGTATAGGGTCTGTAAGGAAAAAACTATGAAGCAATTTGGTTGTGTTATGCTATTACCAATCATGACAGTAGTTTAGAAATCAACTACAAAGTTAAGATGTGATAATCAGACTGTCACTCAACTTGCATATCAACTAATATATCGTTCCAAAACCAAACATATTAATGTGGATACTCTATATTCTAGAGCTTGTTCTAGATGATGTTATTTCATTGGAGAATTATCCCATAGAATAAAAATAAGCCAATATATTCGCCAAATTAGTGACATAGGCGAAGTTTGTCCAACTTCGACAATTTTTGGGAATGTGGGAATTTTTCATGAACGAGGATTGTTCATCTAATGACATCTTCTTCCATAAATGTTCCATCTCCCTCATCATTATTAAGGGGCAGTGTTGGAATATGTGACGTTGGAAGGTAGTAATTTCTAGTTATGCCGTAAGGCGTTATTATTTGAAAACAACTTTCCCACCTACCTATGTGCACTATTTTTGACCATCAGATATTTTGTTAGACGATTGAAGAATGCTTAGCCATAGATAAAAAATAGTTAAAAACTAAAACATAACTAAAAATCTTAATATGCAATATCTAACATTAATCGGCCAGAGTCATCCTCCTTCCTAAGCTATTTGCTGCAGATTTGCTACAAAGAAGGGGCAACTGGAAGAATGAGAAATCCTTTGTTGATGGACACGGTGAGGGATGCAGAGAGGGAGATTGTGAGAATTCACTACGTCAATGTTCCACCCAGCGAAGGTATCATGCGGGAAGTGAAGCATGCAATGAAGGAAACTCTGTTCCCCGATGACCCTTTTCGGTAGTTCAAGAACCAACCCAGGTCCAGAAAATGTGTTCTTGGGTTAAAATATGTGTTTCCCATCTTTGAATGGGAACCCAAATATTCCCTCAACTTGTTGAAATCTGATGTCCTGTTTGGCATCACTATTTCCATTCTTACAATTCCATAGGTAATTTGATAGGTTCAGTGTTTGCCGAATTGGGTATATTGAAGTTATGTTTGATCTCGCAGTGGGTACAATCATTGTTGTATCGCTTCTTCTTGTTTTGGTGATTGGTGACGAGGTCTCTGCAATAGAAAAGGCTGAACTTTATATTACATTAGCCATTACTGCCACTTTTTTTGTTGGTGTCTTCCAAGCAGCTTTGGGTATTGTTAGGTATAAGTTATAACCAATACAATCAAATTAAAGGTAAATGTCATATGATACATACAACCAATTCTGTAGTTTAATGGGTGATTTCTATTTTATTGAATATTATGTAAATTTTAAAATTTAATGTTCAACTTTCAAGTGAGTCAAACCAAAAATATATATATATATATCTAGATTTCATAAAAGCTCACTCTAGTTTGTTGTTAGATTAGTCATTGATAAGTGAGTTAAATTGGGGTTGAATCCATTATTAAGGCCATTTACTGCATATACTTGATATTGTATTATGTTGCAGGTTAGGTTTCATCATAGACCTCCATTCCCATGCAACTATTGAAGGGTACATGACAGGTTCAGCAATTGTTGTGTCCCTCCAACAGCTCAAAGGAATCCTTGGACTGGAGAAATTTACCGAGGAGACCGACATAATTTCTGTCATCACCTCAGCAAGTAAACAAGTGCACAAGGTTTCCCACTATGGCACTAAATTTACTTTTTGACAAAGTTACAACAGGGCAAGCAGGTCTCTTCATCATTGATGTGGAACTCTCTCTTGTTTGTTTATGTGCAGTGGAGATGGCAAAGCATTATACTCGGTCTGGGTTTTCTGATATTCCTCTTCACTTCCCGTTACATTGTGAGTATTAGATATTGTTTTGATTTTGTCTGAATTTTCCCGAGAAATCCCACTACCTTTTTGTTTCCAACTGGATTGAAACTCTTGGGTAGAGTCCACAAAATATAGGGCTCATAGCTGTAGTTTTGCCCCGTGACAGAGCAAGAGAAGGAAATCGTTATTCTAGGTTTCTGTTGTTGCTCCATGGACATCTGTGATTCTGGGTAGCTTGCTGGTCTTCGCAATGCGTGCAAATGAGCATGGAGTGCAAATTGTATGTCATAAAGTTGGATCCCCTTATGGTGATTATGATGAACATGCCAATTTTTCTTCTCTGATTATATTTCGACTGTTTTTTTTATGCTAACAGGTGGGTACATTGAAAAAGGGCATAAACCCATTGTCGATTGGCAAGTTAGTCTTTCATGGAGAGTATTTGGGGACCAGTTTGAAGGCAGGGATGATAACTGCTCTCATTTCCCTAGCTGTAAGAGGAATAGCTTTTTCATAACTCAGAATATTTTAAATTTTTTAAAAATCATCTGATTTTTCCTTGGACTGGAGAAATTTACTGAGGAGACCGACATAATTTATTTCATCACCTCAGCAAGCAAACAAGTGCACAAGGTTTCCCACTATGGCATTCAATTTCCTTTTTGACAAAGTTTCAACAGGGCAAGTAGGTCTCTTGATCATTGATGTGGAACTCTCTCTTGTTTGTTTATGTGCAGTGGAGATGGCAGAGCATTATACTCGGTCTGGGTTTTCTGATTTTCCTCTTCACCGCCCGTTACATCATGAGTATTAGATATTGATTTTATTTTTTCTGACTTTTCCCGAGAAATCCCACTACCTTTTTGTTGCCAACTGGATTGCAACTCTTGGATAGAGTCCGCAAAAATTAGGGCTCATAGCTGTAGTTTTTTCCCATGAAAAAGCAAGAGAAGGAAATCGTTATTCTGGGTTTTTGTTGCTGCTCCACTGACATCTGTGATTCTGGGTAGCTTGCTGGTCTTCGCAACAAGTGAAAATGAGCATGGAGTGCAAATTGTATGTCATAAAGCTAGATCCCCTTATGGTGATTATGATGAACATGCCAAGTTTTATTCTCTGATTATATTTTTACTGTTTTTTTTATGCTAACAGGTGGGTATATTGAAAAAGGGCATAAACCCGTTGTCGGTTGGCAACTTAGTCTTTCATGGAGAGTATTTGGGGACCAGTTTGAAGGAAGGGCTGATAACTTGTCTCATTTCCCTAGCTGTAAGAGGAATACATTTTTCACAATTTTTTTAAAAGTCAACAGATTTTTAGAATATCTTAGAATCCCATCTAACCAGGGGATAGCATATTTTTAAAATATCTTGAAATCAGACCAAATGAAATCAAACCATTAATTTTTCTCTTGTTTTTGTTTATCAAGAATAGACTGCACTCTTGTTTATCAAGAATATAAAATTTTAGGATAATAATTTCAGTTAAAACATTCCATATACTTATAAATTTTAATAATATGCCATTAATAACATCTACATGAAGGATTAGCTGTTGGAAGAACATTTTCTCCGTTCAAGAAATATCAAATTGATGGTAATAAGGAGATGGTTTCTATTGGAATGATGAATATAGTCAGTTCCTGCATTTCCTGTTATGTTTCAACAGGTTTTATTTTTCTCCCCTTTTTCACATTCCAAGAAAAGTTGTGTTGAAGTTATTATTCCATCTTCCCGCTCATCTCAGCTCAGTACGATTTCTCCAGACTGTATCTAATGAATAGGTGGCTAGTTGTTTGTAGGTGATTTTTCCTGGAAAGAATTTAATTTCAATGTTGGATGCAAAACGACAGCCTCAAATACAGTAATGGCTATTGCCATTATGTTCACTCTTCTGTTTCTAACTCTTCTATTCCACTACAGACTCACATGTGTTTCAATCACAGTCACCTCTACATCAACGATTGCAGACTTGCTTGCTGCAGTGAGTTCATTGTGCTGATCCAAATTAGAGTTTTCCATGTCACATTTCAGTTCTTCTCGGTGTGAAGAATATGAAGTATACTATGGAGAGAGGAAGAAACCGTTGAAGGGATTGGCAGTTGATTTGGACTCTGAGATCCTTCCAGTTCACATTGTTTTCTACCCTTTTGAGCTTGATCTTGAAGAGACTGCAAGAGCTATTCCAGTTCTTTCAAAAAGTCAATTGCACCTTCGATAATGGAGGCCTGATCCCCCTGAAAAAACAAATATATGAACCAAATAAATCCCTAAGCCATACAATTCATATAAATTTATAAGAATATGAATGTGAATACCATGGTGCAGAAGTTTTACCCTTTGGATGGTAGTCACATACAAAATGCTCTATCACAGTCAACTAAATCCCTGGGTTGCAAATCTTCATCTGCATAACTATAGGTTGTCAGGTCCAAATCATAGCTTGCAAGTAGTTAACATGATATAGTTTTCACATAACATCTGAAGCTAAACCTTAAAATGCTAACTCATGTTATTTTGACCCCTGCAATTCTGCAATTCTTATTTGGGATTAGCTTGTACCCTTGAGCTGAGTGAAAGATTATAATGTTTCTCTAGCTCACCCAAAGGTTTCCATGGGAATAGGGCAATACTATTATCCAAATGGGCATAGACCATGATGGAACACTATCCCTCGGGCTTTTGCCCCTTTCCAAATCCAAAAACTCATTATTGCAAGCACCTTACTACATACTCTGCCCCATTGTGGTTGTGGTAAACATAACCATTTCTTTGAATAACTCAAAATAGAAAGGAAAATATCATTTATGAGACAACCACCTAATCTAATTTAGGAGACAACCACCATTAAAATAGGTTATTCATCCTCAACCTATCAATCACACCAATATTTTGTGGACACCCATTAACATGAAGATTTTGGTGTATTGAAATTTCACCAATTAAAAGAAATATAGTTAAAACCTTGGTAGGACAGTATAGTTAGAAGACGTACATGTCCAAATGGTAAAACATGCACACACCATGTTGAATCCTTTGTTTAGCAGTATTATCCAAACTGTTCACACCATTTATGCTAGCAGCAAGGTTACAGGCATAAATTCATTCTCCCAAGTCTAGCAATCACTTCCACCTGTTTACTTGCATGCGTGGGCAGAATAAGGCTAAATTTTTTTGGATGGATGCAACTCTAAAACATTACTCCTAGATTGCTGAAAAACAAATGGTGTTTTCATTAAATCTGTCATAAGGCAGAGTGAAGAACAGGATCCTATGAATTCTTTTATTAAAATAAATGAAAATGTGATTGACAAAATCCTACCTCCCCGCCCTGATAGTTATTGAAAACCTGCATTGTCATCTTTTGTAGGAAAAACTGGAAATAATTCTCTTATTCCATATTCGGATGCAGAGGAGAAATTTGTTATGGAGGCCAAAAGTAAATTGGCATTCTCCTTAAATCTTTAAAATAACCAACAAATAGATCCAAGGTTGGTTGCAGAAGAAAGATAAATAAACTATGTCAATCAACTATAATCTATAAGAAATTTAAAGAACCAACTCAACCTATATATGAGTCCAATCACATTCAGTTCTACAATTATACAAAATCCACATACACGTTCAGTCTTACTCTGTCTCGTCCTGCACTGTCCTATTCAATACCATCCCTTAAATTTATGCTGAACATCAAAGTTTCAATAGAAAAATAACTTGAGGAAGCTTCCCAGTTGCATTTCTACCTAGTTATATAGCCTCAAAGACAGACAATGCATAACGATAGTTATATACTCACATAAAAGTAGTTAGGGGGTCATATTATATAAAAAAAATATTAAATCAAATGCTTATTTCCAAGCTTAGCAAGAGTTTATCTTACCAATCCAACAGACTACTCAGTCCGAGGAGACACTGAATAATTCATTCATTTATCAACATATAAAGATCCTTCTTACAGTAAATATTCGAGAAAAATGACTGCAACATAAAAATGTGTTTTTGCATCATTTAGGAGAACTTTCATTGCTTAGCTAGTAGTATTAATTACAGTTAATATCTTTCTAGCATCTTCCTTACTGCGTTTCCTTTGCAACATTAGGTGCAATTGCTAGTATATGTCAGAAGAAACTCCAATACTATGCAAGAAAGTATATCACACATTCAACAATGAGTAAAATACCCTTGTAATAATTTATTATATAAAGAATTCAAATTACATTATCCCACATATATTATGGGAATGCAATTTCCAAAAAGCTCTCACTATATAATAAAGGTTAGGGGGTCCCATAAAAAAACAAAAGAAAATATCTGATAATCTTATCATTGTAAAGTGGTAAAGCAAGGCTCTTTGCAAAATTGGTATACTCCCCAAATAATGATTTGTCTCCTTTTTCTACACCTAAGAAATACTTCCTCTCCTTTTTCTCTCTTTTTTGCTTCCTCTCCTTTTTCAAGCAAACATTTGTAGTGGTGCCATTTGTAATATTGGGATACTCCCCAAATAATGCTTCCTCTCTTTTTCTACACCCAACAAATACTTCCTCTCCTTTTTCTCTCCTTTTTCAAGCAAGCATTTGTAGTGGTGCTATTTGCAAAATTGGGATTTTCCCCAAATAATACTTCCTCCCCTTTTTCTACACCCAACAAATAATATTCCCCAAATAATGCTTCCTCTCATTTTTCTCTCCTTTATGCTTTCTCTCTCCTTTTTCTCTCTTTTCCTCTCTCCATTCTTATGGTGGTAATTAATGTTGTTAATTAATATATGTTATTATGTTGGGTGGGAGGTTAATGTTGTTATGTTGAATGAGAGATTAAATTAGTAAGGTTCTAATCTGTTACTTCATAACATCAAATTTTTCACAAAAACTAGAGAAAATCATTTCAGATTTCATAGAGTAGATATCATATAGTTTAATACATGAAATTTATAAAAAATAAAAAATAAACCATATTATTATAATATTATATAAACCATAAAATTAACTATATTATAAAATATTATATAAACCATAAAGTAATAACAATAATAATAATAGCGGCTTTTATATTATTCGTTACTCAGATACAAAGACTTCGTATCTTATGATTATGCGTTGAAAATAAACAATCGTACCTCGAACACGAAATTTCAAATTTTATTTTCATTATCACATACCAAAACCAATACATTAACACTTCATATCTCATTATCCTGATCATTGAGGAAAACAAATACATAAGACGATATTTTTACGCCGTAAGGCGTTTTATATGAGAACAACTCTCTTCCAATACTACGTGGCTTTTTGTGTGCCGTTAAATTAGATGTTAGACGATAAAAATGATGTCAACCATCGGATTCAAAATCGGTATTAATTAGTTACCATTTTTAACGAAATTCTATGTGTAAAATTTGAGTCCCAAGATTCATTGGCACAAGAACTAGTGTTCATCGGGTATCCTCCAACGATATGCTCTCCAAGGTGCCTCCCACAGCGCTCAGAGTGTGGAAAAAATCTGTTGTTTTCAGCTTCAATGGCTATACTGTTCTAGCTCATGCGGCAACCTAGTATTTAGAGTGGACGCTGCAGGAGTGGCTATCCTCACAATGCAGACCGAAGTGGCTATCTTTACGATGTGGGTTTCTCTTGTTTTCTCTTCAGAATAACAAAATTTTTGCAACGTTCGAAAGCATATTGACTGTAATATTTATAATTCTCTTCCGTGCAATGCTTCGTAATGTGGTTCGCTTCCTCCTCCAATTTGCTGATGCTACATTTCCTCCTCGGCTAATGCTAATAACTTTCTCCATGTGTTTTTAATAATTTTCTTTTTTCTTTTTAAATTGTGTAAATGATTTTTTAATATTTTTTTACCATATATATATATATATATATATACATATATATATATATATATATATATCATTTCACACCAATTATTTTTAAGTAACTTAAAATTTAAGTGACTTTTTATAATTTTAAAAAGACAAGTTCTTTTACAGTCATTTATGCCTGATATTTTTTTTTAAGTCATAAAGAAATTTTTTCCTTTCAATTATTTAGTGAGTATATATATTTTTATTATATATCGTAATATATATGTCATTTAATACTAAATTATTATTTTTAAATAAATTAAGAATTGATTATTTTTTTTAAACTTTAATTAAACAAACTTTTTTTTTATAACTGTCATTTATACTTAGTTTTGAATCCATTCTTAATACATGAAAGTTGATAAATACATATTACACGATACCTGTGAATTTTTATTTTTACCGATAAAGTTGATAAAGTTGATAAATACATATTACAAGATATTTGTGAATTTTTAGGGATAAGTTGATAAATACATATTACAAGACACCTGTGAATTTAATTATCAATGAAAAAAAAACGTTTCAGCAAAAAAAAATACATATTACAAGTTTTTTTTCAATACACATCTATTTTAGATTATAGCATTATTCATGTTTTTTCTCAATTAAGGGTTCCATGAACTCTTTTTCAAAATATAATTATTAGATTATAGTATTGTCTATGTATTTAGTATTATAAACTTTTTTTTCAAAATATAACTATTACATATGTCTAATGTTATAATTTAAAACTAGAGTTTTCTCAAATTTTCGATTTGTGATTATATATATGGAAATATTAAATTAGTATATAATTAATATCTCTTTAGAGTTTAAAATATTTAAAAAAAACTAATATATAGTTAAAAACATATGAGAATATTAAATTAATATATAATTATATCACTTTAGATTCTAAAATATTCTGAAAAAAACTAATATATATTGTTAAAATTATTATTTGGATTGTTTTATAAAAAAAAATTATATAAAGTTAATTTTTTTAGTATATATTTTATGATTCAAACTTATATGCAATCAAATAATAGTCTTAGGAATTTTATTTATTTTTAAAATTTTACTCATTTGTATATTAAAATATTTTTTTATCTAGAATTTCAAGAAAAATATTACTTTCTAGCTATAACACATTTTATGGATATTATTGCCAAATATTATTTTTTTTTATTTTTTTATTTGGACAAACATACCTTTCCTTTCTACTAAATATTTACTAACTAAATTTATTATAAGAAATTTGTATAATAAAATAATTTTTTATCTAGAAATTAAAGAAAAATATTTATTAAAGTTTAACAATCAGATTACTAAAAAAAATTATTAAATATTGAGAAAAATAATGGTGGTGCTTAAAACTATTAGTGTTAAGATTTAAATAGTTACAAAACAAATTTACTTAGATTCATTCCACTTTTCAATAACCCATATATAATTTAATTTTTAATTTTGCTTCATTTTGAGGGTTAATATTGCATTTTGGGATATAAAAGCTCTAATGTACAAATAGCTTAGGTGTCTTGTTTCAAAAGTTTAACAATGACATTACTATAAAATAGAATTATTAAATACTGAGAGAAATGGGGTGTGTAAAACAATTATTGTTAAGATTTAAATAGTTACAAAACAACTTTACTTAGATTCATTCCACTTTTAAATAGCCCATATATAATTTAATTTTTTATTTTTTTTTCTTTTGAAGATTTATATTTCATTTTTGGATATAAAAGTTCTAATGTACAAATGTGTCCAATTAGAATACATTAGCATGTCGAGCTCAACTACATAGAGTATTGGAGAATGAAAATCCTATCACAATCTCCAATTACATGATGAAGTATAGTGACTGGAATATTGTTGCTCAACATCCAAACTTCATAAACGTCACCCAATTTTTTAGCTTCAACTACAAGCCACTTGATAGTGATTGGAATATTGTTGCTCAACATCCAAACTTCATAAACTTCACCCAAATTTTTAACTTCAACTACAAGCCACTTGATCCATATGCATCTATGAGTATGTAACTCAATCCTTTTCCCCTATGTTTTCACACTTATATTTATGCCAACACCTTATCAATTTTTAATTTAAATGCTAATATGTTAAGATATCCCTAATCTCATGTATGTCTTTGATGGTGCCTTTACAAATGACATTGCATTGTTTTTGGAAATCAAATACTACAATGATATGCTTTTGAAAGTTGAACTAATGGGGAATGTCTAATATGAATTGCTCCATATGCTTTTGGAAGTTGAACTAATGGGGAATGTCCAATATGAATTGCTCCAATTTTTCATTTAAATGCTAATATGTTAAGATATCCCCAATATTGTTTTGGGAAATCAAATACTACAAGATATGCTTTTGGAAGTTGAACTAATGGGGAATGTCCAATATGAATTTCTCCTTTAGAAGAATAATCAAACATTCACTTCAAACCAGAGGTGGGTGTTCCCTCGAAGACTCTAGTTCTATGGTGAGGAATCACTCTTCATATATTCTCCTTTTCATATGCTAGACTTGTGGGTGTTCCCTCAAAGAATCTAGTTCTATGGTGAGGAATCATTATTCATATATGCTCTATTTCATATGCTAGACTTAATCACCCACTAATAGCGATACCCTCAAAGACTCTAGTTTTATGGTGAGGAACCACTCTTCATATATGCTCATTTTCATATGCTCGACTTGTGGGTGTTCCCTCAAAGAATCTAGTTCTATGGTGAGGAATCACTCTTCATATATGCTCTTTTTCATATGCTATACTTAATCACCCACTAATAGCAATATATCTCCTCTCGTACATGTCAAGCTCAACTACAAAGAGTATTGGTGAGTGAAAATCCTATCACAAGCTCCAATTACATCATGAATTATAATGATTGGAATATTGTTGCTCAACATCCAAACTTCAAAAACTTCACCCAAATTTTTAGCGTCAGATAGAAGCCACTTGATCCATATACATCTACGAATATGTAACTCGATCATTTTCCACAACTTTTCATTTAAATGCTAATATGTTAAGATATCCCCAATCTCGTTTATGTCTTTAATGGTGCCTTTATAAATGACATTGCATTGTTTTGGGAAATCAAATACTACAAAGATATGCTTTTGGAAGTTGAAATAATGAGGAACGTCCAATATGAATTGCTCCAATCTTTCATTTAACACTTCACTGTTTATGACAACACCTTATCCATTTTTCATTTAAATGCTAATATGTTAAGATATCCCCAATCTCGTTTATGTCTTTAATGGTGCCTTTATAAATGACATTGCATTATTTTGGGAAATCAAATACTACAATGTTATGCTTTTGGAAGTTGAACTAATGAGGAATGTCCAAGATGAATTGCTCCAATCTTTCATTTAAATAACACCTTTTATGTCTTTGATGGTGCCTTTACAAATGACATTGCATTGTTTTAGGAAATCAAATACTACAATGATATTCTTTTGGAGGTTGAACTAATGAGGAATGTCCAATATGAATTGCTCCAATTTTTCATTTAAATGCTAATATGTTAAGATATCCCCAATCTCGTTTATGTCTTTGATGGTGTCTTTAGAAATGACATTGCATTGTTTTGGGAAATGAAATACTACAATGATATGCTTTTGGAAGTTGAATTAATGGAGAATGTCCAATATGAATTTCTCCTTTAGAAGAATAAGAAAATATTCACTCCAAAACAAAGGTGGGTGTTCCCTCAAAGAATCTACTTCTATGGTGAGGAATCACTCTTCATATATGCTCTTTTTCATATGCTAGACTTACGGCGTTCCCTTTGCAACATCTAGTGCAATTGCTAGTATTAATATTGTTCCCGATACCTTATTATATTATTACGTCGTTATATCATATCATAATATTAGAGAGAGCAAGGCAACTAAAATAACGCGGATGAATCGGATCCGTATGACAGGAGGACTATATCCCATTAAAATCAGGTAGCAGACAATCTGTGGGCCACTTCTTGCTCCGCCTATGAGCTATTAATCACACTGCATTTACTACGAATTTCTCCCTCATTGCCTGTCAGTTCGATAATCATTCCCATATTAACCATGGCAGTAGCAAAGTTTTGCTGCCACGTGAGCAAGTTATAGCTCCCAGCGCTTGAGTTGACCACAGTTACGGTGTTTGTATTTGTAAGCAGTGCTGCATCGGAGCTAAACAAACCTCGATTCATTTGAAGGCCGTCGTGGTAGAGATTGTCCAGAGTTTCAGGCGTAACAGTATCCATGAACACCCCCGTAATGTTGTTGTTGGGGCTTTCCTGAGGACACTTCTGCTTGAGGAGAGCAGCATAGTTAGGATCAAGAGATGGGTCGGTCGGAATAGTGCTGCTGAAGTTGTAGAGCCTGCTCACGAATGAAGAGCAATGAGAGACACCAATTGAGTGTGCTCCTGCATGCATGGATGAACATCACAAATTATATGGTTACTTCTTTACACAAACATAGCAATTATATGGATGTAACTGATCATCTTTATTACTTCACAAACATAGAAATACCAACATCAATACGTTCACAAAAAATTGTATGCACTTGAGAGTATAACCACGTCCTCCTGGGATAGACCTTTCGCTGCAAAACTCTGTGTCAACTGGCTTACATTGAAGGTAGGGGCAGGTATATTTGTCGCCACTTCTGAAGCCACTGAAATAGTTCCATCCCTTCGTCCAGCAGGAACATCCCAGCTCAGAGGATATTGATATGGTGATGCCTGCAATTAATTATAAATGAATTGATTGTTGTTCAACATTGTTTTGAAAGATAATAGTAATTAAATAGGTTCTTGAGTTAATCTGAATACACATTATTCCTTGCTTCGGTATCATACAATGGGTAACTGCCAAAGTCATTTGTATTTTTTCAGAATGTTATTTAAACCATTTGAGGAAAGAAAATTGAAATAGCTAATAAGATTCTTCATTCAACATGCCTGCTTTTAAACAATTAAATTACTCCAGACACTCACGGTTCAAAACATTAAATTAATAAAACTTTAAACGGTTGTGGAGTCTTCTATAATAATTTGTGAGATACTTACCAGCTTTGCGCTATCTCTAGCAGCAAATGCTAAGATATCTGCACAAGAAACAGTGTTCGGGCAGATGGTCTCTACTCTCGATTTCGCTCTGTCAATCACGTCATATCCGTGAAGACTCGGATTGTTAACAGGGCTATCTTTCTCGGCAGTGTTGTTGGCAGTGGAGTCTATCAGAACAGACCCATCGCATCCCTGAAAGCGCACATGATTTCCACATTCAAACACACTATATAACTCATAATTGCGTTACAATTGGACCCATTAATTACCGATTGGGAGTAGATGCTGATAATAGATAACAAGAAGCATAAGCACATCTATCTAAATAGGCAGGGATAGGGACAAAGAGGAAAACATGTAGTTGTAAGACTGTCAAACGTCCAGAAATAGCAGAAAGCATTAGGAAGGACGGTGAAAACTTGCATTTTCGGAATGATTGGATGTGGATATATTTATAAAAAAGTAATGATGGAATATTGAAGCTTACCCTGACGAAACAATCATGGAAATGCATCCTTATGAGTCCAGGAGCTACTTCTGAACTGTTTAAGAATGCATCTCTGACAACCTCGAACACAGTGGATTCCGCTTTTGGACAACTGTAATCGTAGAAACCCACTTCAAGGGCCCCACCAACAGCCGCTGCTAAGCCGGAACAAAGTAATAAAGCAAGAAGGACCGAGTACTGATCGCTCTTCGCCATTGCCGTTTTAATAGGATGAAAACTGCACTATCACGAAGTAAATATGAAGAAACTATTAGATAGTCAGAAAATAATAATTATAGAGGCTATGGGAAATTGCAGATGAATAATAATTAACAGCCTAATGCTTTATCGATGACTTACGGTACGCGAGGGATGGATGCAGAGTTTTGATCGTAAGCAGTAGCGGTTTGCATAAAGGTTTGAAGGTAGATATATGTATTTATAGGATATTGTGGAACCAGAAAAGCTTCGTGAAAAGACATCAACCTTCCTCGGATCCATCCATTCCTGGAAGGAAAAACGTCGTCATGTCGTTATCAAGTTTCAGTGTAAGCGTCCCGAACAGTGATCAAATTTGAAGGGCCGGTCCAAATTTCAATTAGAAGGGCATATATTTATGTCGCCCTTCTATGATCAAAAGCTTAAAAAAAAAATGCTTTTCAATTGACCACAACAAATTATTTTTACATTTCATTTTCAGAAAGACAAAACCATCAATCTTTATGTTAATAAAAGATTGTTGTGTAATGTAATTTTGACTTTGTCTGACAAGAGCAAGGAGCAGCTACATGAAGGTCTGGATTTTTCTTATAGAACTCTTTTATATATATTTGAAACGTTGTTTACAGAAATGAATACAACTATGAAATTATGAGAACAAGGTAAATTAAAGCAGAGAATCATTTGACAAAGGGATCCCAAGGATTAGACATCTAAGCCTGGCATTTAATGGAAATTTTCAAGTGAAATCAAACGTAACAGAAATACGCAACTAAGACTGCCATTTAATGGCAAATTTCAAACCTAAAAACACAAAATAAACCCATATATGTTAAAATACCATAATGTCTGCAAATAAACAGCTAAAACAAAGCACAATGAATGCAAAAAAGCATTTTGCAAAACGATCCGAAGAATTAAGCAAATATTAAACAAAAAATTTCAATCAACAGATCCGATCCTTACCAGTCCAAATTCCTTCGCAAACTTGGCCAAACTCATGTTCGGAGCCGTCAACGAAAGAGAAAAAGGAAAAGCCTGTCATGCGCCTTTTCAAACTCAATTTTTTTCCCAGAAAGCTACCTGGGTCCCACGGCAACCTCAGCTATATTATCCCCATAAAATAACAAAAAAATTACCAAAAATCTCCCCCACACATTTCGCACCCTCAAATTCACTCAAATACAAAAAAAATTACTTCAAACTTGTTATATGTGGTAAATCTCTCCCATATATTGGCATCTCAATACATAATATATTGTATATTTTAATTATGTATAACCATTATACAATTATAATTTGCATATGTTAACTAGTAAGATATAAATATAGGTAAGATATAAAAATAGAATTTGATATATAAATTGTTTAATTTGATAAATGTTTTAGGTTTAAAATTTCTACTTTAATTAAAAAAAAAAAATTAATAATTTTCTTTATGAACATTCAAATATAAATTTGTTTCCACATCTATCCATTAAATTTTAAAATATGTTCAAAATTGGTAATCCAATTCAATTTATTTAATACCAAATTAATCAAAGTTAAAATATAATACTTAATTCCACTTAATGTTTTAAAAGGATAGCGTTTGAGTCCTATATGTTCTAAAAAGACACTGTTTAAATCATATATATACGATCTTGCTATTGTGTTTGAGTATTGCTTCATATTGCTATCTCACAGGGAATCTCTCTATTAATGTCTATGGGGACTTTCAAAATGTTGTGAAAATGAATTGCAAGAATAGGCAATTATACTTTCTCTCCAAATTTTTAGAAAATACAACAACAAATTCTTCACTTCACTTATATTTCCTTTGATCCTCTACAAATATTGGTCAAAATTGAGAATATTTTACTTTGATCCTCTTAATCATTCAAATTACTAACCAAAAGGCTCATATATATTAAACCATATATAAAATAACAAGTAATACTCTTAATCATTCAAATTACCAACCAAAACAGCATTAAAAAAATCATAATACTATGACAAAGATACGGATCAAAACAACTTAAAAAAACATGATACTATACCCAAATTACCCACGGGAAATGCATTAATTAAAAAAATCCATAATACTATGCCAAGCTGGTAATTCCTCGCCTGTGTTGAGGATTCCGTCACCCACCAGATCGTCAAAAATACATATGTAATAGCATCCCTCGGGGAAGCTGGAAAACTTGGTTTTGATGATGTGCTCTATATTTTTGGGATCGGTGGTGACCAAGGAAAATATGTTTGAGAGCCAAGGAGGCTTGAATTCCACAGTTCCACCACACTCTGCAACCTCCTCGGTAGCCCACTCGTATATGTCATTTATAAAAAGATAAACGAAGGGAAGCATACCCAATACAGGCCATATTGGAGGAACCCTCGTCTTCCAATAAAAAATAAAATGGTAACATAATAAAAATACCACAAATAAACTTAAAATTGAAATCCCCAATGCACATTGAACCAACAACTGCAACATCCTCCCCATCCTTCCTAGTCCAGGGATGCAGAACAGAGAATAGCACAACATCTTTACAAGAAAGAAAGCAGTTATAAGAAATCTTATAATATGTGTTATCTAAAAACATTTAGCTAGTTTTAGTGTGTTACAAATACCCAATGCCCACCACTACTTGATATTAATGCCATTACCCTTATAGTAATGAAGATATTAATATAATATGAACACAATACATACATTCTGCAATTTTCTCACAATACATACATATATGAACACAATACATAATACATAAACGAACTCTGTAACTCTCAACTGGCCTGATTATACAAAAATGCGCCACTTCAACCTTGCCACCTCTCTATTTTCTTCAATGCCGGCAGGCTTACATGAAGAACAAGTGAAAAAAATACATGGTTTTTTTAATTAATGCATTTCCCGTGCGTAATTTGGGTATAATTTGAAAAAAATACAGAAAAGGAAACGAACAGCAGAAGGATATTTTTCCTTTTAAAAACTGAGTAAGATAAAGAGTTTTCTTACTCGGCAAGTGAGGAAAAGGAACAGGTTGGCGACTGGAACGCTGTGCGAAACAGGGTCACCCACGAAGAATTGAAGGTAGTGGCCGCGCTGTGAAAAAAACAGGAAACGAACAGCAGAAGGTAGAGCGCGAATGAGAAACTGAAACGCGCGAAGACCGATTTTGAAATATTTGGGGAGGATGGCAGCATTCAATGCGTTTAGGTTCACGTCTTTTCCACTGGGGGTGGCGGATTGCGGGGAGGAGCGGCGTTCCAATCGCCGTGGTGGAGGAGGCGCTCATCGCCGTTTGCTGCCATCCGTTTTCAACTTGCCGGAGAAAGAATGGTCGCCGGAGGGGCGGATCGGGAAATCACTATATTTGAAAATTTTAAAAAATCTGACGAGCTGACAGGCTACATCACTTCGGGGGAAGTTTTATAATATTATTCAAAAAAAATTTCACATTTGTAAAAAGCTAAATTAAAATTTTTTTGACTGGTAAATTTCTTTCTGTACTTCTCTGACGTGCCAGAGGCCCTTTGAAGGGCTCTGACGTGTTCAATTTTGATCACTTGTCCCAAATCCAATTCGTCAAAAGTCAGAGTTGAATGGAGTTGGTAAAACAGGTTTCATATTTCTTTACGTAACGTGGACACCGACTGGATCTCCTCAAACACCTCTTCCATCAAATGCCAACGAGAGGAAACTTAATGCACATGTTTTGATCTCATCAAGGCGCAGTTATTTATTATTTTTTCTCCAA
Source organism: Pinus albicaulis (assembly GCA_034641835.2). Taxonomy (NCBI): domain Eukaryota; kingdom Viridiplantae; phylum Streptophyta; class Pinopsida; order Pinales; family Pinaceae; genus Pinus; species Pinus albicaulis. The sequence continues at coordinate 1,323,643,833 of CM076579.1, read as the reverse complement.
AGGCCACTTAGACCGAGTCGACCGAGTCCTGCTCACTTTTTAAATAGCAACGACTTCGTTCTCAATAAAGCAGTCTAATCAAATGTATGTATGGAAGTATTATAATTATTAACTGCTTAGACTTAACCAACCATTGGGTTTAACAACAAATCAGGTAATGTATTTGTTAGACATAAACAAAAAAAAAATATATATATATATAAAATGTGTTTACTTTTCAAATGCCCCCTTTGTGTGTCATTGCTGAACAAAGCCCTCTCAAATGTTTGTTTGTTCGAATCGGAAGTATTAAACTTAGACCAGCAAATCCCACTAGCCGCAAATAAAATAAATTCGGATCATTATAACCGGGGAGTATTATAAGGTAAGCACTAATATCGCTAGCCACAAATGAAAGTCTTCCGAGTGAGCAAAATGAAATACGTTGGCATCAATGGAACCGCGTGTGCAATGAGAAACCGAGTATGGCTAACTGCATTCTTACTACTTCATTACTTTGGGCTAGGTGCTCTATCGATGAGTTAATCATTACCTTTGTATTAGTTTTTGGTTTTGATTTAATTATCAATAATTTTTTTATTAATTTTATTTTAATTTTTTTTAGTTTAATGAATTTTTAATAAACATGGTTTAATTTAATAAAATTTTTCACATGAGTTAAAAGATGGTGATTTTTTGTTTTCTAAAACATTTTTTTTGAATGTATTAATGGAATCAATATATTCAAAAACTCTGTGGAGCACTAGTATTCTACACTCTAAACAATTTCAACTCAAGTTTTTAATTTTTTTTTTTTGCAAAATTTTGATTAAAATTAATCAAGAAAAAATATAATAGAAAAAGTAATTTCCTCTTTAAATAAAATAAAATAAAACTATTATCTTAAAAAGTAATAAGAAACAAAAACTAATATAAAGAGTTATGGCCAAATTATTCTATTACTACTCTAAGCAAATAAATTATTTTGATGTAAATGTTAAGTAACATAACTTTATATAATTTTAGAGAGGGATAAAGTAATTGAAATGTAAAAAACATCCTAAATTTTCACTTCACATGACGAAGAATATATTTGAAGATAATTTCATTATAAAACATAAAACAATCGATTTGAATGTCCATATGTCAAGTCTTACCATCAAACCTCACGGTGTGGTGGTTTGTGCCATGTGTTAGGGGAGGTGACATGCTAAAAAATGCAGTCAACTAATAGCTAGTGGGCCGAGGACAGGTGCGATCCCCGAATGACTTTGACAAATTAAATGCCCTTGGGTCGCAACTCATCAAGCTACATGTCAGGCCTTGAGGATCGCAGACAACTAGACACAATATATATATATATATATATATATATATATATATATATATGTATGTATGTATGTATGTATGTATGTATGTATGTAACAAGCAAAAATAATGAAAAGTAAAAAAACTCAATTACTTATTAATAGAAAGGGAAATGTGTTATCATCTAAATTTTTAATATAAAACCGATATATGATATTTAAAACTAAAAATTGCACCAAGACGTGCAAAGGAACACCAAAACGCCTATACGAGAAGTGGAGAAGTGGGAATATTGTGAAACGAAATAACAAAACATATGGACAATGGAATACAATCCAGGGGAGGCTAATTTTAATTCAATTTTTGTGGGAGTCCCATGCTCATGCTTGAAGAAGGTTTTTGCGAGGTTTGAAGAGGCAGCGAATGGCCTTGATCAAGAAGCTCTGTAAGGAAAAATGAGAAGCACCTGTAGGTGAGAAACCAAAGCCAATTAGAACCCAACTCCCTAAGATGATAATTGTTCTGGAAATTATTGGGAGCATTATTGGTGTTTACAATAGGAAGATATTCGATCAAGTCGAAATCAAGCTTGAGATGATTGGCTATTATCTAGCAGATTTTTCTATTTCATATTATTATGGGAGTCCCATACAATTCAGTCGACTTCTCTAGGTTTAATGCTTTCATGAAACAAACACCAATGTGATTTCCCAATTCAAACTTCTTCATCATTCCCAACGTTGATATTTTGATTGTCTTTGTTTTAATGGTGGGATTCCACTTCAGGTGCAATTGAGTTTCAACTACCTACTTTGAGAGAGTCGAGTATCTGCACCACCAGCTTGCCCCTGTCAAGACTACAATGCTCCGGTTGGAGGTATGGAGGTTCGTGCTAACTTGAATCTGAGTCGTTAAATGCATTTTGCTGGATCTGAGTCATGACATGATGCTATGAATTTGAATGCAATGTAGTCTTCATTCAGTTGGGAAATAACAACTAGACTTTCTGAAAAAACATCTGAGAGCCATGATCGATAATGGTAGTGGAAGGAAAACTCATAGGACCCATTGGGAGAGAATAAAGCCACACATACGATGCATATTTGATTGACAAAGCTCTAAAAGAAATATTTGTGATTAATTTGATAAAAAAATATTTTTTAAGGAGACAAAACTGCAGCAGATGCACAAGTTAAGTGGGGTGGGTGCGTATTGGAAATTGTGCCTCTGATATCAGTATTATGTCTGGAAATTGTTCTTGCCACATGGTTGAGAATATGGTTTTTTCAAGGGGATGAATTATTGGGCCTTGGAACTTGTGTTCTTGTATTTTTAGTGGGAAGCCATTCCAAGAAGTATAAGACCAAATAACTTATTTATTATTTCATGGGAACCCAAAGTGTCTTCTTGGAGGGAGCATGGTTGGTTCGTTTCAACACTAATGTATATTTCCTATACACCCACAAGAATAAACACTGAAAATTTTGTAGGAGAATCAAGTCTTTTAATAGATAACGGTACCCAATGCCTAGAAATTCCCCCTCAAGATGAAGAAATTTTGGTCAGTTTTTCTATACATCATCTTGTTGGGGGTTAGATTCCTACTGAAACGTTATTACCTTGAAACTTCTTCAAGATTTCCTTCTACTCTCTTTCCATTTTCCTTGCATATTTTCTTCCGAGTCAAGAATGAGATGAGTATTCTTTCTATTTGGTATGTTGTTGGAATCTCAAAGTCACTTGTGTAGATCATTAAAAATAGAATTTTGATCAAATTGTGTCATGTGATGTGCTTGAAGTGAAGATGTTCTCAGAAAGTATAGAATGTAGAAGAGAAACAAGGCTTGAGTCTTCTAGATCTACCTGAACTGGTAGTTGAAAACATATTGATGAGATTGTCCCTAGTTAGTCTCTGTAGCACTGCATGTGTTTGCAAAGAAATAAGGAAGAGGTGCATGAGCAACCACATTTGGGAACTCCATATCAAAGAAAATGGGATAAGGTTGTAGGACGAGCAGCCCAAAGGGAATGGAAGTGGAGTTTTGCAATGAATGTGGAGGGAGGGATTTCGAATGGTGCAAAATACAAGAATTAACATTTTTCATGGTCTTGCGTATGGCCCTTTTCATGCCTCAATTCAAATCCGGAAGTGAAAAAAAAACAAAATGTGATTCACAATGCAAATCACTCATTGCATGGTATATATCACTTGAAACTGGGAGTTTTTGGTTCCCAACAGAGCCAATTTATCTTAGAGAAAAGTGACAACTCAGTGGCTGGGTGGTCGAGTTTATCAGTGAGTGTGGGGGTAACTGAATCAACATACTACACCTCTGATCTACTCCCGCAGACACACTCAGTGAGAAACTTACCTCAAGCGAGTGTGACTGGAAATTATAAGCATGTTCTTTGTCGTTAGACTTAACAATGAGTTCGAGCGTGATTAGAAAAGATAAGCATGTTCTTTTCCATTTGACTTAATGATGAGTTTGGATTAAGACATTAAAAGAGAAACATGGGGCAGATTTTAATTTGTTGGAACAACGAAAATGAAAAATTCTTATTGGTTGGGGTGAACAGTGTTTGCTCACCCCAAGCCCTCAAAGAAAACATGTCGTGTGTAAATATATTATTAATAATAAAAAATTCAATGTGGTATCATGTATAAAATATTTCAATATGTGGAGTTAAGTAATATCGTATTTAAAATTTTCGTTAGATGTATTCTTGTTATCCCCTATTGTTATCGCTCTTATTTTTGTTTTGGTATTATGACTTATGGTTTCGGCGTTTCCTCCCTCTAACACCCATGCTATGGAAAAACATGTGTACTCGCTAAGGGGAGGAGGCTATGGGCCACAAGGTAGATATCAAGTCAAGCCTTAGGATCAGGAGGTTGTGACCATTTACCACTAATCCACCCCCACTATTAATTGAGATCAGATTTTCCACCCTAAGACTCTCACAACAAATAATTATCAAGCATTTTTTTATTCTAATATCCTTGAAGATGTACTTGATTAAGTTCGTGACCTTTTATCACAGTAGGGGAATATAGAAACAATACCTTAACTCTATTACCCTTCACTGGTGGTTAAAAGCCCTCGGGTGAAAATGTGAAGTTGGTTTACACCTTTTTCCCTTTTTTTGAGAAAAAACTTTCATTTTTTTCTGTTCTTCAACTTTCTGCAAGCTAAAAAAAAATTTATGTTTAGAATTTCATTTTGCGATAAAAATAAAAGTTGTCAGAAATTTTGTTAGCTTTCTAATCATTATTTTTTGGAATTTTTTTATACACATTTGATATGTCAAATTAGCATTTATTTGAGTGTGTGTTTTTTAACAATCAAAGGATTCATAAGAAGTCATGTTAATACGCAATGTTGTATTCTTTGAAAATTTATGTTTTTGAGAAACAAAATGTGTTACAAAATCTAGACAGAGTCTACTTCGGTTTCGTCATATTTACAAAGCCAGCAGATGGATATAATAACTACTAGAATTTTTTGAATTGGTCCAATATGACCAAACTGCATATTTTGAATATGTTTCGCGATGCAAGAAATTTCTTAACATATAAGTTATAAACTAAAAATCTAAAAGCTATCCATTAGAGATGACGGACCAATGTAATGCGCCATAATTTTTTCAATTTTTTTTACAATGTACTTTGGAAGATATATAATTATGATTTCACTAAATCATAATGACCTTCAGAAATTGTTTGCACCCGTTTTATTACAAAATTAATTAAAATTAGTAAATCTTTATGAAATTCCATAAAAGTTATATTTTTCTTAAAATAGATTCAATTCTGAAAATGATTGTCTTGGTTCTGACAGTTAATTTAGAATGTTTCATAGAGTTTAATCAGTCGAAAATTGCAGATACATATTCAGAGCTTGGTTCTACGTAATTGCTGACGCGTTAGTTTGGTCGAACACTTAAAAAATTTTTGGCCAATTTGCTTTTTGCGTCGACGGCCTGTAGGTCTAACGACATAAAAGTTTGGCTGAATTTTTTTATAAAAGTTCAGTTGAACTGTTACCTAACTTTCTGTCAGCCAAAAAATACCATGGAGCCCCTCCAAAAAAACATTTCGCAGCAATATAAATTTCTGCGAAATCATTCATTATTTTCACATATTTTTGCACATTTGGTCTAATTTTACAAAGGTCTTGGTCTGATTTTGCAAAGAATTGTTTTGGGTTTAAGGACTTTTCTTGGAGGTACATTCAAGGAATATTCTTGCAAAAAATTGTTTTGGGTTTAAGGAATTTTCTTGGAGGTATGTGATACATTTTTTGGATGTTTTTTGGGCTTCAGTTTATTTGAAAGTATGGATTTGGGCTTAATTTTCATGGAGGTATGTGATACATTTTTTGGACGTTTTTTGGGCTTCATTTTTTTTGAAAGTATGGATTTGGTGTTAATTTTCATTTTTTTTGAAGGTATGGATTTGAGCTTAATTTTGAAAGGACTCTCTTTAGGCTTAATATTCAAAGGAAATTTTTTGGACATTTTTTAGAAGTATTTTTTAAATTGATATTTTTTAAGAGGCTTTTTTGAAGTATTTTTTAAAGTGGCATGTTAGCTTTTCTTTACTCTTTTTTGAAATAGAGCTCAATTAATATGGTTAGTTGGATTGAAAAGCTATGTTCTTCCCATTGGAGATTTTTTTACTCAAACAAGAGTATGTAGAGATCAAAAGCAATCTTAAGATTACCTGAATACAATCAAGTGTTCCAAACATTTTCCCACATGATGAAAAGTCCTATTGGTTGGGCCTTCTCTGACCTTTTCCATTTCACTGGATACCTTCATTGACCTCTAAAAAGTAGTTGATGTGCTATATGATTTTTCTCTCTTTCCCATATAAATCCCTTTAATTTTTATTGGAAAGATAAGAAGTAGATATATGTTTGTTGAATTGGAGTCAATGTCATTAATCCACTCAACGAGGAAGCGTTGTTGATTTATAAATTGGTAAATTGATGACATTAGTAATCACCTAAATCTACACTTTGGATGAGTGAATTTGTCAAAAGAGATTGCCTTGAGTTATTATGTGGAGAAGAAATTTAACCTTTCTATCCTGTGAATAAGATTCTATTTCAGACTTGTCCTTTTTGAATTTTATTCAACTAGTGAAATGCTTAAATTCAATATTTAACCTTTCTATCTCTTTTTGTTGGAGAGGTAAATCCCCTCTGTAGAGAGAGGCAATCCCTACTAGCCCAGATCAAGTCTAGCAACAATCAGTCACGCAGTCACGCAGGTTTCTAGTTACAAAACAACAAAACATAATGAATTTCCTACCTCAAGTCCTATGCAGTGGTCGTTGAATAAAGGATGACGCTTCCCATCCTTCACTTTGGCAGATCACGATCCTTCCGCTTAGCACGTCCGAACACCTGCACATATGCGAAGAATACAACGATATACCGTATAAAATCTGAATCTTGTAACCATACATCAGTCAGAGAGGATGTAATTCATTTTATCAAGAAATAGACACATGAATGAAACCATAATCAAAGTCGCTTATCATTAAAATAACAAAGGAAATATACAACACAAAGCTCTGATGCTTGATATTCCTTCGGCGGGGCTGACAGAGGAGCACATCTCAACGAAGCCTGTCGAAAACGGGACAAAGCTCTCTCTTTTCAGCTTGGCTCTCAAAGGCTGTCTGGCTATAGTCTGCTTGCTACAAGTTCAACTCTTCGCTTGGTAAGGGAAAAGGCAAGCTTATATAGATGGTGGAAGGGGAGATGGGATCCCTACAATCATGGGATTGGCCCTATCTCTAAGGAAGCTTTCATGATAGGTGGAAAACCACCTCCCATACATGGAGATATGGAGCCAAACCTCCCAACTCATTTTAGTGACTCGTTTAGGAGTTTGTTGGAATCAAAATTCCATCATTTATTTTTAAAAAACATCCCTTATTAATCTTGGCGTGAGTGAGACATTGGGACAGAGCGCCAGTTGGCGCGCCCTCTATGGTGGATTTTCCCCATTGGCGCGAGGGCTGAACTGGCTAGTCACACCGAGGCTAAAAGATCCATTTTTATGGTTTTGCAAAGGAAACTTTGTTCAAGGGAATAATTGTCCTTGTAAAGTAGGATGCCATGAAAGTGGTTACAGGTTATGTCACTACTCACAGGTCACGGGAAAGGCCCTCCAATGTGTGGGATGGGGAATTGCAGGGACGGTGAAAAAATGTTGTGTAACAGATGCCCCCTAAAGCATGAGGCCCGAGAGAGAGAGAGGGGTGAAATTCTTTATGAGAATGTGCCCAAATGAAAACACTGTTGTCGGAAAACCTACGTAGACATATACAACTGATTTCTCAAATACATGATATGTGGTATGGCCGCAGCCATCCATAATAGAGTATACAATAATCAGGATCAAAGGTATGGACAAAACCATCTAGAAAGGATCAAAAAGTAGACTCAGGTATGGTCGGAGCCATCCAATGAATGAGTCATGTAACCCATCATGATAATCCACAAAAACCTACAGCCTGGATTCCATCAGACAAAATCCAAGGTCTTGTGCTCCATCTCGACCCAAACAAAGTACAAGTTCAAGAATGTGAATAAGTGAGCTGAAGTCGAACATACAAGAACATCGTCTGATTACCAGCCCATGATGAAAGTCATTAACAGACGCGAGGGGTATCACGAATAATGATGATGGCCCTCAAGGTACTAGAGGTACAATCCATGGAATGTGAAGAGTGAGTTGGCGTTGAACACCCGCATAATCATTCGATCGAAAGCCAATGATGAAAACCTTGCGTCGAATGCGAAGAACCTACCATTGAGGCATGCAAACTCCAAGGTACCTGAAGGGAGTCTCTAGATCAGCTTCCTGGATAATGAGCTGAAGTCGACAGGAAACGACCTTAATCGAAGGTGGGCCATAGTGATTCCCACATCATCGACATGAGATAGAGGAAAATAATGTTTGTGAATCAGGATCATATGAGAATCAGAGGGAGGTTGAAAACTACAAAGGCCAACTTCTCTTGAACATATCGGCGGCACGACACTCGATTTGGCAGTATTTAACATCAAAGGATCAAAAGTCATGATGATGAGGCAAGGAGCAGATGAGTGGTTAAGAAGGATTACCCAAACCCATGGAGGTAAGCAGAAAATGAAATGAGATGTTCCCAACCTGACACGAATGCAGGCAACTGCCATGCTCAAGAGCGACATACCGCCGACATGATGGTGATACCCGTTCCATTTTCCCCCACTGTTTCTGGTGAGTACCTCTTTATTTTTACACAAGCTTGACGAGGATAGCATATGCTTGTCATATAATTTTGTCCTTCGAAAAAATCCAACCTAATACATTTAACAAGACCTAGGAAGGAGGAACTCGAGTATCATCATTACGACAGAGCCCTATGTCATCAGGTTCTAACGAGTCTGAAAAAGGAAGAACTCAGTGTCTTTTTATGTTTAGAGAGTTTGAAAAGACAGCAGAAAAGTAAACTCCAACAGTCCCTTTTCATAGATAGTTCCTCAGATCCGAAAAGGTAGAAAAATGTGTCTGAGAAAACCTCCTAGTTGTGATAGTCTAGGGTATTCCTTTTTCATAAATAATCTATCCTAGCCCAAAAAAGGGGTAAACGTATACTGGGTAGATGTTGTTTTGTAGCCAATTTAACGAGCTCAAAATGACAAGCGACTTAGCAATCTTTTTAGTTTTAGAGAGTCAGAAAAGAGTTGAAAGGTGACTCCTCCTAGAGGAACGAGTGGTATAAAGGGAAGCAACTGGTTCCGGTGATGGTGGAACTGCTCTGAACAAAGAAAGGTTGAGAGGCTGGCTAACAAGACCACTCATCATAGCGGTTCCCTAGGAATGGGTAAAACAACCAAGTGAAGGAATATGATCGGCCAAACAGATAGTGACGATGGAGTGAGAAAACCAAGGTTCATCTGGAAAAACAGGCTAATAAAATGGAAATCTCAAGAGGTAAAATAGGAATGGTTTCATTTTTACACAAGCTTGAAAGCAAAAAACTCTGCTTGAAGTTGGTTTCATTTTTACACAAGCTTGAAACAAAGATAAACTATGCTTGAAACCGATTTCATTTTTAGACAAGCTTGAAATGGAAACAAAATATGCTTGAAAAAAGTAAGCATGCTCCCAATTTGGTGACTCAATTCGAGGTACATGCCCCGCAAGCTTCAATCCATATGAAAGGCAGATGGAGTGAAGGTTCAAGTTACGAGATCAGGAGAACAACTCGACTGGGATTTTAAGATATCTTATCAAAGACTCGAATTGAACGGGAATGTGTTTCATTGTTTTAAAGAGGTTGACACATTAAAAGAACTATCCTCAGATGACCTTGTTTCATTTTTTAACGAGGTTGATATAGAAGAAAAAATATCCTCGAAACACCGTGTTTCATTTTTTAACTAGCTTGACACAAGAAAACGAACTATGCTCTGGAAACCTTATTTCATTTTTTAAGGAGATTGACACAAGAAAACAAACTCTGCTCTGGCGATATTGTTTCATTTTTTAAGGAGCTTGTCACAAGAAAATGAACTCTGCTCCGACAAAACTTGTTTCATGGTTTAAGGAGCTTGACACAAGAAGATGAACCATGCTCCAAAGACAACTCATCATGATGAATAAGAATTCATGGCTTCCAAGAGTTCCACACTGGATGGGAGAACAACATCTTGGAAATCAGGACCCAATGCCCCCAACACCTTATGTACAACGGCACTATCACTGAATATGGGCACAGGACAGGTAGCCACATAATTGACATGCGGCGGGGAAGATACAACCAGCGGATAAATATATGGAAGGGATGATGGTGGACCATATGTCATGTTAGGACCAAAGAACGTAAGCTGATCGATGGTCACGATCCGACCTTGGTGCGGAAAGCACATCACACGAAAGAGGGAGGAGAGAAGCGCTCCCATGGAATAAGTATAATCACGACCCAAGAGTAAATTAAAGTCTAAGGGGCTAGGAACAACCATCACGTCCATATGAACAGTTTTCCCTCCCAAAGTAACCGACAACTTTGGAAGGATCCCTAACGGTTGAATAGTTATTCTGTTAAAGGCCAACATATTCCGTGTAATAGGCACAAGCGGTAGTGAACCGAAAGCTTGCCAAGTAGTTGAGGATAAAATACTAACAGACAAACCTTCATCTATAATGGTGATGGGTACGACCAGATGGGAGGCCTGTACCGTGATCTCAAAGGGCACATAAGAAGGAAGGCGATAACCTACGAATCAACCCCAATCGAAGGAAGTGACCAAAATACTTGGAGGGGCTACCATTGAATCGAGATAGTCTTCCCCTGGTGTTACAGTAGAAGAAGGAGCATCCTCCATGACCTCCATCACAGAGTTGGGAGGGGTATCCTCCGGGGCCTCCATCACGGGAGGCGCAGGAGTAGCTTCTTGAGGTATAGGGACAGGAGAATCTTTCTCCAAGTCTGACGAATCTGAAGAAATGAGAAGAACCTAAGGGATGTGAGATCCACTCTCAATGGAAAAGACCTGGTGCAATACAGACGGGGCCAGCTCAATCGATCCCATGACCAATGGTTGGTCAGGGATGGATTCATGATGGTGAATGTCCGGGGGAGTGGGACTGACCAAGGATAACTCTTGACTGACTGTTGAATCAACTGATGAAGGACTCAAAGAAATTTGTTTGTAACCAGCCAGAAGGCACGATTCAGAAACAATTGATTTGTCCAAAACTGTCTTGGCTTCATCCATATATGGACAAAGGTGAATGGCATGATGCCCTTCACAAAACTTATAGGGATTGGTGAGCTTACCCTACTTCTTAGGAGCTTTAGCAACACTAGCTGAAGACGTGCACCCAACCTGACTCCTGGAAGCCAAAGGCAATGACGGACTACCGTTGGACCATATTTCAAGCACCTTAGGAATGCCAGGGAAGTCTTGAAGAAGATGGTTTCCCTGGCACAACATGCAATGGAAATTAACTTTCTGTGGAGGGTTGGAAGGTTCATTGAAAACAGGTGTTTTATAAGCAACAGCTGTAGACTTAGCCTCTCTCTTATCTTACTTCTTCTTCTTATTCTTAGCCACTTGGTTACTCAAATCCAGACTTTCACCAGGCGAAGTAGAAGAGGAGGACATAGAAATAGGCAAAGAAGGGGAGAGGTCCACCTTGGAATCAACATGACGTTGTTCAGGCGGAGGAACTGATCGAACAATAGCTGGGAAATTGGGGACCACAGAGGTTGAAAACAACCAAACAGGCAACCCAACAGTTAACCCGGGAAGGGACAACGTTTCCATACAAGGAACACCAACATTCCCAAAAGGAGGAAAAGGACCAAGATTCCCCTCGGAGGGGATTCCTTGGTTGGTGAACTCCACAAAAGTTGCCATCAGAAACAACTCAAAAGAAAACCGTAAGGAAACTAACTTTAACCAGGAATATTTCGTGGGCAGTTAATTTTAAAAAACTGAAACCAAACTCTACTATTTCATATTTTAAGAGTTGAGAAACAAGAAAAAGGTTACTCTATCACTTTCATTTTGGAAACAAGTGTTAAAGGACAAGTGCTTTACGATCTTTTCAAATTTAGGGAGTCAGTAAAGATAAAACTGACTGCTCTGGTAATCTAGGTAAGAGGTGTACCAAGTTTCCATAAAATGCAATATACACCTTGGTGATCAAATGAAAGAGAAATGACCAAGGACTTTTTGTACGTGCAGGTAGTCTCCCCGAATGCTGTGTTCGGTGTATCACGGTTACAAGGCGGCATACTTGGCTTTCTATGTATAACAGGATTGCAACCTAGTGGGGTATCCCATTATATATTCGATGGTATGGGGAGTACAAGTCTGTACTAGTGCTATCTAAATCCAGATGGCGAACAACAGCTACTAGGTTTTAAGACGTCGGAACACGTCTCAAGCCTAAACCACTAAAATTTTTTGTTAGGTTTCAATGCTTCATTAGGTTGATTGAATAAATTTTAAAGTTGATATTCAATTATGTCTTGGTTTCAAGGCCCTACCGCATGTCATCTGACAATATCCTATATGCAGTTATATGAGGAAAGAAATCTTTCAATTCGATGAATGTTATCTAGTTAAGGGAAGAGTTCCCAACAATGATGCAACAAAGAACAATACTGAAAAAAAAAATTTCCAAACTAGATGACTTTCATTATCCAAAAGTAATATAAAACATTCAATGATGCGAATCATGCAATGTAATCTATGAAAATTCTTGTTTTTTTTTAAACTATGCAATTGTAATCTATGCACAATTTCCTATTTTTGAAAGAATAAGAATGCACTCAATGCATTTTTCGATGAAATGAGAATCTACTTGATTCATGCTTTTAATGAAAGAGAATGCACTCAATGCGATTTTTAGATTTCAATCATTAAACGATGTAATCTAAGTTCAATGATGGATCTCAAAAAGTACTTTTCAATGCAATGTGATCTAATGCATTTTAACGAAAAGCAAACTATGAGACGAAAACTAAATGAACGCAAATCTCCTTAATGAAAGGATGAATGCAAAAGGGATGCAAAGAAACACTAAGAATGCAATCATTGTTTTAAACACTTTGTAACAAAATCCCTCAGAAGGCTACAAGACATATGAGGTCAAGCACAAAGAGGACTTCCAAAGCATGAGATCAAAACAAGGCATTCATTCACTTTTAAATCAAGCAATCAAGAAAAAAGACTTTTCAATTGAACAAAGAGCAATGTAATCTATGCTCATACAAAGAGAAGACTGCAAGGAAAGACACAATGGTGAAGGATTTAGGGAAAAAAACTCAATTTTCACACACCCTGAAATTGGCACGAATTTTGTGGGTGAAACTAGCACCAACTGGTGCGACTTGCTCACTGACAACTAGCACCAGTGGCCAATTGGCACGGGTTGCTAATTGACAACACGCACCAATGCCTGAAAATTAAAAAACAAAGAATTTCTCCCAACCAAGACCAGACTCACCACTTCAAGAAAAATCTAAAAATAACCCAGAAGCAAAAGTACTGACCAAAAAAAATACTGAATAAGGGAAAACCATAGCACCTACAAGAAATGGCCCGACTATCTGGCTGTAATCTACACCAAACAGGGGATGGCATAGGTGATGAACTGGTAACTTGTGCTAGTGGGCGCGACTGTCAAGCTGGAAACTGTGCTAATCAAGCCAACCATGAAAAGATGAAAATTTCGGAAAAGAAGAGGTCAGATCTGATCCTCTGGGGCTGAACAAGGGTCTAAGACCAAAGAGGGCGAACCAGAAGAGGAAATAAATCAATCAAAAGTCAAAAAACAACCAAAAGACAAAAGACTAACTCCAACTGATTCCCCAGTGGAGTCGCTAGTTTGTTGGAGAGGTAAATCCCCTGTGCGGACAGAGGCAATCCCTACTAGCCCAGATCGGGTCTAGCAACAATTATTCATGCAGTGATGTAGGTCTCTAGTTACAAAAACGACAAAACATAACGCATTTCCTACCTCAGGTCCTACGCAATTGTCAATGGAGAAAGGATGATGCTTCCCGTCCTTCGCTTTGGCAGATCATGATCCTTCCTCTTAGCACGTCTGAACACCTACACACATGTAAAGAAACACAATGATACACAAAATAGAATGTAAATCTTGTAACCATACATCAGTCAGAGAGGATGTAATTCATTGCATCAAGAAATAGACACATGAATGAAACCATAATCAATGTCGCTTATCATTAAAATAACAAAGGAAAGATACAACCCAAATCTCTGATGCTTGATCTTCCTTCTGTGGGGCTGACAGCAGAGCACGTCTCAATGAAGCCTGTCAGAAATGGGACAAAGCTCTCTCTCTTCAGCTTGGGTCTGAAAGGCTGTCTGACTATAGTCTCCTTGCTACAAGTTCAGCTCTTCACTTGCTAAGGGAAAAGGAAAGCTTATATAGATGGTGGAAGGGGAGTTTGGATCGGTACAATCATGGGATTAGCCCTATCTCTAAGGAAGCTTCCATGATAGGTGGAAAACCACCTCCCATACATGGAGATCTAGAGCCAAACCTCCCAACTCATTTTAGTGAGTCATTCAGGAGTTTGTTGGAATCAAACTTCCATCATTTATTTTTTAAAAACGTACCTTATTAAGCTTGGCACGAGTGAGACACTGGGACAGAGCGCCAGCTGGTGCGCCCTCTATGGTGGATTTTCCCTATTGGCATGAGGGCTAAACTGGCTAGTCGCGCCAAGGCTAAAAGATCAGTTTTTAGGGTTTTGCAGAGGAAAATTTCTTCAAGGGAATAATTTTCCTTGTAAAGGGGGATGCCATGAAAGTGGTTTCAGATTATGTCACTGCTCACAGGTCATGGGAAAGGCCCTCCAATGTGCGGGACGGGGAATTGCAGGGACGGTGGCAAAATTTTGTGTAAAACTTTGAATATGATATGATTTCCCTTTTTAAATTTTATTCAATTGGTGAAACTAATATGCACTAATTGATGTGTGAAACCCAATTTAAGAAAAAAAAATTATAAAAATGATAAATTCGCCAAATTTCTCTTTACATGGTGGGAGCAGACTTGGTATAAAATTGAAAAAAAACAGATTGTCATTAAAAAAGAAGTGAAACTCCATTTAAATAAAAATTTGTTGAAGTCCCCACATTTTAATTTTATAAAAATGTGAAGTTCACCACTTGTTGCAAATGTGAAGTTCACCAAGTTGCGCTTTACATGGTGTGGTGGAAGCACACTTGGTATATAATTGAAAAAATCACATTGTCATTAAAAAATATGCATTTATAAGTACAAAACACACACATATCCAATATATGTTACAATTTACATCAATAATTTTTTAAGAAGAGCGTCTCAAAACTAATTCATATTTGAGAGATGAATCTTGCATTTCTGAAGAAGAGCGTCTCAAAACTAATTCATCTTTGAGAGATGAATCTTGCATTGATACTACCCCATATAATTCTAATTCATCTATTAATTTATCTTTCATAGATGAATCCTAATTTGGCATTTCCCCATGCACTAGATAAGCAGACATCTTATTCACATTTGAACAATGTCTTATACTAAAAAATTGAAATTGGGTAACAATATTGTTTGCTATTCCATGCAGTTCTTTTAGCCTCTGCTTCTTATCTTGATAAATGTCATTCATCTGGTTGCACACAAGTTCAGAATTGATGAAAACTACAATTCCATTTGATCCATACTCCATTGCTGTTTCCAAGCCTTCTAACAATCCAATATAATATGCCTCATTATTTGTTGTTCTTTCTGGTATATTCATTTTCCTTTGGAAGACTGTGCTAGTTGCAATATTGGAAATAACATATGCAATCACTGCTTTCCCTCGATTGGGATAGCAAGAAAATTCTATGCATAATTTCGATTTTTCAACCATATTCAATGGTTTTCTTATCCCTAAAAAAAAAACTAATTCAATAAAAATATATATTAAATTGATATTTATTGCAAATGCATGGGAGAAATGACACATGATCATGAGATAAATGACATGTGCATGGTTTATCTTAAAGTTTGACTTAAAAATTTTATGGTAGAATTCACATCTAGAATTAATGGGAGGAAGCCTTTAGGAACACTCAACAGGCAGACTAAAATCCTATGAAAGTTCAAAATTCTATGAGAGTTCAGCCACTTTAGGTTCAATTTTTAGGCCTTAAAGCTTGAGAGAAATGACATTTACATGCTTTGCAAAATTATTTTATGCACTTACAAAAAACATCCTTTAAGCTTAATGGGAGAAATCCAACATGACATGTACATGCTTTAAAAACTTTGCCTAAGAATTTATGGGAGAAATGAAACATGTACATAGTTTTCCTTAAAGTGGTTGAGGTTTATGGATATTAAAATGAAGAACTTCTATTTAAAGATCTGTTACAGAGATTGACTGTAGGGGCATTTATTGGATATGTCACCTTTGAGAAAATATGAGATCCAAAGGCTACCCGACCCTTTACAAACTCTGCCTTTAGAACTTGTAGAAGTTAACACTCAAGAGACAGACTAAATCCTATGGAAGTTCAAAATTCTATGAGAGTTCAGCCATTTTAGGTTCAATTTTCAAGCCTTAAAGCTTGAGAGAAATGACATTTACATGCTTTGCAAAATTATTTTATTCACTTACAAAAAACATGATTTAAAGTTAATGGGAGAAAGCCACATGACATGTACATGCTTTAGAAAACTTTGCCTAAGAATTTATGGGAGAAATGACACATGTACACAGTTTGCCTTAAAGTGGTTGAGGTTTATGGATATTAAAATGAATAACTTCTATTTAGATCTGTTACAGAGATTGACTGTAGGGGCATTTACTGGATATGACACCTTTGAGAAAAGATGAGATCGAGAGGGTACCTGGCCCTTTACAGACTCTGCCTATAGAACTTGTAGAATTTAACACTAATTGTCCCAATTATACCTTATGAAGGGTGTAGAGGACTTGTGGAATCACTCACACTTATTTACATAGACATAAGGGTGTATAAGAATGCATGTGTTTTGTAGCTAATGTGCTTTTCTTGAAATGTGATACACCCCATTAAAATGGGAGATATATCTAAATGATTCCTATGGTGTAATAAATTAGTCTCAAGTATTTTAAAAATATAGATTCATAAATTCAATGAGCATAGTTTTGAGATATATAAGTCCAAAATGGAAGAGTTGTTTGCGAAAAAATATCAGTGGATCACTACGGATATATCTACTTCATTAAAAGGGATTTTTCTCGAAGGATGTCCACTAATTTTGGAAAATATCACAATTATATGTTAATGCATGTATTTTACATTGAATATTTTTCATTTTAAATTAAGAATCTATTTGAAACAATTACCTATATAAGGTTAAAACCTATGTTTTGTATCAAATCACTTTTGGTTTCAATGGGAAACTTTTATGGCTAATGTGTTTTTTCTTGAAATATGATACACCCCATTAAAATGGGAGACATATCGAAATGATTCCTATGGTAAAATAAAATAGTTTCAAGTAGTTTAAAAATATAGATTCATAAATTCAATGAGCATATTTTTGAGATATATAATTCCAAAATGGAAGAGGTGTTTGTGAACAAATATCAGTGGATCACTATGGATATATCTACTTCATTAAAAGGGATTTTTCTAGAAGGATATCCATTAAGTTGGAAATAAGGGAAAATATCACAATTATATGTTAATGCATGTATTTTGCATTGAATATTTTTCATTTTAAATTAAGAATCTATTTTAAACAATTACCTATATAAGGTTAAAACCTATGTTTTGTATCAAATCACTTTTGGTTTCAATGGGAAACTTTTATGGCTAATGTATTTTTTCTTGAAATGTGATACACCCCATTAAAATGGGAGACATATCGAAATGATTCCTATGGTGAAATAAAATAGTTTCAAGTAGCTTAAAGATATAGATGCATAAATTCAATGAGCATAGTTTTGAGATGTGTAAGTCGAAAATGGAATAATTTTTGGTGAACAGATATCAGTGGATCATTATGGCTATAATTGCTTCATTAAAAAGGATATTTCTAGAAGGATGGACTAGTTGTAAAGAAGGGAAAACATCACAATTATATGTTAATGTGCATGTGTTTTACATTGAATATTTTTCATTTTATTAAGAATCTATTTTCAAAACAATTAACTATATCAGGTTAAAACCTATTTTATGTATCAAATTAATTTTTGTTTCTAAATACTATGTGTTTTACATTGAATATTTTTCATTTTATTAAAAATATATTTGAAACAATTAAACTATTTAAGGTTAAAACCTATGTTTTGTATCAAATCACTTTTGGTTTCAATGGGAAACTTTTATGGCTAATGTGTTTTTTCTAGAAACGTTATACGCCCCATTAGAATGGGAGACATATCGAAATCATTCCTATGGTGAAATAAAATAGTTCCAAGTAGCTTAAGATATAGATGCATAAATTCAATGAGCATAGTTTTGAGATGTATAATTCCAAAATGGAATAGTTGTTGGTGAACAAATATCAGTGGATCACTATGGCTATATTTGCTTCATTAAAAGGGATATTTCTAGAAGGATGGACTAGTTTGAAAGAAGGGAAAATATCACAATTATATGTTAATGTGCATGTGTTTTACATTGAATTTTTTCATTTTATTAAGAATCTATTTTCAAAATAATTAACTATATAAGGTTAAAACCTATGTTTTGTATAAAATTACTTTTTGTTTCTAAATACTATGTGTTTTACATTGAATATTTTTCATTTTATTAAAAATCTATTTGAAACAATTAAACTATATATGGTTAAAACCTATGTTTTGTATCAAATCACTTTTGGTTTCAATTGGAAACTTTTATGGCTAATGTGTTTTTCTCGAAATGTGATACACCCCATTAAAATGGGAGATATATCGAAATTATTCCTATGCTGTAATAAAATAGTTTCAAGTAGTTTTAAAAAATAGATGCATAAATTCAATGAGCATAGTTTTGAGATATAAAAGTCCACAATGGAATAGTTGTTTGTGAACAAATATCAATGGATCACTATGGATATATTTGCTTCATTAAAAGGGATTTTTCTAGAAGTATGTCCACTAAGTTGGAAATAAGGGAAAATATCACAATTATATGTTAATGTGCATGTGTTTTACATTGAATATTTTTCAATTTTATTAAAAATCTATTTGAAACAATCAACTATAAAAGGTTAAAACCTATGTTTTGTATCAAATCACTTTTGGTTTCAATGGGAAACTTTTATGGCTAATGGGTTTTCTCCAAATGTGTGAAAAATAATGAATGAGATAAATTCAAAGATCCAATCATAGAAAAAATCTAAGACAATTTTCTTTAATTTTTCGTCCTCCTTTAGCAACTCAGGTCCAAAATAATATTTTTGAGAGCCTTAATGTATGCCTAGAAAGTGGGTTGAAGAGAAAGATTAAGGAGAGTAGAGTTAAGTTCTGTTACTTGTTGCAGGCCCAAAATTTCATAGAACTAGCTATAGGTCCAAGGTACAGTACTAGTTGCAGACCCAAAATTCCACAGAACTATTCATCCTCAGCGGGTCCGAAAAATAATAAATGTGATAAATCCAAAGATCTAATCATAGAGAAAATATGAGACAATTATCTTTAATTTTTCGTCCTCCTTTAGCAACTCAGATTCGAAATAGTATTTTTGAGAGCCTTAATGTATGCCTAGAAAGTGGGTTAGAGAAAAATATTAAGGAGAGTTGAGTGTACTAAAAAATATGCCTCATGGTCTGAAATATGATCTTGGTTACAGAAACAAGATTCCACAGAACAAGCCACAAAACTGAGGTCTGGTGCATATCTAAGTTTTGTTACTGGTTGTAGGCCCAAAATTTCATAGAACTAGCAATAGGTCCAAGGTATAGTACTAGTTTCAGACCCAATGTTACACATAACTATTCATCCTCAACAGGTCCGAAAGAAAAATAATGAATGAGATAAATCCAAAGATCCAATCATAGAGAAAATCTGAGACAATTATCTTTAATTTTTCGTCCTCCTTTAGAAACTCAGATTCAAACTTATTTTTCTCTTCTTAACTGAAGTGTTCTGATTTTTTTGACTGAAAATACCAATGAAAAACTAGAAGAGTTCAGTTGGTAATATATAATCATTTTTTCATGTATGAATGGACATGTCTGTTTGGGTGGAGAAGCTACTCGTTGTGTTCGTTTTTTGTATTCCTTGATTTTCATTGGATATGGAATTGTGCGAGGGTAAGCTGAGACACGAGGGTATGCCAGGCGAGATGCCACCACCCTTGCTTCTTTTGATTATGGGTTTATAACTATTGGTTTTTTCACTATATTATGAGTTTCTTTTTCGTTCAAGTTTTTCCATTGCAGAGGGAAAGATATGGATGATAACCATGAAACTCTTCGATTCATTTATAGAATACCCACTAGAAAGAAACTTACATTAATGTGGTTAAACTGGATTATTCCTTTATTCATAAATTACCCACCAAGAAATGATAAATCTAGAATGAACTAGAAACTAATATTTACTGGTAGAATAATGTAAGAGACTATACATTTGCTTCAATAAGTCAACATTCATCAGTAGATTTGAATACACACAATTAAATAGATAAATAACAGAGCAACGATTCATCGGTAGATTTGAATACACACAAAGAAATACTCACCTGGAAATTTGCAGAAATTTGTCGCAGCGCAACTCCAAAGCAGCAACAAAGCAGGGATTCAACAGAGCTCACGATAGCACAACAGAGCAGTAGTGCCATATAAATTCAAGAAAGAAACACGCAAAAAATATGTGAAACCTATGATAGTTCGGGAGCGATATATTTATAAAATATGAGTTTGGCCGAACTATTTTAAAAGTTTGGCCGAACTTTTGTTGCTAGTTTTCCCATCTCTGGCCAAAAATCTATTTTCCCATGCTGTCAGTACATTGTCAATCTAAAAGGCAGAACAAGTTCGGCCGAACTAATTTCAAAAGTTCCTCCGAACTCTCTAATAGTTCGGTCTAAATTTTGAGAAAGTTCAGCCAAACTATTGAGGAAAAAAGTTTTCTGCCCCCGATTCGCACAAAAGTGTAACCCAAATTCACATTTTCACCCAGAGTTCTGAAGGAGAAACAAGAGGATTTTTTAGTACCCAATCTTTAGGGATTAGGAAAACATTGGAAATATTGTAAGAAAATGAAAAATAAAAAAGAAAATAGATATGAATTCCAAGAGTCTCTCTCTCAATCTATATATCAAAATATTTATTAAGGAAAATTCATCATTCATGGAGTTACCAATGCCTAACCTAACATGGTATCAGAGCTATAGTCCACCATCTATTATTTTCTGCTCATTAACTCCTCTCTCCCTTGACGAAAAATATCTCTTGATTCCCCGCTCTATCGTCTGCAAAATGTGTGGTGTTAATTCTCTGTTGGTGGGTATGTTGAATTATCCCTTTAGATTCTCTATGCCATGAACCTTCTCCAATATCCCTATATGTTAATTATCTATTGAAAATTGTTATAGCATTCTTGAGAAATGTGTGAATTCATTTGTTGTCTTGAGAAATGCATTAAGGCTCTGTGTGTAGCAACGTATGGTGTAGCAAGGAGTGTAGAAATTTATGGTGTAGCAACAAGTGTATCATCATATGGTGTAGCAGTGTGTGGTGTGAATACAATGTTGAATGAATGAAACCATACACGTTTGTCAGGAATTCAACGTTGAATGGTGATATTCAATGTGCGTTTAACTGCTGACATATGTATTGTATGCATAGACATTATATTGTTATATTAACATCAAATCACAATGTTTGTTGAGTCTTTGAAGTCAATTTTTCTTCTCTGTCTTGAAGACTGTGACAATATTTGTGGTTGTTTAATTCATGGTATTTGCATACATTGAGTGTTATGTACTTTGTGCATACTTTATCCTTGGTGCTCTATCTATGTTTGTGCTCTATATATGTGAATATTTGTATGTGTGTTAAACTTATTTACATATGTCATGGACTATGACCTCTTTCATATATATTATATGCACTAGTATTTTATGTGAATGGTTGAGCCTGCATGCATTGAACATGAAGTCCATTTATATGTTGATTCATATTTGATGTTATTTTAAAGAAAATTGCAGACTACTATATGATGGGTGTTTATTATTTATAGATACATTTCATTTTTTTTAAGTATTTTTTACTTTTCAGACTACAATCCATAAATCCTTTTAATAATGCATTCATTCATCTCCATTGTTGGAATAGTTCTCTCTGGAAAAGAGAACTACCATGAATGGTCAAGAAAGATAAAACACGCCCTCTTTTCAATGAATTTTGGAAACGAGTATGTGAAGGATATGTTCGGAATCCACCTTTAAATCCTAGATTTGAAAAAGATCTCACAATATGGGAGAACAAGAAAAACAAGTCCTGTGCCTTGATTGAACCACTAGTAAATGCATAGGTGATTTTTCACATTGAACCATTTAAAAATTTCTTTGAATTTTTAAATAAGTTGAAAGACTTATATGGCTCACACTATCAGTTTGAAGCAGTCAAATTAACAATCAAAATCTTGAATATAGAATTGAAAGATGATGATCCCCTTGCTTTAGTCTCTGAAGTTAGAGAAATTATGCATGATATAAAATATATTAGAGTTAAAATATATGTTCCTCTCACAACTTAACTATATCCCACATATTATATTTATTTTCAGTCATTACAGCCAAAGGAAAACTTAAGACAATTTCCTTTGACTCTCTTGTGGAGAAGTTTGCTCAAAGAGAGAGATATTTTAGGAAGAATAATATAGCTCCTCAATATTATCAAAAATTTGTGTGCCTTTCAAAGAAAGAGAAGAATCAAACACAGGATTATTCTAGAGGAAGAGGTGATAAAAGAGAACATGGAAGGAAGAATAATAGAGGCAATGGGGAAAAACATTAGCAAGGGTGAAGATCTGATATTCATTTTATAAAGTGAAATATAAATGGATATGATGTTTCCACATGCACACTCTCTTGGGACATAACTAGGCAAGAAAGGAATATAGAGAAATGAAAATCACCAAATACAGGGAAAGGTAAGGCACCTAAAGTTTCTCATTATATCTTGTCACATTGCAATATTCAAATAAATGAATAAGTTTCTAATGCTTCACTTGCTTCGTGGAAAGATGCATGGTTTCTTGATCTAGGAGAAACCTTCCAAATGACCTTTTGAAGAGATTTCTGTGAAGAATTCAGTGACAAAGTTGATGGAGCAGTCTACTTTCCCGTAAAATAAAAACATAAGCCATATGGACTTGGCACCATCAGGCTCAAATTACCTCATCCCCTTGACTTTATTCTACTTGAAGTTGTGTACAGGCACACAGCTACAAGGAAAAAAGATATCCCTGGTTCAACTACAAGGAAAAGACCTTCTAACAGATCTTTTTATGGAGGCTCATATAAAAATAGTCTAAAAATTAGTTTATAGTAGAGGTCACTAGTGGAGGTGGGAAAGCGGATGTTTTTGTAGATGTTTATTTGATGATGCATCTAAATTATTAAATTGCACTGGTGATTTTCCATCAATAAACACACTAAAAATACATATAACATGGTGCACCATGGAATTATTTTTTTGAAAAATAAAAAACCACAGCATGATAAATACAAAAACACACTGGTTCTTGAATATTCACCAGCACCAAACTCCTTCATATAGTAAAATGTCCTCGTGCTATTAGAAAATGATGTCCCGGTGTGGTAAATGTATAAAAATGGTCGGATGCATCTTATAAAGCATACTGATAGACAATTTTTAATTTCTAAAGGAAGATTGGTGCTATTGTAAAAACACAACATCTATGTGTTACCAGTAACGTAAATCCCTAGGGCGTCTTGATAAAGCACTGTGATAATTTTAAAATTGGAAAAAAAATGGTCCTTTTGGATATGTCCCGCTGTTACACAGTATTTTGTCACTGTCCCTACAATCCCCATCCCAAATATTGGATGACCATTTCAATGACTTCTCTGTATTGTCATACCTTGCAAAAAGTGTCATTGTATACCTTGGTGTGTCAAGAACATTTCCTCTCTTGATCCTTCCTAAAGCAGGCTCTAAAAAACACATGATCTTTGGTTGGTGCTGGTAGGCAGTAATGGCCTCACGCACATTGGTGCTCTGTGTTAGTGGAATGCCTACATCGAGCTGTTTTTGTAAAGTCTTTTAAAAAGGAAACGAAGTTTCCATGTCCAACCACTTGATGAGTAGAGTCATCGTGGTTTGTTTGACTGAATAACGTCCAAGTCCTTCCTTTGGATTCTTGTTTCCCCAAAGGATAAGGCCTCCCTTCAACCTTGTGAGCGATTCCATGCCACCTCCTCCTCTCCTATAAATACTTCCTTCTCACATAGTTTCAGCTAGCTCAACAATCCTTACTATAGTGGGTGTGAGGAACAAGGCAGAGAGGAATCCATTGTCGAGAGAGAGTTTAGGCCCATTGCCTCACCAAGTTCGATCCCCAACGAATGCTTGAGACGCGCTTCACTGAACCCGTCAAAGGAGGCTGCAACTTCAAGGAATTAAGGTTGTAAACTTCTTTTCTCTATCATTAATACATGATTGGTCTTTTGGTACCAATTTTGTGTTCAATGATATGAAAAAAAATTTATTCTCCTTGACCAATCGAATAATTGTGAATGAAAATATGGTTTCATATGTTGTCACCGTTAACTTGATCATTTTTTAGGTAGATGAAAATTATCACTAAAGGACTACGACGTGTGAAGAAAAATATCAGTGGATCGCTACTGCAAATGACAACAAGAGCATTGGACCAAGGTAGGTTATCTATCCTGACTCATTTTCATTTATAAGCTACGAGTTTGAAAGTCCAGCTTCTTGCCTTGTTGCTAGACCCACCCTAGAGCTAGAGGGATTGCCTTTGTCTAAAGAGGGGATTTACCTGCTCAACAAATTGGTGACTATACTAGGGATTAGTGTATTTGTTGTCTCTCGTTCTTTGTCTAGTATTTGAATTTTTTGTTGGAATTTGGTAATTTTATTGTTTTTCTGCTTTGTTCTGCCTGTTTGACTGTTTTCATCCATCACATTCAGTCTCAAAGTGTAAAGTCTGACCTCTGCTCAATGTCTTTTTCTTTTTTCTATATTTTTTTGGCTCAGCCCTGTTGTTACTTGAACGATCCCGTCGATTGGTGCTTGTTTTATTTGTCACAGGCGTGCCCACCTTTGTTTAGTGCAGATTATAGCTAGACAGACTTGTCAAATCCTGTAGGTTAAAATTTTAGCCTCTTCCCTGAGTTTTATCAATTCCACTTGCCCATATGGTGGATTTTCATCTTTCAATTGGTCTACTGGAATTACTTTGACTCTCTTGTCTTGTTCTTCTCAGCTTTTTGTCCCTCATCTGATCAGTGGAGTTTCGCATCCTTGGTTTTCTAGGTATCTTGTGCAACTTGTTTTATTCCCTCCTCACTGAGCCTTCTGAGTTGAATTAACCTACACAAGGATCATAGATTATCATTGGGTTGTTGAATTATCATATTCATGTTCATTTAGCTCTCTATCTGTCACCCTGAGCATAGATTAAATTACTCACTGAATTGGTTTGAAAGCCCTCTTTTTCTTGAAGGAATGCATCTCTGTTTTGAGTGTGTTTGATGTCCATGTTGGATTGATCTCTTTGTTTTATATCGTTTCATTCAAATTTCTCAAAAGTAGTGTTCATATTGTCATTTAGTGTAGTAGTGAATTTTTCTTCTCATTCATCTAAAAGGACCAAATTTGCATTCTCTCTCTTAGTTTGAAAATGGAAAACGTTCTTTGGCATTAGTAGGTTTTAGTGAAAAAGGAAATATTTTTTTGTTTTCTTCTTTGGTTTTCTTAGATGCATTAGTGAAATTCTTCTCATTTTCGATTAATTGCTGCTTGGATATGAACTATTATCCCTCTCTTAAATAGTTTTTCATCGAATGGGAATGATTTTCTTTTGCATATAGTTGTGCATTTAGGACTCAAGATTACATTCAGTAAGCCCTTGAAACTAGCACATTAATTCAAGATCAACTTTAAAATGAATTAAATCAACCTAAGGAAGCATTGAAACCTAACACATACATTTAGAGGTATGTGCTCCCCGTATCGTCAAGTATATAAAGGGAGACCCTCATAGGTTGCAATTATTTATGCATAGGAAATCGAATCTCCCGCCCTGTAACCGTGATACACCGAACACAACATTTGGGGAGACTACCTGCACATATATTAAGCCCTTGCTCATTTCTCTTTCATTTGATCACCAAGGCGTATATTGTAGTTCATGGAAACTTGGTACACCCTCTTACTTATATTTCCTGAATAGTCATTTTCGATATTTACTAACTCTTTAAATTTGAAAATATCATCAAGCTCTTGTCCTTTCGAGATCATTCAAAATGAAAGTGGCAAGAGTAACCTTTTGCCCTTTTTTTGACTCTTAAAATATGAAAAGGCACAATTTTGTTTCAGTGTCTTAAAAAATTAACTACCCACAAAATATTCATGGTTAAGGTTATCTTCCTTAGTGTTTTTTTTAGGGTTGTCTCCAATGGTGACGTTTCTAGAGTTCACTAACCAAGCAATCCCCTCAGATGGGAATCCTCGATCTTTTCCTTCATTCGAGAATTTTGGTGCCCCGTATATGGCAACGTTGTCCCTCCCGGGATTATCGATTGGTCTGCTAGTTTGGTTATTTTCAACCACTATGGTTTTGAACATTCAAATTGTCTCTCAACCGAGTTATCCTCCGCCTAAACCATGTCAACCTCATGTTGATCTTCAGGTCGAACCCTCACCTTCTTCGCCTACTTCATCACCCTGTTCTCCCTCTTTGCCTGGTGAAAGTCTGGATTCTAGTAACCAGATGGCTAAGAAGAAGAAGAAGAAGTTGAAGAAGAAAAAGGAAAATAAGTTAGGGGGGGAATCAGCAATTATTGATACCCCTGTGGTTAATATCGATAAATCTCCTACTCCGTCTCATAGAGTCGAATTCCCTTGCAAGCTATGTGACGGTAACCACCTTCTTCATGATTTCCCTGGTATTCCCAAGGTGCTAGATGTGTGATCCATTGGCCCGATTCATCCATCATCATCAACCTCTCGGCATCATGCTGGTGATGAGCCTTCAACTTAAGATAATGAGACTCGTAAGAAATAGGGTAAGATCAAATTTCCCTGTAGGTTATGTGACGGGAACCATCCCATTCAGCTCTGTACTTATATGGATGAAGCTTCTAAAGTAATGGATAAACTTTCAACTTCAGAGTCCTGTCTTCACATTGGTTACCATAATTTTTATTCAAGTCCCCTGATAGTTGATCAACCCATTGATCGAGATTCAACTCCAGTCAATTCCGCTCTCTCTGAAAGTCATTCTCCCGAGTCCATTCCCGGCGAATCATTGGTTGAGAAAAAGGTCGACCTGATTCCATCTACGTTCCATCACGTCTTTTCTGTCAAGAGTTGGTCTCATCCCCATCAAGTTCTTTTTGTTTCATCCGATTCCCTAGGATTGGAGGGCGATCCTCCTGTTTCCATGATCCAAGAGGGTGATCCTCCAACTCATATCGCCACAGTTCCAGAAATTGATCCTCTTGCTCTGGTTCTTAGAGTTCAGGAGGATGGTAATTCCATTCCCGTAACGCAGGGGGGTAATCCTCTTATTCTTATGGCACCCCCTCCATGTAGTCTGGTCGCTTCCTTTGATTGGATTCGATTCACAGGAGATCATCTTCCTTCTTACGTGCCCTTTGACATCACTATATAGGCTTTCAATATGTTCATACCGAGCACGATTATAGATGAAGGCGTCTTGGTTATTATTATGTCCTCAGCTACATGGAAAGCTTTGGGTTCTCCACATCTTGTGCCTATTACTCAGAACCTTCTGGCTTTTAACAAAGGAACAAGTCAGTCGTTATGTATCCTTCCGAAGTTACCTATTACTTTGGGAGGAAAGACTGTCTATATAGACAGGATGGTCGTCCAAGGCCCTTTGGATTTTAACTTACTCCTGGGAGGCAACTATGCTTATGCCATGGGTGCGCTTGTCTCTTCCCTCTTTCGTGTGGTATGTTTTCCACATGAAGGTCGGATCGTGACCATTGATCAACTTTCATTATTTGGTCCTAATGTGACATCTAGTCTAACGTCGTCCCTTCCTGGTCCTTACCTGCCGGTGATATCTTCCATGCCATGGGTCAATTATGTGGCCACTTGTTCCTTGTATGCGTCCACTGATAATTCAGTCAGTGAGGTGGTACACCATGTACTAGGGGCATTGGATCCTAAATTCCAGAGTGTTTTTCTCTCGTTCGATGAGAAAATATTGGAAGCCATGAATTTTTATTCTTCATAATCAGAGATGGAACATGGTTCATTTTCTTGTTTCAAGCTCCTTAAAAAAAGAAACAAGCTTCTTTCGGAGCATATTTCATTTTCTTGTGTCAAGCTCCTTAAAAAATGAAACAAGCTTCTTTCGGAGCATAGTTCATTTTCTTCTATCAATCTCCTTAAAAAATGAAACAAGGTATTTGGATCATAGTTCCTTTTCTTGTGTCAAGCTCCTTAAAAAATCAAACAAGCTCTTCGGAGCATAGTTCCTTTTATTGTTTCAGGCTCCTTAAAAAATGAAACAAGGTGTTATGAGGATAGTTCTTTACTGTGCCAACCTCATTAGAAAAAGGAACAAGTTCCATTTTCAATTCGAGTCTTTGATTAGATCTCATAAATTCCTAGTTGAGTCTTTCACCTGATCTCATAATTGAACCTTCATTCCATCCAGCTATTAGCATCCACTAGTTTCCTTAAGTGAATCCCATGAAGTTGGGGGGAATCTACCTCGAACTGAGTCATCATGCTGGGGGCATGCAAACTTATTTCAAGCATAGATTTTTTCCATTTCAAGCTTGTGCAAAAATGAAACTAGTTTCAAGCATAGTTTGTTTCAATTTCAAGATTGTCTAAAAATGAAACCAACTTCAAGCAAAGTTTCCTATTTTCAAGCTTGTGTAAAAATGAAACCATTCTTATTTTAAATCTCGTGATTTCCATTTTATCAGCCTATTTTTCTAGATGAGCCTTAGTTTTCTCACTCCATTATCACCATCTACTTAGCCGATCATATGCCTTCACTTGATTGTTTTACCCATTCTTGAGGAACCACTGGAATGAGTGGTCTTGTTAGGAAGCCTCTTGACCTTTACTTGTTCTGAGTAGTCCCACCATCACCGAAACCACTTTATACCCCTAATACCACTCGTTCCTCCAGGAGGAGTCAACTTTAAGCTCTTTTCTAACTCTCAAAACATGAAAATATTGTGAAACATTGTTTACCCAGTATACATTTACCCTTTTTTGGGTTGGGATAAACTGTTTATGAAAAAGGAATACCCTATCTTATCGTGCCTAAGAGGTTCTCTCAGATATAGTTTTCTACCTTTTTGGATCTGCGAGACTACCTACGAAAAGGGACTTGCTAAAATTTTCTTTTCCACTTCTTTTAAAACTCTCTAAACATGAATATATGTCGAGTTCTTCATTTGTCAGGCTCATTAAAAATTACATGACATCAGACATCGTCGCCATGACATAACCAAGTTCCTCTTTCCTAGGGCTCGTAAAATGTAGTAGGATGGATTTTTCCGAAGGACAAACTTATATGACAAGCATATGCTATCCCCTTCAATCCTTTTCCCAAAAATAATTGGAGTACTCACCAGTAATGGCGGGGGAAAATGGAACCAGTTCTCAGTCTTGTCAGCAATATGTTGCTATTGAACATGACACCTGTCTATAATTCGTGTCAGGTTGGGGACATCCCATATTGTCATTTTTTCCCCCATGGGTTTGGGTAATTTGTTTTGACCTCTCATCTGCTCTTTTCCATGTCAACATGACCTCTTATCCTATTTGAGTAAAATGCTACCAAATTCAAGTGTCCTATCACCGATATGTTCAAGAGAATATCCTTCTGCAGTTTATACATTCCCTAATTATTTATTTCAATCTTGATTAACACTCATATAAAATTCTTTGTTTCGTTTTGATGATGTGGGATTTATTATGACCCTCCTTCGACGGATCGCTTCCTGTCGACTTCAGCTCATTATCCAAGAAGTCAATATAGATACTCCTTTCGAGTTACTTAGATCTTGCATACCCTAATGGAAATTTCTTCGCATTCGACGACAAGTTCTCCTCATTAGCCTTCGATTGAGTGATTTCACAGGTGTTAAACTCCATCTCATTGTTCACATTCTGTGGATTGTACTAGTTGTACCTTGAGAACCATTTCCATTATTGGTGGTTTCTCTCATGTATATTAACAATTTACATCATTGAATCATAATTAGGAAATTTTCCTACATGTTCAATTTCATCTCATTATTTGCATGTTGTAAATTGTACTTAATTGGGTCGTGATGGAGCGCAAGACCCTGGATTTTATTCTCTAGAGTCCAGGTTGCGAGGTGATATGATTTGTCAATGATTGCATACATGTTTCTCTCATATGGATGGCTACAACCACACCATGAGTCTATGAATGACTCTTCTGATTGAATGGTTGCGACCATACCTAAGTCTATTTATTGATCCTTCTTGCTGGATGGATGCATCCATACCTCGCATCTTATTTTTATATGTACTCTATTATGGATAGCCCATGCCACATATTCATGTATCAGAGATATCAGTTGTACTTGTAGTTGCAGGTCTTCCAATAGCGATGTTTTGTTTGAGCAAGTTCTCATAAAGAATTTCGCTCCTCCCTCTCTCAAACCTCATGCCTTAGGGGGCATCTGTTACACAATAATTTTTCACTGTCCCTACAATCCCCATCCTAAATATTGGAGGACCATTTTAGTGACTTATGTGTATTGTCATACCTTGCAAAAAGTGTCATTTCATCCCTTAGTCTGTCAAGAACATTTCTTCTGTTGATCATTCCTAAAGCAGGCCCTAAAAAACACATGATTTTGGGTCGGTGCTAGTAGGCAGTTATGGCCTCACACCCATAGAGAAATTAACACTAGGCCTCGCACCCATTAGAAATTTGTCTCAGTGGACTGCACGCACTGAGCTGTTTTTGGAAAGTTTTTTAAAATAGAAACAAATTTTCCATGCCCAACCACTTTGTGAGTGAATTCATCATGGTTTATTTGTCTGGATAAGATCGAAGTCCTTCCTTTGGATTCTTGTTTTCTATAATTAAGAAACTCCCCAAAGGATAAGGCCTCCCTTCAACCTTACGAGGGATCCCAAACCACCTCCTCCTCTCTTATAAATACTTCCTTCTCACATAGTTTCAACTAGCTGAACAGTCCTTACTATAGCAGGTGTGAAGAATAAGGTGGAGAGGAATCCATTATCAAGAGAGAGTTTAGGCCCATTGCCTCACCAAGTCTAGTCCTCGACGAATTCTTGAGATGCACTTGACTAAAGCCGTCGAAGGAGGCTGCAATGTCAAGGCATTAAGGTTGTAAAATTATTTTCTCTATCATTAATACATGATTGGTCTTTTGGTTCCAATTTTGTGTGCGATAATATGCAAAAAAAATTATTCTCCTTGACCAGTCGAATAGTTGTGAATGAAAATATGTTTTCATATTATTTCACTGTTCACTTGATCTTTGTGTAGGTACAAAAACATTATCATTGAAGGATCGTGATGTATGAAGACCAAGATCATTGGATCACTACTACAAATGACAACAACAGTGTTGGACCAAGGTAGGTCATCCATCCCAACTCATTTTTATTTATAAGCTAGGAGTCCAGAAGTCCAGCTTGTTCTATTGTTGCTAGACCCAACCTAGGTCTTTATGGATTTCCTCTATTAGTAGAGAGGATTTACCTTCTCAACACTCGCCCCGATGCACTTCACAAAATTCACTAGAGGAGGGTTAAATAAAAAAAAACTCTCGACCGTAATTTTCATTTTACCATCTACAGTGCAAGAGAGCTCTGAAGCACTGGTGCCACTCTTACCCTGTCGAAGTTCCTTGATGTTGGCACTTCTCCTGCTCACAACGTTTCAGTACCATGCTCACTATTTGAGCTTCCATTTTTTTCAAACAGTGTGAAATTTATTTTTTCTCCATTAGATGTCCACAATTCCTCCCCGACGAGGAAATGTGCAAGTAATGTATAGGTTTATTTCTAATTTATGTTTTTAGAGAATTAGAATTGAAAATTAGGCTGAATTTTTCATTGTTTTTGCAGAAAAAATAAATCAACACGCTTTGGGCTTGATATGTTCTGCTTGCACCAAGTGTGGTGCTCCTTGTAAATTTACATGTTGCCTCGCATTTTTGTGCATGAACATAATACACTTCCATTGTGGTGATGAATTTTTTCAATATAAACGCACTGGGAAATATGAAATTGATTGTACATTAGTGCATTACTCCCGATATGTTTATATTTACCAAACGCACTGTAAATAAATATTTAAAAACATTCATATAGCTTGGTGTTTTCGATAACCTAAACTTATCGTACCAGTGCCAAAGCTTATACTTTCACACTAGTTCACAAGTATGTGACACCATTATGAAAATTTAAATTGATGAAAAACCTGCAGTGCGGCATATTTACGTGCGTACCATTACTAATGCGGTTATAGTTGAAAGCGCACCAACTCCAACGCATGGTTGTGTTTTGAGCACACCGGTATTATTATTTTTTAGTTGAAAGTTATGTTTCCATAGTTATAATTACATGTTTCATTTAATAAAAATAAATGTATTTTATATATGAGGATGATGTATTTTATATGTCAATAATGTAGCAGAGACATCCACAGAGGGAGCAACAAAAGGAGTAGGAGTTGTAGGCAAGACCATAAAATACAGTCTAACCATGGAAAATGAGAGAGAGGGAGAGGGATTTATACCCTCACCCTATTACTGAAGCAACCCGAGTCCTCTTGAGAAATGTAGGCCTCCTCAAGTACTATGAGAAGGTTAAATCCCTAAAGGTACACTTTGTCTCATTGTCGCATCTGATCCACTGATGGAATGTCTAGGAGCAAGATTTATGTGTTGGTCCTGAGTTGTGGTATAGGCCCAATAAGGAGGAAATATACTTTATCACTTACCTATATGGGAGAGGGGAGGATTTTCCCCATATTCCTAATGTCCCCCATGGTATTACAACTCAGGGTCAGATTTTATACACTCAGAGATATGTCAGGCCTCATGTAGTTTATCCATCATATTTTTAGGTCCATGGAGGACAACTATGAATTTATTCTTTTTCTTCAAAGGAGGCTAGGTGCCTCTCATTATTAGCAAGCATAATTACACATTCTTCTAGTGATTGGAAACACATTAGCTTCCCTTATTTCTATTATTTTTATTCTTCGATTCAGGTGCCACTTTCATAGGATATTTCACCGTTCTTTTAAATCATTTTTGCAAAACTTTATATATATTTCGTACGTTGTAGAGACAGGGGAGAGAGACCTTCCCTTTTATATCCAAGATTTTTTGTTTATTTTTTGAGAGGTTTCTGGAGATGAGTCCTATATTTGATTGTCCCCATCCCATGTCGATCACTGAGGCCTAGATGCGAATGTGGGGGCAAATGATGCCCAAGTGTGGCATGCCATAGTTTTTGGCTAGGATTTCAGATAAGGCAGTAGCACTATTGGCCAATATGGATGACCATGTGTTTTTCGTGTTGGAATTTCCATACGTGGGGATTGATTGTAGAGGGTGTCCCAACATCTACTTAACAATAGCTGAGCCTCTAGATGATAGAGGTAATATTAGAGTGTTATTTAAATTAATCTAGTTTCGTTCTCTTTTTTTAATGAATTGGAATAAAATTTATTCTATTATGTTCTTTCAGTACCATATTTAGGGTTAAAATCCGATGACGAAATTCGATAAATGGATAAAATCGAAACCAACTATGGACATTTAATGTGTTTTTTTGTTTTTTTTAAATGCCTGATGATCGTCGACTATGCGACGTTAATTACATAGAGTCGTGTATTCGATGATCGTTGTGCTATCACCAGAAAACGACCAAATTTCGTCATTAATGCAATTTTACCATTGTGCAATGTTTATCCGACAAACTAGCATCGAATATCTGATGGAGAATTGGTTTATATATATGTAGGGCCAAATACCTATTTACAAGTTCCATATTCTTGTTATACATCCTATGATTTTGAAATGTTATAGGACTATGTTGAGGTTAATTTTGATTGATAATCATTGCTAAAAGCTATTTGGTAAGGAAAAATGTGAGATAAAATTCCTCAAGGACTACGCCAAGGAAATGTGGGATCGACATCATGGGCTTCAGAGGATAGAAAATGTTATTGCCCTTGTAAAAAGTGCAAGGGCTTGAAGTAAGGATACTTTTAATAACAACAACTGAAAAGCATTGTAGAACTTATGGACATGTTGAAGGCGGAGATGAATATAATCCATTGGTAAGTACTTATTTATTATCATCCATTAGACCAAAGGAGAGATATTCTTTATATTTCTTATACATCCCATAAGAGACTTGTTCTTTAAATTTCTTATACATCCCATAAGATACTTGGCCTTTACTTAGTTCAAAGATATAGTCAATTTCACAAGTGACAATCTTCCAAAATATTCATTTTGTGTTTTATGCATTGAGAAAATATCATGATGAGTTCTAGGTAGTTAATTTACAATTAATATTTATGTTTGTTCATGAATATTTATTCTAGGTAGTTTGCAATTAATATTTATGCTAGGCAGTTTGAAATTAATATTTATGGTAGTTTGCAATTAATATTTATTCTTGGTAGTTTTGGAATTCATCGATGATCTCCTTCTCTTTTTTGGTTTTTAAACTCATGTGGTGATCATTTTTTAAAGAGATTTCCGGATTATCCATAGTGCTAAATATTTTTTTGGACCTTATTATCATTAGGAATGATGATGGAACGCTTGGGCACCAGGTGTTTAGAAATAAAACCCATACCGAAAACTATCTCCATGCTGAATCCTACCATCATCCAGCACAAAAGTTTGGTGTCCTTAATAACCTAGCCATCAGAGCCATGAGGATTTCTGATACCAAACACCTAAGCGAGGAAATCAGTCACCTTTCAGCCATTTTCAAAGGTTTAGGTTATAAATATAGGGATATCAACAAAGCCCTCGAAAGAGTTAAGGGTTCGATCTTGCCTCGAAATCACCATGAACATCAAGAAAATATGGGAAGAGTTGTTCTACCATACATTAAGGGGGTTACTGATAAAATAGCCAAGCTCCTAAGAAATAACAATATTTTCGCTCAATTTTCAGCATTAGGGACTATTAGACAAAAGATACAATCAGTCAAGGATGGCATAAACCTTGAACAACTTAAAGGAGTGTACAAGATTAATTGTTCATGCGGGAAGAGTTATATCGGTGAGACTGGGCATTCCCTTCAGAAAATACTTAAGGAGCATGGAGCCGATATCAGATATGAACGATCACGCACCTCAGCCCTTCCATAACACTCCTCGAAAACCAAACATCAAAAACATCTGGAAGATGCAACAATCATTGCAAAAGAAGAGCACTATCAAAGAAGGAAAATAAGAGAGACCCTTGAGATCATAAAACATCTAGATAATCTTAACAGGGATGGTGGAGTTGAAATTAGTGACACTTGGAGACCCCTTCTTCGACAGATCTGTTCCTCCAAAAACACCCACCAGTGAGGTATAGTTTTCAACCCTAGGTATGTCCCTCCTCCTTTGGATTCTTATTTAGTTTTTAGTTTTTAGTTTTAATGAAGTAAAATTATAATAATTATCCCTATTAATTAATCAATTTTTAAAATAAAGGTTAATTAATTAATCAATAATTATTAGGATTTTATTCTATATTCCCTTATAAAATTTTTTTTCCTTACCTTGGTTTCCTTTTTCCTAGCTTAATAATTTTTTAGTTAATTAAAAATGAGCTTAATACTCTAATTAAAATAAAAATATATCTTTAAAATTAAATATTTGATAAACTTAATATATCCTTTTAATTCAATTATATATTTATATTTTATTAAAACTTTTATTAGATTAACTAATAATAAATCACCATCATTGTTTTTTTTTTTTAAGATATCTTTTACCTTATTAAAATTTAAATAAATCTTTAAAATTAATTATATAATAAAATTAGATATATAATAAATTATAATGATATATTTAATAAACTAAATATATCCTTTTAATTCATTATATATTTATATTTTATTATAACCTTAAATAAAATTAACTAATAATAAAATTATTAACCTTAATAAAAATAAAATTTTATTAGCAATTTAATTATTGTAATTATTAAAAAAATAAAAATAAAAAAAAATAAAAATAAAAAATTGGTCGGCCCTTTTCTAGAAATCTACTTCTACTTCTACCTGTATTAATGGTCTAGGTATTTTCTCTCATTTCTTCATTCAAAGGAAGTCCTGATGATGGATCCGTGTTGGGATTCGAAACGTCGACACTCATTCTCTCTCTCTTTATCCAAAACTAACCTTCTCTCCTCATTGATGCACTATGTTTCTCATTTGTTCAAGTATCTATTCCTAGGATTTCATTTTTCCCTCCCTCGTAGCACTATGTTTTTTCAATTTCCTTCATTCCTATCACTAGTGTTTTAAATTGTCCTTTTCATAACACTATATTTTTCACTTTTTTAACTTTCTAGTGCCATATTGTTTCTCATCTACCTTATTTTACAGTGCTAAGAATCCTCCTTGTTTCCTTTTCCAGTGCTGGGAATTTGAAATGTGCCCTTTTGTAGTGCTAGGATTCCTCATTTCTCTTTATTGTAGTGTTGAGTTTGTAAATTAGAATTCCTTATAGTAGTATGATTTGCAATTCGGATATTTTCTGGTAAGACTGATTTTGCAATTGTACCATTTTCCACTGCTAGGAGTCTCCAAAATTCCTCATTCCAACATTGAAAAATTTCACATTTGTTCCTTTTTCCAGTGCTAGGTTTTGAAATTTTCCTTCTTTTGACCTTTTTCCATATTTTCCTTCATCATTTTTCTCCTATATTGGTTACAAACGAACAGTTTCCTTAGGACATTAAAAATGAATATTCAAATGCAAACATAGAATAAAAAAAACAAGATAATAGAGGAATAAGAAAGAAATAGTCCATCATATAAAGAGCATTTAACCATGAATGAATTCTTTAATATGAATTTAGATGAATATTTGTGAAATGTTTAATTGATATATTAAAGAGAATCTAACAAGGATGAATTATGCACATGTATTTTTCAATCAAACATGAAGATAACACGGAGATGAAATAAACAAAGAAGAATCACATACACATAAGAGATTGATACATTCTTCAACACACCATACACTCAGAGACTATGGTGTAGAATGAGTTTGTACTTCTCCACTGATTTTTCATTAATAGCTCAAATTTATAGAATCACAATATTTTTTTCTCCAAAATTATTCAAAACATGAACCCCTATTGCATCATAAATACTTTATATATACAATCTTAGACTCCTCGAGTCATTTTTAGAAATTACAGAAAAATATAAATAGAAACAATTTTTTCTATAATCTTGGATCTATGTTCCTAGAAATAGCATATCGAGTGAATTTGTTCAGGAAATACTAGGATTAGATATCCATGTAGAACTTCTGGTGCTGAATAAAAATAACAACCTTTGAATCTATTGCTTCTTGGCCTCGCTACTTGAAAATATCCTGAGTAAATTGCTTTTCCCAATCACTTTATTGTTTATCTCATTTTTTGGTAAAATATTATTTTAATTTACAATCAAATCCCTTATCATTTTATTATATGGTTTTGTGCTGCTAGACGTTTTCTATTTCTGCTTGATGCTCCACTTGATTTCAGGCATATCAAAATCTTCGTCACTATTGGATGCTACTTCAAAAAAAGATTCTATCTCTTCCATATATTTATCAGGCTAAAATAACTATGTATATTTCACTGGTAGTAACTCTTTTACTTCAATTTGTTTCCCCTTACCCTTAAGATCTTCTTTATTTTATGCTTCCAAATCCATGCCAACTCTTTACATTTTTGAAAAATTACTTGTGAATTTAATCTTTACTTTGTAAACAGAATGAATCAAAAGAAATATCTCAACCAGAAATATAGACTCTTAACCACCAATTTTATCTACAATCATAAATGAATGTAGTTGTAATGATAACCTCCCTCTCCCATAGAATGTGCGACATGTGTGCCTACTTTTATTTTCCTGTAACACGTGCAAGGTCACCTCAAAATCTTTGACCAATCTATTTCCCATGATTAAGCCTGCAATCCCTGATAGGTAGTTATTATATGCTCACGTGCCGAAAACTTCACCCTTGAGAACTTGTTGCAAGAGATGAATCTGAAACATTCCTCTTATATGCAAATATGGAAATTTGTTTCTAGATAGATGATGAAGGAAAATATACTGCCAACATTTCTCTGTTAATTTCATCTAATTCTGAATAGAAAGGATATGTAACTAGTGGTAAACCAACAATCACCTTTATAATTTCATAAAGCAGGAGAATATCATGGTTGAGGATTTTAATTCTTTCCTCTCTCTTCATATTTCTACTAATTTTATTTATGGCTGATATATCATTTCTTTTAGCTAGAAACATCATATGATATTCACTTTCTGGAATCAAAAAACACTATGAATTCCAAAACTTTGGAAAACCTATCAAAAAAATCTCTCTAACGATTATTTTGAAACCTAATATTCTTCCTTTCATGAAATCTGTTTTCAATGAAAGATCATCATCTGATTTTTGATGATATATTTTCTTCCTTGGGATATCATTTCTATGTTATCATCTATCCCTGCAAAATTCAATTGGGATTTTGTTCTTTAATTTAAATAATTGATAGCATTTTGATCCTTTGATGTTTTATCTCCCAACATTTGTTGAAAATTAACAGTATTCACTGAAACAGTAGAAGCCAATTCTCTTTCATCCTCCACTTCTACAAAATAATCTTTAATATGTTTAATTTTTGAAATGATATAATACCAGATCAAATATTTTGCTTGTATCAAAATTTTCTTTGTTAATTTTAGTTTTTGTTGTAGAAAATATTTTTGACTTATACTTTTCTCCAAAGCTTTACATTTCTCTTGAATATCCTAATTAAATTTATCTAAATTGGATGACAAATTTTTAATCTTCTCATCTTGCACTGAAAACTTCTTTAAATCTGAAATCAAGGAATAGTTGGCTTCACATTGATTTACTTGGCCTTTAGTTGCTTTCAATTGCAAAACATCAACCTTCAAGCTTAATGTTTCCTACTTTAAATCATCTCTTTATTTCTACAAATCCAGCAGCTCCTGAGTCTGAGGATGATCAGTCTCAAAAATCTTCAATTTCTTCTTCAAAGCCAGAATAATTTTTTCTTTATACTCCAACAATTTCTTTAATGCTTGATTTTCACTAGAATTCCCTCTGTTGCTATCAAGTTTGATTCTAATTTCTTCATTTGAGTCTTCCATCTCGTTGACATGGCTTTACCTTTCTTAATTTTCTCTTCTAATATGAAAACCTTATTCTCAAATTTATTCTTATTCAAAAATGAACTTAGTAGATCAGAATATAGAACATCTAAGACTTGATTATGGAAATGAATCTTACCTAGAACGTTAATCTTATGCATTTTGATATTTACCTTGGACATTTTCTTCTCATCTACCACAACAATATTCAAGGCATTACTAGCAGCTTCCTTGACAGAAAATAATGAAACATCCTTAATATCACCCTTCATAACCTTAGATGGCATTTTCATACTTTCTTGAATGGGCATCTTTTTCTATTCAAAATAATCTCTAAGAACATCTTTACAAGATTGAAACTAAGAATGTGTCTCTTGAGAAAATATGGCTTTTTTCACTTCCAACTCTTCACCTCCTTGTTGGGCTTGAAATCTAGGCTGAGACATAGTATTCTTTGAGGAATAAGAAACTCCTTTTTCTTCTTCTACAATAGTACCCTTTTCTTGGTAACTTGTTTGATATTCATCATCAATCATCACAATGTAAAGTCCTTCATGAATAATCTTCTGCTTCTTAAAAGATTTTTCAACTATAACCTCTGACTCTAATATTTCATTATGACACCTTTTCTGCTAAATATATTTTATAAGGGGAGTCTTAACATTTGCAGTCAGTGGATTAGACTGCATTTGTACAAAAGAAGCAGTCTGCACCTATGGTTCAAAACGTATGTCTTCATTTATTATATCATAATTAGCCCATTGAATTAACTCTGCCATTTATTCATTCTCAAAATAACCACATCTATTATGAATATTTATCTGATTAATAATTACCCCAGGATAATACCTGACTTCCTGAGCTTCCATGAAATTCATTCCTTTAACAATTTACTCTATGATTGGAAGAGCAACAAAATCAGAAACTACAAAAGGTTCAACTGTCTAATTGAATTTTATAGTGGCTCTCTCTCTGTGCTTGACAAAATTCTCTTTCTCAACGAATAAACTTTGCCTAAAAACTCCAGAGAAAATAATATTTGAAACAGAAAAGAAGGCAACATGATAGGTGCCTTTGTGAACCCATAAGCCCTAATAACAGTAAAATCTTTGTACAAAAAACAATCTGCAATAGGATCATTTGTCATTTGCATCTTACTCCTCATTTCCTTAGAAATCCTAGGCATATTTGAATCATAAAATAGTTGATACACTGAAGCCATAATTTCATTAACAAATTTGAAGAAGTAAAAATCAACTGCTTCCAATAGGAAACTAAGATCCCTAATGAAAATCTCTGATTTTATCCCTTGCAGTGAAATTTTATTCTCATATACAATCATCTTAAGTAATAGTGTTTGATATTTGAAATTATGCTCCAAGTGGAAGTTTTCTATGTAAGAATGAATTTTCTCAGCCATAAACTCATCAAAATTAAGGCTTTTGGAATTGTTGGACTGACTCACCTATACAATACACCTTATCATGACCTCAGAAACCAAACTATCATCATCCTATCCTAAGACATAATAAAGACTACAAACATTTAATGTGATGTTGAAAGAGAGACATTTGATAAGGAAAAGTCATTACATCAATATTTACTTCTGGTTTGACCATTTTCGATAAAAAAAATGCAATTTTTCTTGACCTAACTCTGCAACTGAACTCAGACTCGACAACTTGGAAAATTGCTCATCTAAATCATCATGTGAACCTAGGATTGATAAAGCCTTTCCCACAGTTTTAGAATTGACTTGACACGGTACTTTAGCATCCTGAGAATCCATTATAACCCTCTAAGAACTCAAATAATTCTCTACTGACCATTAATTGAAGTCTAGAAAAGGAAAGATTGACTCAACAGAAAATTGACAGATCGCAGACCTCAATTTTGTCGAAAGAACCGATGGATTACTTACAATGAATTTATTCAACTCTTTAATAGATCCTAGTGATAACATAGTTTCAAAAACATTGGATACAGAATATGAAAGATTTTCCTCCATGGGGTCGAGATCTTTAGAGTTGAAAA
Source organism: Pinus albicaulis (assembly GCA_034641835.2). Lineage (NCBI taxonomy): Eukaryota > Viridiplantae > Streptophyta > Pinopsida > Pinales > Pinaceae > Pinus > Pinus albicaulis. The sequence continues at coordinate 1,323,602,355 of CM076579.1, read as the reverse complement.
AACTTACAGATAGAGACGTCATCGATCCAAAACAAAACCCTTGATCGAACACAGGGGCAACATAGCTCTGCGATGACAGAGTAACCAGAAAATGGAAATGAAAAATGACTTACCCAATGAATGAGAAAACCATTGTCTTTCTTTCCAATTCGAAATTTATTTCCAAATCCCACATTTAAAATGGCAAGCAACCTCAGAATATCCCACCATACCTCCAAAACCGTTAGTGGGAAAGTGATCGCCAATTGAAAACAGAATTAGGCTCTTGGCAACATAATTGGTGAGAAAATATAGACCGTTAGATCATCGCCATAAAAAAATGTGAAATAAACAAAAATAATAAATAATAAATAAGCTCTCCTTTTTTACCATAAAATATAAAAAAACATACCTATGCTATTACAAAACCATGTGCAAATACTCCTAATGCTACTTAATACAAGGTCAAATACAACCCATTGTTTTATAGTAATACCATGTGTAATTACATCATCAAATCCCTTTTAACCCAATACCCCTTAGCCCATGGTATATCCACCCATAAAAATATGTACCAATTCCCTTTAATAATCCATTTAATAATACATTTAACAAAATGAATTTCCTTCTTGGAATAACACATTATTTAAAAGAAATCCATGGAAATGAGCCACTTACATCCTCCATATAAAATAAAACCAGTATAGACCCATCTAACTCTGGTTCTACAAAGCCTCGAGAGGGATCAAATCCCTTGAGGTGCAAACCTCTCCTCACCTTTTTACTCAAAAAATGGGTTTTCACCTCAAGGGATTGATCCCTCTCAACGCTTCATAGCACCAAAGCTAGATGGGTCTATATTAGTTTCTATTTTTTTCACTATTACATGTTCATATTATTATAATCATTAAATCGATGCAGTTAGATTGATTTGTTAATATATTCAATGGAATATTCCCATTAATGGTATTTTTACTTTGATTATTATGAACGTGTAAGTTTTAAGTTGAGCCATATGTAAATGATTAGTGTTAAGCTAAGTTGTCTTTGTATAGATCTTTGTTGTCTTCATTTTCCTATATTATATTTGTAAACATTTTTATCGCTTAAATATGTGTAATAGCTTACTAATGTTATTTTATTTAATGTAATTGTCTAGTATGGTGCCCCTAGGGAATTCATTGACGAGGAAGAGCTTGTTGTAGTACAAGCGCTCGTTCAAGAACATGAAGTGAATTTTGAGCTGGATCAATCTAATGATCCTATGGAATAAGATAATGATGTTGATAACACATTGGATGAAGATGGGATGAATAGATTGATCCATGAGAGATTTAATAATGTTGCAGGAAGGGATGATGATGACGACCCATATGTTGGTGGTTATGATATATTTCTACTTGAGAGGGGAGCTCAAACTCTTTATGAAGGCTCATAAACTTCTCTTCTATTTTATGTATTGCTTCTAATCAACTTAAAGGTGGTGAATGGTTTGTCAAACACATTTGTGACACAGCTCGTGAGGTATGTAATATATTTTGTGACATTTAGTACATCATGATAAAGAAATTATTTTTTTCCCTTTGTCTTCAATGTTAGTATGTCGATCACCATTTGTAACATTATTTGGATGCAATATGTATATTGTTTACACTAACCAACACTACTAATTTTTAATGCTGTAGATTCTTAGGTGAATTTTTGTCACCACTGTCAAATGTTCTACCTCACACCTACCAATATTTAAATGCCATTATGAAAGATATTGGAATGGAGTATCAAGTTATTCATGCATGTCCTAATGATGATATTATCTATTATAAATAACATGCATCGAAAGAAAAATGCCCAAAATGTGATGACAGTAGATATCAAACTAATAAAGTAATAAAAAAAGGTTCCTCGCAAGATTCTTCGTTATATTCCCATAATTCCACATTTGCGACAGTTTTTTAGGTATAAAAGAATAGCACAATTTATGGATTACCATGAAATGAAAAGAAGTTAAAATGATTTTCTTCGAATGCGTGTAGATGGATCTAAATTCACAAATATAGAGGAAATATGGCAAAATTTTAAAGCTCAGAAGCTCTAGGAATTGCAGCTTTGATCATTTTACTTCAGACAACTAAGACCATCATCTCTAATAGTTTGGAGGCTTTTGTGGTGTATATTTTGAGATTAAAAACCTGGAATATCCACAGTCTCCATTTTTATTCATCTCTTTTATTCTCGACCAATTCAAATTTGTTGAGAGATATCACACATAAATCAATTCTCCCCTAACAATATATCTCACACATAAGGTGGTTAGGCATGATCCCCTTAAACCTTAGGCATAGGCTTTGATACCAAAATAGAAAGAAAAAAAACAACACAAAGAGATGGCAAAAATATCTCACTAGGAAATCTTATTAATTAAAGCCTACACACAAAAGACATAGTAGAGCCTCATTTTATAACAATGAGACCAATGACTATAAAATCACAAGAACTTGATAGATAATGATCACAGGGGCTTCACTAGGGAGAAATACCATAGCACATGTGTTAATTTTGGGGGACATATATTGGGGAAAAGATGACATGATGTATTAAGCATATAATAGGGGGTAAAGGGTTTTTATATTGTGAACTATAAAAGATGGAGCTCAAAATTAATGAAAAAATATAAAAGGGTATAAAAAATGTTAATAAAAAAATGAATACGAACATTATCTAGTGAAATTATGGATTTTTTTAATTGGGAAGGTATATTGGATTCTTATTGGTTGGGCTTTATATAATGTGCTTTTTAGAGGCACTTTCCAATATGTAGTCAAATGAAGGGTATTGTTTAGTATGGCATGAACGCACGTGATATGTCATATGTCATATATCAAAAGTTCATTTAGTGAACCCCCCATGGTAATGATGCATCTACAACTCCAAAAACACACATCCATGATATTCAAATTATAATAACTAGAACCTTCATTTTTGTAATCATCTTTAATAAATCATTAAAATGTTAATCATGTTGTAGATATCTCTTTTTTGGAATAGGGCTTCTAAAATTTTAATTGAAATATCAATAATTATTAGTTGGATGATAGGGATTTAACCTCTATGGAATAATCTAGAATATTCTTAGTAGTATACACAAATTAACGGTTGAAATTTTTCTCCAAAATCATTATTTATTTTTTATTTTTTTAATTAAATTGGTTTATATATATATCGTATTGATAAAGCATAATATTATAATAAAACTTATTTGCAAATTAAAAGTCTTCATGATAAAGTCTTCATAAATCTTTATAGATACAAATCTTATTCATATATATAATATGTTATTTTAACTTATAAATATTATTATCATAAAAATAACTAAATTATTTTTATTATTAATTATAAGAAATATATATATATATATATATATATATAACCAATTTTAACATGTTGTATGACTAACGCTTTTTAAGAAAAGATGGTCAACACAAAATATAATTAATTATTCTAATAAAAAGTACTTAAACAAAACCCATCAAATCTTACCAACCACATATAAAATATTTACCAATTTCACAATATACTCGGCAATGATAAAATGAAATATGTTAGGGAATATTATAAGAAGATTACTTATCCTTGGTCCAACGTTTGCATGTAGGAACACATATCACTCCCCACGAATGAAATATAAATATCTGCAAATCTCTCGAGCAGTGAACGAATTAAATACGTTCACATAACAGCCACGTTACGAACAAATATCCGTACACATAAAACGAAATATTTGTGAATTTAGCAAATAAGACTTTTACTTGAAAAGCTTTTAAAAAATCCACTAAATATAATTCTAATTATATACATTAAAATCAGTGTGACATAGCTGATTTAGGCAAAAGCTTATTTTCTAGTCTCTTCACTTATAAATAAGTTGAGATGGTAAATATCCACCTTAAAATTAAACCAAATACACCATTTTGCTTTAAGCATATATTGTCTCACGCATTATGAATAGATAGACTGGAAAATAAACTTAATCGCTGATTTAAACTTATGTAAAAAGAAATAGATCAATGCTTAAAAAACAAAAATACGCGTGGGAGATGGAAAGCCAAGTATGATATCACTAAATTTATGCATCTAATGAGTTGCAGCTGGGTGCTACGGCAACGAGTCAACCATTAAATTTGTATTATTCTTGGGTTTATATTTTTATTAAATACGAAAATTATATTTTATTATAATAATAATAATGTAACAATGAGCTAACCATTAATAGAATATATTATATATATATATATATATAAAGGATATTATATATATATATATATAAAGGATATTTTTAATATTATGTGACAAGTGCATTTGATTTGAGTAATTCATTCAGTCATATTTTAAAATAATTCTAAATAATAAAATATATATATATATATAATTCATTATAAACTAATATGACATGATATTAATATCACAATGAACTATGAATATATATATAATCATACAATTTTATTTGATTGCGTGTTTATATATTACTTATTAAATTATTTGAATATCATAATATTAACTTGTATTTTAATATAAAGTGGGTTGAGTATAATAAAATATTTCAATATTAAAAGAAAGAAATAGTTCAAAGTAAAAGAGTGTAATTACTTCTCAGAATTGAGAAATATGAAATCTAATTATATTGGTAATTATAGGACTTTATATTTTTATTAAACACGTAAATTATATATTTTTTATAATAATAATAATGTAACAATGAGCTAGCCATTAATAAAATATATTATACATATGTATATATAAATAAAGGATATTTTTTATATTATGTGACAAGTGCATTTGATTTGAGTAATTCATTCAGTCTTATTTTAAAATAATTCTAAATAATAAAAAGGTATATATATATATATATATATATATATATATATATATATATATATATATATGACATGGTATTAATATGACAATGAAGTATGAATATATATATAATAATAATGCTATGTGTGTTAGCAATTTTATTTCATTGCGTGTTTATATATTATTTATTAAATTATTTGAATATTATAATATTAACTTATATTTTAATATAAAGTGCGTTGAGTATAATAAAATATTTCAATATTAAAAGAAAGAAATAGTTCAAAGTAAAATAATGTAATTACTTCTTAGAAATGAGAAATATGAAATGTAATTGATTTAATTTTTCTATATAAAATTTATTTTGGTCGGTAATTATAAAATTTCCAATATGAATTATTGGAAAATTAATTTTTGAGTAAAAAAATTAATATGAATAATGAGGTATATAAATAAATATTTTAATGTCCATATTAAGTAAAATATTTCAATTTCATCTATGTATATATGTCTATGGTATATAAAAGAATTGAAAATATAATATTTTTGGTTAATTTAAAAAAAAAAATGGAATCATAAAATTTAAGTTGAGAAGTTTACCAAGTTTTAAAGGCACTTTCAAGGAATTGTTTCAATTTATACATTGAAAAATACAATATAAACAATGAAGAAAGAATTACACATGGTATGTGTATATAGGAATTACACATGGTAAGTGTGTGCATACATGCATACATACATACGTACATACATATATATGTTAAGTGATTGAATCTCTTGAGGTGCAAATCTTTTTCCAAATTTTGCACTCTAAAAAATATTTTCATAGATTTGAGACATTTGATCCCTCTCGATGCTTGGTAGATCCATAGTTACAGTGGATCCTATGATCTGAAATTAAAAATTGAAGGTTTCTTGTAAAATTTTGCAAGCTAGTTTATGACTTTTGGGAAATTAATTGAAATTTCAAAAGCACATAAACTTAGAAAACTTAGTTAATATTTTCATATTTTAAGATTAAAAAATAGACAACATGTAACATCACAAAACAACAATTTGATGATAGAGTTCACCCGTCGTGGACTATGTCTCTGGCTCCAGCGTCCAATGTTGGCCCTTTAAATTATATGCTCAAACATAAAATTGCATCAACATACAATTCTCAAATCATAAAAATAACACTGTAATTGTGTCCATAATAACCAAAAACCCTTGTGTAGGCTCTTCTTGGGCTCAAAAAGCCTGAAAAATGGCCAAGTTATGTCTCCTTATTCATTTCCCTACAAAATGTCCTCCAAAATTGACCATGTATCAGAACTAGCAACGAATTATGTCTTTGGCAGTTCTACGAGGCGACAAACTCATGCAAATTCTATGAAAAATTCTTTGATTTTGGTGAAAAATGTCAAATTTTTAACTAGACACTATGACTGTTAAACTCCACCCTTTTGTTAGTTACATGGCCTACATATGAATGGGGGCATAGGCCAAAGACCACGCACTCTGTCGACCTTGCTCCTGGTCATGTGATGTGTCCATAAGGCTGCAGTCTGGGTGTGGGAAGGGTGCCACTCACCCATCCATCCTGTTGGTTTCGTCGACGATTATGTTAACAAACATGGGGACCCATCCATCCTAATTAGTCCTCTAAAAACTATACTGCACATTCATCTTCTGACGTCAATGCCACATCGTCGTATGACCTTCACAGTCAACTGCTAAGTCAACCCTACAAGTTGACTTTTTAGTTGTTTGTCAAAAAATTCAGAATGTGATAACTTTCTCATATGGTGTTGAATTGAGGTGATTTAAGTGTCATTGGAATCAGAACGAAAAGATTTACAATTTAGCTCTAGTTTCAAGAGAATTTGAGTAGTTTAAGTTTTTAGCATATTTTGATCCCCTGGATCATTACTCCCCACTAGAAGATTTTGTACCACCAAAAGTATATTTTTAGTCTATAATTAATTGAGGGTACATCTTCCTCACTTTCTCTATTTCAATCCACCTTGCTTTACTTGGATTGGTACCTTTGAGCTCCACTCGAAGATAATCCACATTTCCTTTTCGTGAAGTCCTTTTTCACCTGTCAAGAATTGAGTCTTCCTGCAACTCATATAAATATACAAGAGAAAAATATTCAATCGATGGAATTTGGACATTCTCTTCTTGATCACCAATCATTGAAGGCTCATACAATCTCAAGTTTTCCACATTCACAACAGAATAAATTTTCATAGACAGTGGAAAATCTAATCAGCAAGCATTATTACCTATCTTCTCCAAGATTTTGAAAGGACCATATACGTTTGGCTTCAAATTTTTAGCTTCACCTTGTAGTCTTTCATTTTTAATATATAACCAAACTTGATCTCCCACTTCGAAAGCATGATCAACCTGATCCTTTTCATATATTGCTTTGTACTTGGCTTTGTTTTTATCTATTTGTTCTTGTACTCTTTGATGCACTAACTGAATTTTTTCAATGAAATGCTTGGCTTTTCCCACATCACTATTTCCATCTACTGCAATATCTTTACCAAATATTAAATCCAAATGAGAGTTTGGAAAATAGTCCAAATAAGCTTCAAATGCTGATACTTGTGTATATTAGTATTTTCCATGATTGTAGGCATTCTAGATGTAGTGAAAATGCTCATCCCAAATTTTAGGATTCTTACCACAATATCCTTCAAGGAGATGTACTTCTGCTCTATTCACTATTTCTATCTAGCCGTTAATTTGTGGATGAAATTCTATGCTCTTCTTCAACTTTGTGTCCATGAGTTCCCATAAACATGACCAAAACTTCCCAAAAAATCAAGAATCTCGATCAGAAATAATAGAAGTGGGTAACCTGAAGTGAACCCGTATATTTTGGAAGAACGTATATCTGATATGTTCAATTGTGACTTATTTCTTAAATGGAATCAACACACACATTTTTCAAATAATCCACAAAAACATATAGATAATCACAACCTGTCCTCGATATTTTTAGTCTCCCTACAAAATCCATATAAATACTTTCCAAAGGATGAGAAGGAATAGGAAGTGGATTGTACAAACCCAATTTCCTATTGCTAGTCTTGCTAGTAGCACACATAGAACATCTTGATACATATCTTGAAACAATTTCACTCATGTAAGGCCAATAACAATAACTCTGAATTTCACATATTATTTTACCTACACCAATGTGACCATCAATAAGAGAAGTGTGGGCTTCCCTTATGACATTGACTCTTTCACCATGTGGAACACATAACTTTCCAAGATGATACAACAACTTGTTATGAACATGATAATCCAACTCTTCAACATGATTTCCTTGACTCAAAGTTGCATAAAAATCCTTAAAAGATTCATCTTGAGCATACTATTCAATATAAATTTCATGCATGATTGATTAATTCTTAATAATAATAGATGAATTAACAATAGGCCTTGATAACATATCAACACATTTGTTTTATATACCTTTCTTGTACGTGATTACCAAATGAAATTTTTGTAGGAATCCCATCCACTTGAAATGTATAGCTTGCTATAGGTTGGTTTGCGATTATAAATATTTCAAAGATTGATGGTCTGTATGAATAATAATTTCCTTACCCATCGAATAATGCTTCCATTTATTCACACATTTTACTAAAGCATACAACTCTTTATCATAAGTTGGATAGTTAATTACTAGATTGTTAAATGTTTCAGAATGATAGACAAAGAAGCTTACCATGTTGAATAAAAGCTTCTCCCATAGCATAATCGCTTGCATTTGTTTGAATCTAAAATGGATGATTAAAACATGGAAGTGCTAGAACTGGTGCTGCACTAGTTTTCTCTTTCAAAATGTTGAAGGCATTCTGCTTCTTTCCTCCCCATTGAAATAATTGTTTCAAACTTTTCAAAGCATGTAATGGAGCTACAATGAATAAGAAGTTAACTATATTTTTTTTCCAATATTGTGGTTCTCCCAAAAAACTCCTAACGTTTTCCACATTGGTTGGTTTTGGCCAATTCTCATTGACTTCAAATTTTGAGGGATCAATCTTCAATTCACCCCATCCTACAATATCCCACAAATAAATCAAAGAGTTTTTTACTAAAGTCACACTTAGACATCTTCAAATACAACGTCTCTATTTTCAAGACATCTAAAACTTGTTTCACATGCTTGGCGTGTTCTTCACAGGTCGTACTGAAAATCAGAATATCATCTAAGTAGAATCTGAACAAATCATCAAGGAATGGTCAAAACACATCATTTAAAGCTGTCATGAATGTTGCAGGAGCATTGCAAAGCCCAAATGACATAAATAATCATTCAAACAAACATTTTTTTGTCTTAAAAGAAGTTTTCCAAATATCATATTCAACTATCCTTATTTGATGATAACCGCTTCTTAAATATAACTTAGTAAAATAAATAAATTCCCTTAACTAATCTAGAAAATCATCAATGCGAGGAAGAAGATAGCGATTATTTATCGTGATTTGGTTCCAAGCTCTAAAGTACACACATATCTAACATGTACCATATTTATTTGTAAAAAAAACAATAAGAGACCCACAAGGAGATGTGTTAGGCCTAATGACCCCTTTTTCAAGCAACTCTTGAATTTTCTTCTTGATTTCTGCATTGTCGAAAACTGGCATTCTATACATGCCAATATTTGGAAGTGGCACATCTTGTTGCAAGTGAATATCATGTTGGATTCCTCTTTTAGGAGGCAACCCTTTAGATTCCTAAGGAATATTTTCATAAGTGTTAACAAATTCAAGCAATCCATGCTTGAATTTTGAAACACATCCTGTCAAAGCTTCATATTCAAAAATATCTTTAGCTTTAATAATCAACAATAGAAAAAATTTACCAGAATTTTCAAGCCTTTTCATCTAGTCAACACTAACAAGAGATAAGTTCATCTTCTTGTGATGTGCTCTAACAATTTACTAAAGTCCATCCTTAAAAAGATGATATTTGTTCTCGTGATGATAGAATATGGATTTTCGGTTATACAAGTATGGACTTCCTAAAACAATTCCACAAATATCAAGTGGTGCAACATCAAGCTCTACCTCATGATTCTATAAAAGTTGTAGCAATGACAAATTTTAGTTTAGATTTTATTGTCACTTGTAATTTGGCATCATCACATATCCAACCCAAAGGGTAAGGTTTATAATGATGTGTAGTTTCTAGATTTAGTTTCTTGACAATTGTTTCATAGATAATGTTGAATTGGTATCCAATATCAAACCATGTATCCACTTTTGAATGTTTTGTAATGACCCTAATATGGAAAAGGTCACTTCTTTATTTATCATTTTGAGACTCAATAGGCTTACTAGAAGAACTAGTACTTACATTAGCAACTTTAACTTTTATTGCCATGGTTGTGATTTTGGTTTCATCACCTGAATCAAATACTAGATCTTGTTGAGTTGTAGCAACAATCTTTTGTTTCCCCTTGTTATTGAACTTCCTTGGTCTCATTTCTATACATTATTTCCAAAAATGGTCTTCATCATGGCCTTATTTTGAACAATGTTTACAAGTAAGTTTCTCTCCCTCTTTCTTGACTGTAGCATTATTTTTTCCTTTTCCTTTAAGCTTTCCCTTTCCTTTGTCTCCAGATTTGGAAGGTTTCTTTCTAGTCTCTTGAGGAACATTCTTGCCTCTTGATTTTTAAATGAGTTGTCTGGACACATGCTTCATCTATATTGGTGGGATTAAATATTAGAATAATATATCTCAAATAACTATGTAATGCCCCTATGTATTTAAAGAGAGTATATTTTGAAGACAAATCAACACCCAAGGTTAAAGACATTCTTCTGAATTATCGTGTGTAACTTTGGACACTTTGACCTTTACTTTGTCTAACATATTGCCAATCCATAACTGTTTTTTTCATACAAGCTAAGGGATAAATTTTACTTCTTAATGTAGCTATAAAATCATTCCAATAATTGATAATTTTACCACTTTTCTTCAAATCTTCTTGAGTTATCGACTCCCACCAGATGAGGGTTTCACTTTCCAAATGAAGAGAAACAATTTGGATCTTTGTAACATCATCATCAATCTTTTGGATCCTACAATAGAATTCAATTTGACGAATCCAATTATCCAAATTTTCAGCATTTACTTCCCCATTGCAAATATTCAATTCAAACTTGACATCAATCTGAATCAAAGGAGGAGTAAGTCTATGAGATGAAGGAGATGAAGAATCAAGTAACGATGGAGGTGTAGATGGAGGTGAACAAGGAGGTGGAGGTGGAGACTTGCTCCCATCACCACCGTTACATGTTGGATGATTTGAAATTTTTCCCTGCAACCTTGATGTCCTCTTATTGTACAACACTTTCACCATATCAGACATATCATAGAAAGCCTTTCTAAAATCTCCCTCATCCTCAAACATCAGTTATTTTCCTTCTTCATGTGCCATGACTGGTGGAGTTTGTGACCTCCTTAAACCAATTTGAGGGTTTGTTTCTTCAGGAACTCCTTCTCTCTTCTCAATTTAAACCTTTTAATAATTCAAGAAAACACTTGCAAAAACCGCCAAACCTTCAAAACAATCATGCTCTAATATCAAATTAATCTTAAATTAAAAATTGAAGGTTTCTTCTAAAATTTTATAGGCTAGTTTATGTCTTGTGGGAAATGCATTGAAATTGAAAAAGCACATAAACTTAGAAAACTTAGTTAAGTTTTGCAGCTTTTAACATTGAAAATAAACAACATGCAACATCACAAAAAAATAATTTGATAATGGAATTCACCCCTCCTTGGATATGTCTCTAGGTCCAACTTCTAATGTTTCCCTATTAAATTATATGCTCAAATGTGAATTACATCAACATTTCATGCTTAAATCACAAAAATAACACTACCGTTGTGTCCAAAACACCCCAAAATTGTTGTGTAGGCTCTTCTCGGGCTCAAAAAGGCTAAAAAATGGCCAAGTTAGGCTCCCTTCTTCATTTTCCCAGTAGTTTTCCTACAAAAACTGACCCTTTGTCAAAAATGGAAATTAATTCTTCGTTTGGTAATTTTGTGAGGCAACAAACTGGCATACGTTCGACGACAATTATGTGTATTTTGGTGCAAATTGTTGAATGTTTAACTGGACATCGTACCCTTAAATGTAACCCTTTTTTAGTCACGTGGCATACATGTGACTGGGGGCGCAGTTCAGAGGCCATGCGCTCCACTGACCCCGCTCAAGTTCGTGGGATGTGTCCATAATCTCATGGGATGGGCATGGGTAGGGTGTTAGGTTCCTGCCCCTCCCATTAGTTCTGTTGATGGTTATGTTAAAAAACATGGGATCGGGGCTAGAGGGCAACTCCCCACCCTTCAGCATCTTCCCATGGTTACATCATATGTTATATAACCACAGACTTGGGTGAGCCCGCCGGCCCACCCCACACCCAAAACCATGCCAACTGTTAACAATAAAGAAAAACATGCCAATGTTAAATGACAAGACCTATGGTGGCACGACGTTAGATTGGATGGTTAGCTTGGCATTGGTTGCTAGGTCAAACCCTGTTGAGCTCGGTCAACCCATAACAAAAATTTTAGCCTATAAGACTGAGCTATGTGGCGGCCTCCCATAGGGCCATGTGGAAGCCTTTCATTAGGTCATGTGGTAGCTTGTGGTTTGCCCAACCATAATCACCACAACCAATTGTAACTCACCACTTGTCCTATCTTGATTGGTCCTCTCACAACCGTCAACCTACTTAAACCGAGTCCTGATACCTTTTTAAATACCCATGATTCCAACCTTCCTCAATAAAGTAGTCCAATCAAATAGATTAATGTTTTGTATCCTTATCTAGTGCTAAAGTTTTATAATTATTAATTACTTAGATTTTACCATCCATTGAGTGTAACCACAAATCAGGTAATGTATTCATTACACAAACAAAATATATATATTAACTTTGCTTACTTTTCAAATGTCCCCATTGTGTCATTGTTGAACAAAGCCCTCTTAAATGTATGTTTTCTCGAATTGGGGAGTATTAATCATAGATCAACAAATCTCACCAGCCACAAGTACAATATTTTTGAATCTCCGCGGCAATGAACAAATGAAATAATTTCGCATCATTATAACATGGGAGTATTATAACTATTTAAAGTTTGCTCAATGATTGGAGGAAAGCACTAATATCGCGAGTCACAAATAAGTCTTCCGAGGAGTGAGGAAAATGAAATACGTTGGCATCAATAGAACAACGAGTGCAATGAGAAACCGAGTATGGTGCCACTAACTGCATTCTTACTAATTCATTACTTTGGGTTTGTTGCTCTATCAATGAGTTAATCATTAGCTTTGTATTAGTTTTGGTTTTGATTTTGATTTGATAATCTTTTAATATATTTTTATATTATTTTAATAAAAAATAAATCTAAATTTAATTGTTTTTGAGAAATTTATTTAAAGTCTAGATGTATATGTTTTCAAAATAAAATAAAAATATTCTCTTAACAAGTAACAAAAATGATATAAAGAATTGTGATTAAAAAAAAATTCTAGTTCATAAAAAGGAATATAGGAGTATAAATTCAACCTCAAAAAAAATTAAAATAACCTATCCGATGTGCTTAAATAATTCAACTCATCATGCATTGGGGCACCATTAATGACTCGCCATGGACTCATACTTCACACACATGGTGCACCGATAGCCATGACCCATAATAAAAGTCACAAATTTCATTTTTAAAGAAAATTATGTAACCTTTCTAGTGCTCCTCACTAAAAACAAAGCGTTGGTGCGTGACTGTTGTATGCACCGATAACCAAGATTCATAAGAAAATTAAAGAGCTATTGGGGCTTTACTAATAATATAAACGCAGCTTTATTCTTATACGGATATTTAAAATTCTCAAATCTATTTTCAAAAAAGAAAATAACCTATCTAGTGCACATAAACGGTTTAGCATGCCTTAAATCATTACATTGTTCGACTATATATATATATAATTTTTAAGGACCCCTAATAATATAAGGATACCGGTAAAAAAATCCTAGACGTTGCTTTAAATAAATTAAATGATGAAGCAAAATGCTATCATCTCAAAGGAGCAGGAATGAACGAGTGTGTAATTTTTTTAAATAAGTGACTTTAGGGAATGGAATGTGAACGTTGATAACTGTGATATAGCAAGTAAGAGGACCACATCTCTTAGTTATAATAAAAATTTGTTTTTATCTTTTCATTTCCTTTTTAACAAGTTTTAACAAGTCAAACTATGAGAATATCACAAACTAAACTTAAATTAATAGGAATCCCAACTATCTTCCAACATGCAATACTTTATGTGGAGGAAAAATAATAAATTAAAAATAATACAATATGGTTATTAAATATTCTATTATCAAATATCTAAATACACTATATTTTAGGGAATGTAAATACTTTATAATTTAAGCATAAATGCCAAATTACATATTGTAATGTCGTCAACGTTTTATTGGTTACTAAAACCAATTATGTGTATTAAGATGAAATAAAGAAAAGAAAAGAAAAAAACAAGCTAACATTTCCCTCAAATGCTTATGGGGATGGACATCATAGTGGTAGATATTTCTTTAGATTATGGGTCATATATATAAAGTTTAAATATTAAAAGGTAGAATAAATGAAATATATAAAAATATATGTATAAATAACATAGAAGTTAAAGGTAATTTATGTGAATGACAGAGATAATTATTTGATGAGATACTTTATACGATATACATTTTTTTTTGTCACCTATCATGTAAATACCATTAAATGGATTGTTTATGTAAATTTATGTAGTGTAAATAATGTCGAGAATGAGGAGGACACTGATTCAACGACCTTAAAAGTAGTTTCTTGTAAAACCAAGCCATTGCATTTATTATGCCAATGATATCCCTCAAAAATTTATGATCTACTAGTGCAATCATTGAAGGATAACATGGACAAACTATAGTAGAGGAAAAAATGTCCATGCAGTCCTTGTCCTTGGGGGACATGTTTTTAATGTCAACAAGCATGGGGAACAGACGAAAATAGAAATATAGGCATAAACATGATCCAAGGGAGAGTATCATGGGAATGCACATACTAGGATGAAAATAGAACCTTCATAAGGAAAATGCTAGGAAGTAGCATTGGTGCAAGAGCGGGATAAAACTAATGAGCATGAGGTGAAGGAAAAGCAAGCTAAAAAAGGGTGGATACATTATGTGTTCTACAGGCTTGTAGGTTTAGAAGAGTGGAGACGATGTTTGTGTTTTAATGTTTGCGTTATTTAGTAAATATATCTGTTGAGAGCTCTCAAGTCCTATGTGATCTCGTTAGTTGGTAATTGTGTGAAATCCCTTGAGAAATTAACTGCTTGAACTGTAAATCCTACTCAGGGGTGGTTGGGTGCAAGAAATATTGTAGTCTAGCTGGACTATGCTTGGGTGGAGAATTGAAGCCCCTCTTTTAGTTACCAATAATTCAAGCTCTATAAATAAGTATATTTACTTATGTAAATAGGTTACATTGTGTACAAAGAGTAATGTTTTTATGTGTTATGACAATGATTGTATCTGCACTATTAGAGGATGAATGTGTTATTCTCGTTTGTCTATAATGAGATGGTTATATGAATTTCTCATGGTTTTAAGGAACTTCTGTATCCTTAGGATTGATGATATGTTCCTCATTTATAGAGATATTTACATGGACTTGCATGAAGGATTGATCTGCTAGTTTAAACTATTATTATGTGTTAAGTCCAGTTTTTCATATGTTGTGGAATTCATAGATATTTATCTTATTAAAAATTTTTATTTTCTATAAACTATAATTGGTGCTGTACAATTGGATCAGACGGTATTTTGTGGGATTCACTTTATGGCACGATATGATGTAAGTACACTTAAATTCATAGAGTAGAGTCAGCCATGGTTGGGCTTGTTTTCTTTGTCCAAGATGATAGGCATGCCATCAATTTTGTTGTCTTATTGTATTGGAAAATCTAAAAACTACACAATTGAAAGGAGGGTTTTTTTCCTATGGAAGTTAGCATTTAGAGTGATGTTCGACCTCAAGGGGGGCCTAGGCATAAGCCTTATAATCCTTAAGTCCCAAAGTCAAATTTCTCAAAGAGAATATTCATAATTGGGGCCAACTCAACCTTGGTGAACATGTAACAGAAACCTTGATGTCTAGAGATGGGAATATATACGTCCCTGGGAATGGATAAATGTATCCACGGGATGAGAGACATTGAAATCTAGAGACATGAATATATATGGTCTGGTTAATGGAGATGTGTCTCTAAGGGACTAAAATTTTTGGCATTTGGAGACTGGGATACATATATATATATATATATATATATATATATATATATATATATATATATATATATATATATATATATATATATATATATATATATTTGTGTGTGTGTGTGTCTTAGGGGATAAAGATATGTTTCCAATAGACTAGAAATCCTTTACGTTTTGGGACAAGTATATTCATGTGCCAAGAGGGACAAATATGTGTTGAATAACATGAAAAGTCAAAATTATATATAGTAAAATTATAACGGGTAAATGTTAATTTGCACAAAGGGGCCGAGCCTTGTGGGAACCCATGACATAGGTTGAGGTGTTATAAGCCACATATGTTTAGTAAGGCTAATATAATGTCATGCGTAATTTTAGAGGATGTGGTAGGTGACATGTAACGCAAATATGGAGTTGTTGTAGTGGTGACATGTGGCAATAGGAATTGACACTTTCGATTCTCGAATTATCCAAACCCACATGGCACGTGGTAGTAATATGTGGTGCCACATGTCCTAGAAGAAATATGTAGTGCCAACGTGAACTTTACATGGCCAAGGGCCATGTAATCAAAAAGCTCGATTCCCTAGATATGTTTTGCAGTGCTACCTTATAAGAGTTGCCAAAAGTTAAAAAAAGCCATAGGAGAGTAACATCCATGTTACTTGGTATGAATATTCATGTTGCACCACAAAATATTGGAAAGGAACGTTCCTAGAAGTGTGGCACGATGGTATAATGGCACTATGGTGTGGTGATATAATGGGTGTTCCTTTTGACCACAACTAATATGGTAGTTCCACATGGGTACCACGTGGTAGTGTCATGTTGATATGGCATGAGTCAATTGAATAAATTTGGAAGGGCATAACTTGTGATCCAAGAGTCACATTGAGACAAAATTTATATCACAGAAAATCTCTTGATGAGTGGGATGCGATGGTGCTAACCAAAGTGAATTATGCACACTTTGGAAAAGAATAAATTTTGTAACCCCATCTTCATAATGAGACCATGGAGCTTGGTTTACTTAAAGTTTGTTAATTTTTCATAAGGAAACGTTGTTCTTTAATTTGATAGTTACATTTATTCATTAACATGTTTCATTCACCCCAATTAATTATTCCATTGTATAGATCTGAATTATTAGGCATAAAAACATACAACTATATAGAAAGAAAAACACCACCATCATCATCATCATCCAAACAATGAAAAATAAAATATCAAAGGAAGAGAAGATGAACACATAGAGACACCAGGATTGGCATGAGACCACGGAAAAACCCACTATGGGGAAAACGCTTGGAGATTATTCTTCTTAGATATTCATTGAATGGCTAAGAAACACGATTATAATGATCCATGAGTACATATCTTTATGATGCAAAAAAAAAATAACATACAAGCACTAAAACCATACCCATACTTCTGCATGAAGGAAATTAAATATGAGAATTGAAATGCACTAACAGTGGCTATAGCAAACTGATGAACACGGGTGATACTGAATGAGGAATAAAGATACATCTACAATGAAAACAAACAAATTTTATATACATATATACATATCTATAATACCAAAATACAGATCTAAAATATCACCAAATGTTCTCAACTTTGAAGTCCTAGATCCGAATCTAATAGGTTATCAATGATGCTCTAATGCAATTTTGATTGAAAAAATGATGTCTGGAAGCGACACGGAATCAGCTAAAGGTGAAACAAATTATATCTACCTTGTAAATCTCTGAGTCGTGGCCTTAACATGCTTAGCTCATGGCTCTGACGCTCAGAGTCGCTCCCACAACACCTTATGCTCGCGACTCAGCTTCAAAACATCCCAATCTAACCTGAGGGCTTTGGTTGTGCCCTTAACATGTTGTGTCAGTAGCTTTGGAACCTCGGCCGCGGGCATAAAAGATCATGACTGTAGCTCTGCTTGAATATGCCTAGTTCTATCATGTGCATTAGACTCTGAGCCCAATCCATTGTGTGTCATTATGCGAGCTCCTTCCAATGTGCCTATGCGAGCCAAGAAATCGAAAATATGACCAAAAACGAAAATAGCATGAAGAGTATCTCTTGAGTGAATGTGTGCACATGAACTTGAGGTCACCTCTATTTATAACTTTGTTAGCAACTTCTTGAGGCTTTCACGTGATCAACGTGTGGTTAGGCCAACCCATAAAATATTAAATTAATTCATAACTTAACTTCTACTGAGTGGGGTGATATATAGGTCGATTTTGATCCTCTCGAAAAAAGGAATCTAATTAAATTATTATCTTAATCATATGAGTTTTCCACTATGGAATTTGACACTAGGTGCAAAAATTAACACTCCCTCTCAACTAGGAAGAATTCCACTTTGCAATCTCTTCTTATAGTTCTTTGTATCATGGAGTCATCACGACTCAACAAAATATGCTGAAATTTGTTCATCGATCAATATGTCATTCTAATATTCATGCATCATCATGTCATCACTAAACGTCTCTTCCATGTAGTTGTCATGTTGTGAACCTTTATTATTACAAATCATCAATGTACTCTTCATGCTTATTTCAATTTATCTCTTGATTGTTTCTGTTTGTATGCTGAAATTTTTTGGATCTATAAGAAAAATTTGTTACCGGAAGGGGATATTGGGCTACCATCCTTCACTCATCAGGTTTTCATTATGGAGTCTCTGACATTGGGATATTACCTAGAATATCAACATCGGAGAGCATATCAACAGGGAGTACATCTCAACCTGTAACTGCATCGGGACGCATATCTTGACCCAGAATCTCATGGGGGAGCTATACATATTCAAACCAATGTATAGAAATAGGATATCCAATCACACAGGGGAGTCTATATCAGCCTTGGAATTACATCAGGGAGCACACTGTCAACCCAAAAATGCATAGATTTCTCACAAATCACCTTATTTCCTACTGATCTTCACATCGATGATCCTAAATAGTCCTGTGGTATAACACATGCATCATAGTCCAGCTTGGATGAGATACCCAGATTACCAAGAGGTAAGGATCAAACACCTCCAATCCTCCTCAACCCATTGGGAAAATGGGGAGGGTCAATCCCAACAATCTCATATTGTGGGTATTATATCAACTCAAGGATACTCTGTATAGACCAACCTGTGGAGGTGATACTCAACTTTTCAACACGGAAAAGGATCACACAAATCCCATGGGTGACAGATAGGGAATATGCCCTATTGTCTAAGGTTCACTCAACCCGAGGAGCCCTGTATATTAACTCCTCATGCTGAGAGCTCAAACAAAAGAGGAAGAGTTGGCTCAATGTCCTCGATCACCGCTACTCTCATCTAGTATCTCTTGATTCATGTATCTATATGACATAAAATCAAGTATTATGTTAGAACATACATAATCATGTGTAACCCCTGCTTTTTAATTCACCAATTTCTGTTTAAGTTGTTTAAGAAAATTCCAAATTAGTAACGAATGGGGAATTCATTAATGATACTTTAATATTTAACATTTTATTTAGAGATTTACTTTGAATATAAATTTTTTTGGTTTTTTGAGTAAAAGGGAGAATGTAATTGTTTGGTAAATATTCCAAGAACCTAGGGAAAGGAGGTTGAGATAGTTCTAGCAGTTACTTTTCCCAAAAATGATTAAAGGAAAATCATAATTAGGAAAGGGGTTATGTGCAGAAGGGGGTGTGGAATTAAGAAACAAATGGTTGCACTAAGATTTCCTGAGCTGGTGTGAGAACCGTGGAACTCAGTAATCACCAAGAGAAGTAGAAGGATGGACTTAGTCCTGAGGTATAACTTCTGGTCTCAAGAAGAAAACCTCAGCCTGGCGCGGACCAAGGGGGAGCCAAGGACGTAATAGCCTCAACCAAGGTTGTGTGGACCAATAGTTACTGGAAACCAGGTCTCGAAATAGGTAATTTCAAGTATTTATATGTACTATCGAAATACTCTAAATGGTTGAATATTCCTACTGAACAAATGATTCAAATTTAAGTACAATTACTAAAATTATAGAAATTTTGAAGTTCTTAAATGCAGAAAATAAAAAGGTGTACAAATAAGTGTGTTTATATGCAGAAAAGAAATGACTAGAAACACAATTGTGTATATCTTTAGAAAGGAAAAATTCTAGAAAAATTTCAATTGTTCTTATGTACAGAAAAGATGTAACAACCCACACCCTAAGTTCCTACTTCCTAATATTTAACTAATAGTTAAATATAATATACAAACATAAAGAAAAACTAACTTTAAAGAATAATTAGAATAATTAATTAAACATTCAAAGCATCATGATTAAATACATTCGAATTCGAATTACATCTCATTAATATTACCTTATCCTCTTACATTTGAATGACATCTCTTTAATACAACCTTATCATCTTACATTCAAATTACATCTCATTAATATTACCTTATCCTTTTACATTTGAATGACAGCTCTTTAATATAACCTTATCATCTTACATTTGAATGACACCTCTTTGAAAATATTCATTTCTACATTTATGGACGTCAAATCTCAATGGAGTTGTGGCAGTGGGGTAGATGGTTATTTAAACAAGAAGACATGAAGGAGGAAGGGGATTTTTTTTTTGGCATGAAATTGAGAAGGTTGTTGTGGGAAATTTATCAATTGTGGAAGGGAGACTTACTGTTCTCGGCATTCTGGGCATGGGGGCAGAGGAGGCATCCTCTGGATTTGGGATTAAATCCTAAATTGGTTGGGAGGAACATTTTGGTTCTACAATCTGTCCGATCAGCTGGAGAGGAGGATCATGGTTCTAGCAGTTAGCAGCTTATTCTGTTCATCCAGCAATCATCGATTAAACTCTAGTTTTCAGCTCACCGTTTCCAGGTATTTCTCTGAGCATCAGTTACTTATTGTGTTTCAGCATCAGTTGATTATTGGGTTTGTGAAATTAGGAATACTTTTAAAACCGTGAATCATTCCTAAAACCGACAATATGTCAATAGCGTTTAAGTTGAAATCCTCTTGCAAACTAGTTTTCTAGAACAGAGATCCTACACATGGTATCAAAGCCACAGTTTGAAACCTTAGGGACCTTATAGTCCCATTAATTTTTTTTTCTAAGCATTTGCATGTTTAAACCAGTCAACTACATTATGGAGACAAAATAACAGATTATAAGGGCAGGAGATATTTGAAGATATCTCCTACTATATGATAAGCGTATAGAGTTGAATGAAACCAACATGAAAAACTGTTTGTCAAAAATGACTCCACTAACTCTAGACATATATATCTACTTGTCCAGAAATGAATGCTTCCAACTTTTCGTATTCAAATATACGGAAACTAATTTCAGACAGTGTCTAATTTCTTTCACTGGTTGTTGAGGTCAGGATTAGTATGGTCCTAACACTGGCTAGGAAACTTCAAGACCCTTCTAGCAACAGAAAAGATGCCAGGATACAACAGCTAGTGGGGTATATTTATTCTCTAGGAAGATAAATTAGAGAGATGTTAATATTTCTTATCACTATTGAAAATTTTCCCAAACTACTCCATGAGATTCAGGAGGTAACCTCCAGCTTATATAATTTAAAAATTTGTTTCCATAAACTGAAATCTAATCAACTGTAATTTCACAACAGATTATTAGAGAACCATAATAACATATTTTCAGAATCGTAACAACAAATAAGAACCAAGATGCAGCAGATGAACCATTAACATATCATATATTCCAATAAGTCAGAACTAGAAGATAGAACAAATTCTTCCCTGAACTTTTGCCATCGACCATTGTTCCTTAATAGTGTCAAAGCTTGTAGTATAGCCCACAACAACAACCAACGCTTGATGGAAAACAACAGCAACCTGCCCCATTTCTCTTGCTGATTCTCTGACCTTCTGCACACGTGCCAAGAAGAGCCTCCATGTCATCAATATTACACAGTGTCCATTGTGGAGGGGAGACACTTTGATTTTTAAGGTTATCAAATCCCAATACAACATACAGCCAGTGCCTTAGAGTGATTCAAAGATTGTGCATCTTTAATCAACAAGGCTCCCTTTGCCAAGAGCTGATAGCTTATTTAAGAACGGGCCATTCCTCCCCTTGAATGGATTGCACCCTACTGTTACTTCAGATTTATTTGAATGTTCAGAATAAACATTTCCTTCTTGAATTGAAGTGCCCTGAGGTTTGGGGAATGTTTTAGAAAAGGCCAACAACCACCCTTGGCAATGCTTTCTTAATCTTTCAATTTTCTCATGTTGATCAGTTTAGTTTCATACCTGTTTCAGCCTATTAACAGTAAGAAAAGCTAGGATTTTGTTAGATATATAGCATATATACCTAGTTAGGCTACTTACACGTCGATATAATGTAAACTGGTAATATAAAAAATAATAAATAATTATGGACTAGATAAATTTTCTAATGGACACAATTGTTCATCATCACAGTCCTGGAAACTATCTTTTCTTCTCATTCTCTCTCAAAGACAAATCAACTAGCCCTCTGCAAACATACATTTCATTTGGAAACTTACGATTTATGGCATCCCATAGTAGTTATGATTTATTCTATTCCAAGTTTTACTATCAACCATGAGTATTTATATCAATGAGAATTCGTGCAGTCATCGTAGAATTGGCTTATATATCTTATGCTAATAGGTATTACACAAATCTCACATTAGAAATAAGATAAAATCCATGTATTAGAAAGTGAATATACCACTCCCATATCTGATTGTGAACTCATCAACATCAACTGCGAGAAGTGCAAGCCCAGCCCCTGTCAGCAAATTTCCTACATCTCTCACTTGAGCAAGTGGAGAAATCCGAGGACTTAGGCCCCCTTCATGCTCCATTTGCGCCACTGTGCATGCTCTATTTGACTCCGCTATGGTAATGGCAGTGTTCGAACCTGTGCGAGCATAGCCCTTCAAATTTAAATTTGTCACTAACCTCTCAAGCTCATGAAGCTGTCTACATTCGAACAGGAGACATTCCGCGTGATAGTTTGACGAAATAACCAACTATTTCACAACCGTCCCGGCCTTAAAAATCGAATGCAGGAAGAAATTAATGAAAAAGCGTAGGACAGCGGATTGCCATCTGGGTATCTATATCACTCGCTGTCAAATTATTAATATCTGATAGGAAGCCACGTTATGAAATTCGATAAAGGAAAGCCACGCTATCAAATCCAATTTTAGTCGTGTATTGGAGTCATTTATCTAGCAGATGTAATGAATTAAAAATAAAAAATAAAAAAATCTGTTGTATCATGATATACACATATCCCACCAAATGTGCAATAAACAGAATATAATAATACCACCGATATGCATGTATGATTAGATCAAAATATATCGTATAGATTTAAAACTATATTGTATGGTTTTTGTATGGTTATATATATATATATATATATATATATATATATATATATATATAGATATATCGTTGGGTATTATTTTGGTTAAAATTATATCATATGGTTTTAATTTATACCGTATATTTTGTTTTTGGTTAAATGTTTTGTTTTAAAAGCTGAGTTTTGCAAGTTATGGATAAATTGTAAAGCGGAATTGTATATTGTATGAGGTTATAATATATTTGCTTGTAAAGCCAAGTTTCAGCTGCTAAAACTCTGCAGTGTCAAAGATTTGTTTTGTTTGCACTTATATGGCAATGTTACTAATGCCCACTGCCAGCTAGACTCCACATCTTTGATGTGCACAGACAAGTTGATAACGCATTATCTCTAGCGAAGTCTGTTGTCTCTGTCAACTGTATTACATCAGGTGAGGAATAGATTCAAACTCAAATCCTTATATATATTTCCTTTCACACTTCAAGCTAAATAAATTTTGTTGAGCGGGCAGAAAAATAAAAATAAAAATAAATTAAAATTAAAATTAAAAATTAAAAATAAAATAAAATAAATAAATAAATAAATAAATAAATAAATATATATATATATATATATATATATATATATATATATATATATATATATATATATATAATAAAAATGTATGCATTCCATTAGATTTTAGTAGAATGATCATTCTCTGTGATTTTTCTTGGAGGTTGTTATGAATCTGTGCAAAACATAAAGTCAGCCTTCAGAATATGCATTGAACTTTTGAGGAACTACCAATATGCAGGTTTAACAGTTTTTGGCTGATGACAACAACCTTTATGTTTGACTTAATTTACTGGGATGAATTTATCCAAGGTATCCCAACATTTATTATCTTCGCCTTTGGAGCAATTTTCAGTCTAGTTTGAAACTTTGAAAACAACAAGAGAAAAGGGCATTAGAGGACTGGTTCTGGGTTAGAACAATGTTATTTTAAATTAATAAGATAGTGGTTTACAAGGTTCAACGTGTCAACTTATGATTCTCTACTTCATCTGAGTAGGGCTTCCAAACCTTCCATAAACCTTCCATATACGAGACTTCCGAATATATAGGAATAAGTTTCGATAGATTATTTCCACGAAGAATTATATTAAGGTAATACGTTTGTTACCTGTGCTAAAATACACTTGATAATGGAGCTCATAAAACTTTAAAAGGGATTTCTGAATTAACACTCATGGAGTCCGGAAGAGAACTTTGGATTGTTCTAAGTTTTTGCTTGCTTGAATGTTTTTTTTTTTTTTTTCTCTTGCTGAAAGTGTTGCTGAGTTTGTCATGAGATCCTCGTGTATCAGCAGTGAGGATAGGATTGGGGGGGGGGGGGGGGGGGCTTTCTGTGTCATGAGCCTAATTTGAAAAAAATTACTTACAAAAACAAACAAAATAAAACGTGCACAAATATGAGACTTTACACTGTTGAAAGCATTATACAATATCAGTTTTGAATGTTCAGATAAGTCTCAGATACAGTTTTAATATCCTTATAAGTCATAACAGAACAAAGAAGAAAATGTGATAGAGACAGAACCGTAACTACTGTAAATTTTGACAATCTACCCGAATTTATTGTTTATATTCTAATTTCTAAAGCTCGTATCTCTAAGGTATATATATGTATATATGAAAAATGATATATTTTGAAAGAAATCGAAAGTCTAAAACTATCTCTGGAAAGGTATCCGAACTTCTTGAAATTTGAACTATCTAATGAAGATCTAAAGCTTATATGAAAAATCTGAACCTTCTATTGTGGCATCCAAACATTCTATTGCAAGTCGCATCTGAACCTTCTATGGCACAATGGTTTATAAAAAAAAAATGCTAAAACCTGTATTTTGCTAACCATTTGTGTTTTACAGAACTGGGAGCCTTAGCATGTAAAAACACATCCGTATTCTTTATTAGAGGTTGTGCTACCTTGCAGGCCTTGTTGCATCAAGAAACTAAATTGGCTAAATTGAGTTTCTGGTATTTCATGGAATTAATAGCAATTTCTATGTGTACAGACGTCTGGATGACCATGTTGTATATAGGATCTATATCGATTATTGAATATAGAGAGACTTTTTCGTATGTTCACATCTTGGTTATAGATTGAACACATATAAGCAAATCAATTGACCCTCATAATTATATCGACATCAATAGAAACTATGAGAAGTATGACTATTGGAGCAATTTTGGATGTTGGAAATCACATGTGAAATATGGCGATCATAACTATAGATGTGAATGATCCTCAGATGTTTCCTTTTTGAATTCAAAAATCTGGTGCAGAGTAACTGTGTTGGCAATGACTGAAAAAGTAAAGTAAACTTGGCATCGACCCAAAAATTTAAAAAAAGAAAAGTAAAAAAGAAAAACTCTCTGCTGCCTATCAAAACTCACCATGGAAAATTTGTGGATGCTAAAATGTGATATACCCAATATTATAAATAATATATGTTATATAATAATAATAGATAATATTATCTTTACACAGGGATGTGTTCCTACAGGTTTTGTTGTATAAAATTATAAGTACGACACATGTATTTTCACATCGACCAACATATGTTATATTTAGTATATTCCCTATATGTCTTATATTTTCCCTGATTTATGAAATAATATTCAACTTAGGTTGGTACAAGTGGTACAAGTGAACAGGTTAGAGCACAATATGTAAGTGGTATAGGTGATTTCAAGTTTATTGCATAACTTACTCATACTAATCTGAGTGAATAAAGTTAATTAGGTGAATGCTTACTATTGAGATATCACTCTTTCTCTGTAGTTTAGCTGATCTAAACTCATATAAGCTGTATTAGTAACCTTGTTTGTTCTATGTATCACATTACTTGAATTTACACTTGTACTTTCTGACTAGTTTTAGCCCAATCAACACTGTGCTTACTATCCCTATTGATTCACCATGCTTAAATAAGTTACCAGCTTGTTCAACATCATGTGACATGAATATTACTTAACTAGTGCTATAACTATGCGGGCTTGCAGTAGCTTATCACATCAACTACTAGTACTTTTATTAGAACGCTTGATTACGATATTCCCATTTGATTAGTAATATAAGCTTGTAACATATTATTAGTACAATGGGTTTTCTCATTAGTGTTGCCTATTCTCTAATCTTTGATCTGAATGAGTACCACCATCTCATATAGCAAAGATAGAAGCTCATGTTCATGGAAGAGTGGTGACTTTATCCTCTTAATGGCCTTAGTACTACCTATCTCTACCATTGACCGAGTTCCATATCACAGATTGACTGTACGACTCTATGCATATAGATGAGGTAAAGGAACATTCACTATGCTCATATAGGAGTAATTAAGCATGTATGGATACTAAGTGCATAGTAATTATGATTTCATGGAATTTTCTCATAATAGAGCTTATCATAACAGTGTAATGGGTTTAATACTACATATATATAAGTGATAAGATTGGGATAACATAATCATTTCCATTACTTGGTGGTTATACTATCTGCCCATTTGTCCAAGTACCATTATGAGATTAACTGTGTTCCATATCTATGGGAACAAAAGGGAAGCGATAGGATGGATACTCACAAATGGCATTCATTATCTAAAATACAGGTATTCTAATAACATATTTATATGCTTATTACTAGTACAATTATTGTGATCTACTTCACTCTTTTAATTACAGTTGTGATTATAACAATGGTTATAATTAATAAGTATCCATAATAAATACTGATCAATGAGCTTAAGTAACACGTATATTGGGTAATAACAAGGAGTGTATAACCATAATCAGAGTGAGTGCAATATATGAGTGACAGTGAACCATATGATCTTCATAGCTTACTGAGTGTAATACCATATCTAGTTGGACTAGAGCTTACATATAAAAGCATGGTTCGAGTGCTCTAAGTGATTCCGTAATAAACTTGTGTCATATATGTACAGAGCTCGTGTATCTCGTGTTCATTTACTAATATATCATTACCTAAGTAAGTTTCATAATAGAGAAGGTGGTAGTGACGCATATTATGCCTAAGATATCACCCTATCTAAGTAGTTAAGTGACTCACCGCTAGCTTAGTCTATCTGAATAGGGTTCCAATCATAACCTAACAAGTAGTTGATCTGTGTATTTCCACATCAATAATCCTGTACATGTATCTTCTTTAACACATTTCGATTGTTTCCATCACTATTAGTAACACCTGTACCATTCACTAGTTAAGTATGAATAAGGATAGATGTAATGGCAATCATAGGCTTGATAAAGGTGGAATCCTATCTGCTATAACTTCTACTCGTATATAAGAGAGACCTTCTTGCTTCACCTATTTCACATGGTATACTTATTATGGAAATAGCCATACTTGACCAGTAGTGATACTTGGGCTTGTTATAAGATTCTAGTAGTCCACATGTTCATAAGATCAGTATTATATAAGCTATACTATTCAATGGATTCACACGGTTAACCTTTTATAACGGTAATAAAATCTCTTTTTGTATATAGGTTTATCTCTCACCATGTTACATAATAAACATGATAGTATTGTACTAATGTGGAGTTAAGGGTAAAGGTTCAATATTCTTTATTAACATATCACTATCTTCACTGATTCCCATTGATTTTATTAACTATGAAGAGTATGAAATAATCAAATACTAGCCTAACTTACAGCTTTGTAATCATAATCACACAGCTTACTGGTCATGTATAGAGAGTGGTCATAGCCTATCCATGAATTTGTAAACTTTATTTTGAATTATCTCTTAAGAATGAATTTTACTTGCTGGTACATGGATAACCATAAAGAACGGATGTTACTTAACTCTAGTGATACCGAATATATGCTATTGTTTGACTTTACTAAGTGCAGGGATACCAAAATGCCTTACGTCATTTAAATTATCATTGAAGGAGTATGAAATATAGATGCATATGCTGTAATGTGTGTAGAAATGTTTACATTAATAACAATATATTTGGAGTGTGTAGAGATTGTTATATGGGTAACAATTTGTTATGAACAATATAGATGCATATGCTGTAATGTGTGTACGAATGTTTACATTGATAACAGTATATTTGAAATGTGTAGAGATTGTTATATGGGTAACAATTTGTTATGAACAATATAGATGCATGTGCTATAATGTGCGTACAAGTGTTTACATTGCAGATTGTGTACAAGTAATTGCTTTGCAGAGTACAGATTTCAGAACCAAAATACGTGATGACAGAATCCCCACAACAGTTGAGACTCCCGAGATTCCACGATAGGGTGTTGACCCTGGTCCTATTGGGAGGGGTGGAGGTGTTGCCCACTGGTGATCCTCCGATACCTAGAGTCATGGGAGGATTGTGCGAGTCATGCTCCCCTAGACGTGTGATGATGACTGCCGGATGCCTACAAGCATATCAGGTCGGCATACTTGACGCTGATATCCTTAAGGTGTATGAATGGATTAGTAAAACTGATGCCATGGCATATTCCTGTAGAGGACGGATAGGATGGGAGTGGAAGAGGTTAGGAAGGATAGAATGATTTTAGAATAGTTTGGAGATTTTGTTGAGATGGGAAGTAACAATTAAAATTGCAGATACATACTTATTCAAACAGAAAGTCAATCTTAAAAAAATCAGCCTTCTACAATCACCCTAATCTCTTTCAAAAAAAAAAAAAAAAAAGAATCATCGATAGGAGTATATGAAACCCTAACTTCGGGATGAATTTTTCTGAAGGGAGGAAGTATGTAACAACCCACACCCTAAGTTCCTACTTCCTAATATTTAACTAATAGTTAAATATAATATACAAACATAAAGAAAAAATAACTTTAAAGAATAATTAGAATAATTAATTAAACATTCAAAGCACCATGATTAAATACATTCGAGTTCGAATTACATCTCATTAATATTACCTTATCCTCTTACATTTGAATGATAGCTCTTTAATACAACCTTATCATCTTACATTCGAATGACACCTCTTTGAAAATATTCATTTCTACATTTATGGACGTAAAATCTCAATGGAGTTGTGGCGGTGGGGAAGATGGTTATTTAAACAAGAAGACATGAAGGAGTAAGAGGCCTTTTTTTTTTGCATGAAATTGAGAAGGCTGTTGTGGGAAATTTATCAATTGTGGAAGGGAGACTTACTGTTCTCGGGATTCTGGGCACGGGGGCAGAGGAGGCGTCCTATGGATTTGGGATTAAATCCTAAATTGGCTGGGAGGAACATTTTGGTTCTGTAATCTATTCGATCAGCTAGAGAGGAGGATCACGGTTCTAGCAGTTAGCAGCTTGTTCCGTTCATCCAGCAATCATCGATTAAACTCTGGTTTGCATCTCACCGTTTCCAGGTATTTCTCTAAGCATCAGTTACTTATTGTGTTTCAACATCAGCTAATTATTGGGTTTCTGAACTTAGGAATACTTTTAAAACCGTGAATCATTCCTAAAACCGACAATCTGTCATTAGCGTTTAAGTTGAAATCCTCTTGCAAACTAGTTTTCTAGAACATAGATCCTACAAAAGAGAATGCCAGATTACATAATATGTTAAAAACACTAGAATCAAAATATAGGAAAAGTAGGGCTAGCTTGTACATAATTTACACATGACTACAAAGAAACATAGAAAAAGTTGTTTTGTGATTGCACATTCTAAAATCTCGGAACACTGTACGATTATTAAAAAAATCTACTTGTATAAGAAAGGTAAAAGAAAACTTATCTTTTAGTTGCAACTATATGTTATAGGAAACAAAAGAAGGGAACAATTCAAATTATAAACTAGAGTGTATTGTTTTGTAAATCTTAGGATAAAAAATATGAATTTGCCCAAATTTATAATAACCCACTTCTCGAGTAGCCTAGAATAGAAGCATTCATTTTAAGTAACAAGGAAACTTATGATAAATTCACTGCCTTTACCCGAAAGTGTTTAAGTAAAACAAGCTAAGGGTTTAGAACCCCAACCAACAAGGGTTAGGGTTCTGGTCCCTCTTTCACCTAATCACTAGGTCACTGTGGAAGGAATTATGCCATGGTTCAGTAGCAGGAGAAAGAAATAGGTCATATCAGGAACCAAAACCAACAATATCGTTAACCCATTTACCAAAGGACCACATAAAAACTATTGCAAGTACCGATAGCTTCAGTTATAAAGCACACATTAATAAATAATAGAAAACAAAGTCTGTCATTAAAAGTTGCTCATTGACCAAAACACTGAATTTTAACCATTCGAAACCTTGAAATTAAAAAGGGGCTTTTCCAGAATAAAAACATTTGGAAATTAATATTTACAGTCCAAGAGTTCAGTAAATATGACTTAGATGACTGTGCATTTAGGAGGAAGGGGCTAAGCCCACTTGAAGTTATAGTCCATTAAATTACATAATTTAAAACTAAAGATCTCGGTTGGCCTGCAATCGTTTCTGAGAGTTCAACTCTGCTTGCATTAAGAAAAACAAAAGGAAAACACTGAGTACTATTTTAAGGGTAAATACCATTGAGTAGAATGAATTGGGGTTGAATGGAAGTCTAGCATATTGGCGTTCGGGTTGGGAAAGGACTCAAATGAGGTCCAAAGCCCTACTGTTTTTGGGTTCACGAACCTGCAAGCACAGTTTCTAAATGGTTACTTTATAAAATAGAAGTAAATAAAAAACAAAACCTTAATAATGTATAAGGTGTGGAACCAAAATAATATAACCATTAAATGAGACAAGGTAAAGGCGAGACGTTCATCGCAGATCCGAAGAGTTTGACGAATGTTCGGAGCCAGAAGTGAAAGCCTTACCCCTACCCATTACAACATTCCAACTAATACAGTCGAGCAGACTCAGAATAGGGGTAAGGGGACTGAGAGAATCCCTATTCTTGCAACCTGAACTACAAGGAGACACCTTGTAGCAGAAAGAAGAAGACAAAATATTAAAATGAAAATTGGAATTGGAAGATTCAAAACAAGGAATTTAATGGAAGGAAATCACGTAAGAGTAATCCAACAACTTACCTCCTTTAACAGCGAGTTGGTTCGGAGACCATCCATCGGCGACACCATAAGCTTGAAGGAAGAACACCTCAAGAGAATGAACAACATGTTACAGACTTGCATAGCAAGGTCTCAGAACTGCGGCAGATGGAATGAGCCACTAGTGGGAGGCTAGGGGTGGGTGGTTACCCTAGCCCTACCCTCGGCCAAGCCTCCACTGTCGATCTGTGTGAGATGGATAGGATGACCTAGGAATTTCTAGTCAAAGGAGCCTGGAAAGTGGTGGATCCTCATGTCACATGAAGACGTGTTATGACATCTGAAGTAGACAGAAAAAATTAATACACTTATTACCCTTAAACAAATTGCAATCAATGTATTGGGGATCAGTACTATATTGTTTACAGGTCATCGACAATAATTATCCACTGTATATCAAACCTTAATTACGATTTTAATAACTGGATTAATGATAACCCAAAGAATTAACCAAATTTATGTTATCGGAATTAGTGACAAATGCCATGTATTTTTTCGACTGAATATATTTTATTTGTTTATGTTTTATTTTATTTTATTACAGAAATATGCATACAGTGATGTTGATGTTTTATGGATCAATTACGTATATTAAAAAACTGATTTAATTGTATTTAAATATAAGGGTGTAGTTATTACAAGTGGTATCACAACCAGTTACAAAAATGGGGCCAGATGGGCCATTCCTATTAGAGTTTAGTCGTTGAAAATTGTGTAAGTACAAGAACAGATTTGTGTAAGCTACCATGTGAAGGTGGTCAAATCATCATGCACCTAGAACAATAGGGGAGACCCATCCTGTGACCAATCCTGAGGTCAGTCCTGAAATGTGGGTACAACTTAGTGTAGACGAACATCAACAAACACGTAGAATGTTGGAAGAACAACAACGACAAACTAATAGGTTTTTGGTCCGATACTGTACAACAGTTACAAAACGAGATGCTTAAAGTTCACAATGACAATGAAAGGTTTATGGGAGAACAAGAGAGGACATTGAAAATTATACCGGATAGATATAATCCTCCCAGTGGACAACCTAGTCCCGAGAGAAACAATCAAGAAGACAAAGAACAACGCCAAGTGGTACATGAACATGTTGAAGACAATCGGACGCCAAGGAGTAATAAAATTCAAACATATAATGAGGAGGAATTTGGAAATTTCATGGAAGAGTAGGAGCTGAAAAGTAGAAAGTGGAATTGCAGGGAGAATTCCGGAAAATCAAGCCTCCTAACTTTGATGGAGAGGTGGAAGAAATTGTTGAAGCTTGGATAATAAACATGAACAAATACTTACAGCTATATGAGTATAACAGCAAACATAAAGCCTGATTAGCTATTTATCAGCTGCGGGAAAAAGCAACGCTATGGTGGAAGGAAGTGAAGAATGTATGAGGAGTAGAATATCAAAACGTCAACACTAATTCAAAGAAAGTATCTGACGAAACACTTTTACGATGAGAAATCCTGAGAATTTAATGACCTGATATTGGGTCAAATGACCATGGATGAATTCATTATGAAATTTACCTCATTATTAAGATATGTACAGTATTTGCGCAATGAAAAGGAAAAGGTACAATGTTTCTTGAGTATTTTTCCGATACACATGAAAGAAATAATTGAATTCATAAATCCAAAAACTATGGATGAAGAAATAAGGAAAGCACGAATGTACTATTAGCAATCTGAAACAAAGGGAGAAAATAGGAAAAATTTCCCACCTCGAAAACGACAGAAAATGTTTGTGAATAACAAAAGTAGCAGATCAAGCAATTTTAAGAATGTTGTTAGGAAGCCACTAGGTAAACAGAATGGCAAAGGTGAAGCAAGGACCAAGTGGACTAGTGAGGAGAGGTATACTGAAGCTTCTACCAGACTCAACATGGGACAGCCCCAGAAACCTCCGTTGAAATGTTGGGGATGGGGAGAAGCACATTATTTCAAAAACTGTCCACATAGAGGAAGAAATGAAGTTACAGAAAATCTGCAAGAGGCATCAATGGTTGGGGATGTATCTTGAAACATACCCAGAATCAACGGAGTGCTGGAGGATCGGTAAGTAGGTTACCAACCAACCATGATAGATTTAGAAGGTAAGATTCAAACCCGAGCTATTTCTATTTTAGTTGATCCTGGCGCTAACTTGAGCTACATACACCCTCATGTAGTTGAAAATAGTAAGTGGTAGGACCATAAATTTAAAAAGCCTTAGCTAGTTCAGCTGCCTATAGGGACAAGACGGTGGGTCCATACTGAGGTACCCAATTTTGAATTAAGTATTGGGGACCAACACATAATTATAGAAATCAATGTTCTACCACTGGGATCTTATGATATTTTATTGGGGATGGATTGGCTGGAGAGACATTGTGATCATAACTGGATCATGGACTAGAATGATAGCTCAAAATTAAAAGTGTTCGAAAGTGTGCCAAACCCGAGCAATCGGAAAGGTATATTCTTTCAAATTCTGGCACCACTAACGGTTCGAAAAAATAACATCATGTGAAGAAGTTATCACAATTTGAAAAATCCAGTAAACTGTAAAAACTAGACTTTGACCAAGTTTGACTTGGAAATTGGAAAAATTGAAAAGAGAATATTCCTCAGAATATTCCCCAAAATATTCCTCACAGTCCAACCATCATTTGAAAAATGGTGCAGTTTGAATATTCAATGGGAACACATGTTTTTATTTTGAGCCAATTATGGGCGACAAATGGCCATCCCTAAGCCCGCCACGTGTCCCCAGGACTGTATATCAAAATTGGTTAGAGCCATCAGGAATCAAACAAAAGACCTCCTGCATAGCAGTCCTATGCTTTACCATCCATGTTACATGGTAGTT
This sequence comes from Pinus albicaulis, assembly GCA_034641835.2. Lineage (NCBI taxonomy): Eukaryota > Viridiplantae > Streptophyta > Pinopsida > Pinales > Pinaceae > Pinus > Pinus albicaulis. The sequence continues at coordinate 1,323,567,845 of CM076579.1, read as the reverse complement.
CTTACCATAATAAGGTCAATGGTTATATTTAAATTGTTAAGTTTTCCACATTGGTGGAGCAGAGGGGCCAGCTCCTCCCATATGACTTGGACCCCACGACCTGGGCCTAACCCCTAACCACCGACTCTGCCGTTTGTTTGGGAAACCTGTCGCATAACGTTAAATGAAAATGCATGGTTTATTTAAACCATAACCTCTGCCATTCCATGACTAAGACCGCGAAAGGTTGTGGTCAACTGACCACCTTGTGAGTTGGCATCTACCCAAAATTTATTGTTGCAGTTAGCATGGGAATTTTAACTGGTGGAAACCACCAAAACTTGCGGTAAACACTAGTTTGAATTCATTTATGTCCAGTCCCTCCACTTTGAGTGGAGCTGATGTAGGGGACACTGGGCAAAAGTTGTTTTGGCTCTATCTGGAGCTAGATTCGCCAAATTTTGGAGTGCCAATAGTCAATTTCGACTATCTCAGACCTTTTGAACTCAATGGAGTAGGTTTCACAGCCATAAGAGATATTATAAGTAGTTTTTTTCATCAATTAAGTTCAAGGGGTCACTAGGGCCACTAGGAGGCAGAATTAGTTTGAGGCGTAGCCAAGGGAGCTAGAGGCCTTATTCAGAGATCCAATAGTCAAATCTGGATAATTCAGATGTTTTGAATCTGAAGAGATGGGTTTTATATCTTGTAGAGAAATTTAGAAAGCTTAAAATCTTCAGTGAAGTTTTAGGGGCCATTAGTGCCAGCTTTTGCCAGCAGCAGTGCATGGCCTAGCTAGAGTAGCTAGAAACCATATGCAACGAACCAATAGTCATTATTGACTATAAATAGAATTATGAATCCATTGATGGATTTTTCAGAAGCTTAGGAGGACTTCCAGAGGTCTCAAACCCAACAAAGAAGTTTTTAGTGACCCCGGTGCCAGGTGGTGCCAGGGGTGCCGACAGGTGTTGGAGGTGGAACCGGAGCAACCGAAGGCCATTTTTTATGAATGAATAGTCTATATTGACTATTACAGAAATTTTGAAACCAATGAAAGTGTTTTTAGAACATTTTTAGAGCTTATTTATCTCGAAAAGCTATAGGGAAATTTTTGGCAGCCTTGGAAAAACTGTGGAGGAAGGCCTAGTTTTGGGATGCAATGCTTGATGTGAGAAAATTATTAGTCGATATTTGGTTTCTGATGTGTGCTAGAAATATTAGGTGTGGTTTTAGGGACAGAAACAGCATTCTGAAGGAGTTAGTGACGAGGAGAAGCTCTATGTAGCTAAGTGCACCAACAGAAGGAATCGTGTCTAAGGGAACCTAAAGCTATTTGTAGAGTTTGGATAGACATAAGAGGGATATAGATGGTATTATCAGCCTTTTGGATTAGTTAAGTATCCATTTCAGTTAAGTTTGGAACTTGTAAAAGAAACCTTACGATAATCCCAAAGAGCCAAGTCAAGAGGACAAAGCTCAAAGGAGACGTAGCCCATGAAATTCGGGTGAACTTATAGATCAATTTTCCTGTTGCATTTGAATATTTTATTCCTGAATTATGTTGTTGTTGTAAATTTTAAATTTTAGCAAGAAAAAATGAAATTAAGACACATAAAAAATTAAAAATCATACACCACTTTCAAGCATAAATTCCGCAAATTGTCAAGTATAAGCTAGATCATTTATTTGTTTAGCTGAGTGGGAGGTTCTCGAAATATATAAAAATTTATCCAGACCATTTTCATATTAGGTTCATATCGGAGCACTTGGTTTCTTGATTGACATAACAATTTCTTGCATGTATAGCTTGAAAGGTGTTTAAATAGTGTAAAATATTGACTGTTTTACTGTTTGCAAACCGACTATTGTTTGAGTTTGCTGAAGGTGAAGGGATAGCTACTGATTAGCTACGTCTTGGAGAGGAAAAAAAGGAAGAAAGGGCTGAAGGCATATTCCCTACCCCAAAGGACCTCAAGCTCACCCTTTGAACACAAACCCTCTTGAAGATTGTTTGTTAAGAAGCTCTTGGAGATTGTTTTTTGTTTGGCTACATGAATAAGAGTTTCTCTCTACAACCATTTGGTTTAAAAAAAATCTTGTCATTTGTTTTGAAAGTTTTTTCAACTTTGTTGAAGTTACTTTTTTTCATTGACCTCATAATGAAAGCTTCTACAAGTGAGATTTCCTCCTTCACAAGATTTTTGATGAAGATATGAAGCGTGACTTTATTATATTGAAGGACATGGTGTAGATTTTGTTTGAATATAGAAGAGAAAGAACTGAAGTTCGTGAGAAATTGTTTGCAATGAAGCAAGAGAAGGAAGAAATTCTTCAAATATTGCATGATATGGAGATGTAGCTCCATCAAGCCCAAGAGGCTTTGACCAAGAAGATGCATGAGGAAGTGGTAATCCACTCTAATTTGTCTTTAGTTTCCTCATTAGAAAGATGTGTTGGTTCTTTTGAAAAGCACACGAGAGGTATAGGGTCCAAGTTAATGATTAAAATGGGCTATGAAGGAAAGGTTTTAGGCAAGCATGCACAAGGCATGGTTGATCCTATTTTGGTTGAGGAACGACCCAAGAAACTTGGTCTTGGTTATGTGCAATCTAATGGCAAAGAATCCAAAGTCATGAAGGCATGTGAGGAAAATTTAAAGAGAACTTTTGTTCCAAGTTATAACATGCAAATATGTCAATTTTTTTTCAAAGTGCCATTTCTTTAAGCCTTTGTTGCAGTAAGAAGATGGTAGACATGCATCTTATGGTGAGCATGTTCGTTCATATAGTTTTCAAGACAAGAATGATGATGTTACTCTGCAAATGAAAGTTGGAGCCTCTACTAGTTCATCTCCTCATGAAGGAAAAAAGGATGAACATGCAAAGCAGCACAAGAGGTATAAATCTTCCCATGATAAATTTGATTGTGCTTCTGCAAGGCATGACATTTCTGCATGTTTAAGAGGAAGAAAAAATTGTTGTACATTTTGTGGTCGGTTTAACCATGATGTTTCGAGATGATGGATAAGGAAGAAAGCATACAGGAAGCAGAAGAAGAAAAGGTAACTTTCAAAGAAGGTGCATAAGACGTAGACATATTTCCAGAAGAGGGGACATGTCGTTTCCCATTGTTGGACTTTACATCCCACAAGTCTTCCCCAACACATGCAGCAAGAGGACATAAAGATTGGTGAAGGCAGAACCAAGGATTCCATTATTGAGGTGAGAAAGAATGTTTCATGTGAAGAAGAGTTGCAGCAGCAAAATTCGCCATGGAAGTGGCTTAGTAAGAAGTGGATGGACTTCTTAACACAATAAGGCATACTCATTTGTACACATGCAAATTTCAGTTGTATGCATGTATTTTATGTTGTAATCTCTTGTTTGTTTGAGCTACCTTGGATCGTTGATCAAGGCAGTGATGTTCAACTACCTTCTTCAAATTTCTCACCAAAAATTTTTGAGTGAGTGCAAGAAAGACAGTTCTAGGCAGGAGGACAAGGGAATCCAGTAAGGGAAGTGTCAATTGCTTTCTAGTTGTGGTTCAAAGTCACTAGTCACGCAAGGAATGTGTGTGGAGGCTAAAGAGAAGAGGGTGATGTATTGTCATTTGGTCCAAAAGATTCCTAGTGGCCTTCGTGTCATCAAAACTGCATTATGGACCAGAATGATATCTCAAACTTCAAAGTGTTCAGAAGTTTTCCGTACCTAAGAGAAAAAAAAGGTCTCGTCATTGCAATTCCGGCACTATGAAGGGTTCGAAAAATTGACGTCATATGAAGAAGTTATCACAGTTTGAAAAGTCTAGTAAACTGCAAAAACTGGACATTGACCAAGTTTTACTTGGCAATTGGAAAAATTAAAAAGAGAATATTCCATGGAATATTCCCCATAATGTTCATTACGGTACAACCAACATTTTAAAAATGACACAGTTTGAATGGTCAATGGGAAAACGTGTTTTTATTCGGGCCAACTATGGGTTGACACATGGCCAGCCCTGAGGCTGCCATGGGTCCCCAGGACTGTATATCAAAATTGGTTGGATCCGATAGGAATCTAAAAACAAACCTGTCGCGTAAAATTCCCGTGCTTTATAGTCCACGCTGCATGGTATTTCTTACCAAAGTAAGGTCAATTGTTATATTTAAATTGTTAAGTTTTTCGCATTGAGGGAGCGGAGGGGCCAGCCCTTCGGGCCAATCCCTCCCATATGACTTGGACCCCATGACTAGTTCCTAACCCCTAACCTCTGACTCCACCATTTTTATGGGCAACCTGTCACATGGCTTTAAATGAAAATGTGTGGTTTATTTAAACCATAACCTCCGCCATTCCACATATAAGGTCGTCGGAGGTTACAGACTGACCGCCTTATGAGTTGGTATATGCCCAAATTTTATTGTTGCAGTTAGAACTGGAGGTTTAACTGGTGGTTTCCACCAAAACTTACAAAAATCACTAGTTTAACTTTATTTATGTTCAGTTCCTCAACTTTTAGTGGAGGTGATGTAGGGGGCACTGGGAAAAAGTTGTTTTGGCTATATCTGGAGCTAGATTCACCCAATTCTGGAGTGCCAATAGTCAATTTCAACTATCTCAGATCTTTGGAACTCAATGGAGTATGCTTCAGATCCATAAAATAACTTCTAAGTAGGTTTTTGCATCAGTGAAGTTCAGGGGTCAACAAGGGCCACCAGAAGGAAGAATTAGTTTGAGGTCTAGCCAGGGGAGCTAGAGGCCTTATCTAGAGATCCAATAGTCAAATTTCAATAATTTAGATGTTATGAATCTGATGAGATGGTTTGAAGAGCCTGTAGATAACTATATAAAGTCAAAAAGCTTTAGTGAAGTTTCAGGGGCCATTAGTGCCAACTTTTGCCAGCAGTAGTGCGGGGCTTGGCCAGAGCAGCTAGAAACCATATTTAGTGAACCAATAGTCATTATTAACTATAAAAAACATTTTGAATCCATTTAAGGATGTTTCAGAAGCTTAGGAGGACTTCTAGAGGTCGAAATCCTAGCAGATAAGTTTTCAATGACCCTAGTGCCAAGGGGTTCCGACAGGTGTTGGAGGCAAAATCGTAGTAGCCAAAGGCCAGTTTTGATGAATGCATAGTATAAATTTACTATTTCAGACATTTTGGAACCAATGAAAAATATTTCAGAACATTTTGAGAACTTCTAGAGCTTGAAAAGCTGAAGGGTAGTTTTGGGTAGCCCTAGGCAAACCGTGGAGGAAGGCCTAGTTTTGGGGATGTAGTGCTCGATTTGAGAAAATGATCAGTCAATATTTGGTGTCTGATGTTTGTTGGAAACAATAGATGTGGTTTCAAGGATAGAAAAAAAATTCTTAAGGAGTTAGTGCCAAGAAGAAACTTAGTGTGGCTTAGTGCACCGACGAAAGGAATCAAGACTGAGGGAGTCTAAAGTTGTTTACAGAGTTTGGAAAGCCATAAGAGGGATATATATGGTATTTTCAACCATTTTTATCAGTTCATTATCCATTGAAGTTAATTTTGGAACTTGTAAAAGAAACCTTACCATAATCCCAAAGAGCCAAGTCAAGATGACAAAGCGCAAAGAAGACGTAGCCCACGAAATTCGGGTGAACTCCTTGATTAATTTTGCTGTTGAGTTTGAATGTTTTATTTCTAAATTATTTTTCTGTTATACATGTTAAATTTAAACAGAAAAAATGGACTTAAGACACATAAAGAATTAAAAATCATACACCACTTTCAAGCATAAATTCTGCGAATTGTCAAGTATAAGCTAGATCATTTATTTGTTTAGCTGAGTGGGAGGTTCTTGAAATATATAAAAATTTATCTGGACCATTTTCATATCACATTGGTCATTATTGGAATGCAAGAATAACGTCATACATTTTAAGTCAAATGATGGAACATGACAGGAATTGCAGGGCATCAAAAAGCCTTTGCAGTTGCGACCCATTACTGCATCTCAGCTAAGTAAATGCATAAGGAAGGGTTGCCAACTTTATGAACTTCAATTAGGATTCACCAACACAAAAGATAATATTATTTTGTTGGAGAATATTCCTATTGTGCAAGAATTCCAAGATGTTTTCCCTGAGGAGATTCCAGGGCTGCCACCAAAAAGAGATATAGATTGTACTATTGAATTAATACCCCGGGCAGAACCTATGTCCCGAAATCCATATAGAATGAGTGTCCTAGAGTTAGCATAATTAAATATGCAATTGAAGGAATTAATGGATAAAGGCTACATTCCGCCAAGTGTGTCCACATGGGGAGCATCGGTTTTGTTCATAAGTTGAAAGGATGGTACTATGCGTATGTGCATGGATTATCATCATCTCAACAAGTTGACTGTTAAAAACAAGTACCCACTACCACGCATTCATGATCTGTTTGACCAAGTCAAAGGAGCTACAGTATTCTCCAAGATTGAATTAAGGTCAGGCTACCACCAGATCCGTATCAAGGATGAAGATATAAGAAAGACATCATTTCGTACCGAGTATGAACATTATGAGTTTGTGGTACTACCATTTGGGTTAATCAATGCACCGACAACATTTATGAGCTTAATGCATGAAATGTTTCACCCATACGTGGATAAAGTTGTGTTAATTTTCATTGATGATATATTAATTTACTCCAAGAATATGGAAGAGCACACGGAACACTTGCACATTGTGTTGAAAATGCTAAGAGAGAATCAAATCTATGCCAATTTTAGTAAATGTAATTTTTTTAAGGAGAAGATCCAATATTTGGGGCATGTGATTTCAACTGAAGGGATTGCTGTGGACTCGGAGACGATAAAGAACATTATGGAATGGAGGGTCCCAAAGAACATAGCTGACATACGCTCGTTTATGGGTTTGGCTGGTTACTACCGATGATTTATCCATGTATTCTCCAAAATAGCTTATCTTATTACCTCTTTGCAGAGGAAAGGATGGGTCTTTAAATGGACTCAAGAGTGTCATAACAGTTTTGAGCTACTGAAAGAGCTGTTAACTACTGCTCTTGGACTGAAGGTAGCAGATCCAAGTAAATAATTTGATGTATGTACTGATGCATGCAAGGAGGGTGTAGGAGCAGTGTTGACTCAAGAGGGAAGAGTCATATTTTATGAGTCTAGGAAGCTAAAGGATCATGAGCAGAGATACTCATCATATGATTTGGAGCTAACTGCGGTAATGCATGCCTCGCGTATATGAAGGCATTATCTACTAGGAAAAAAATTCGTGCTGAGAACTGATCGTAGTAGCTTAACTAGCTACTTTAAGCAGGCCGATCTGAATCCCCCCCAATCCATATGGAGTTCGTTTGTAAGTGAATCTGATTTCGATATGCAGCATGTGAAAGGAAAAGAGAACAAGGTGGGAGATGCCTTAAGCGGAAAATTGCATGGAATTTCTGAACTTTACTTCAATCCGATTGAATTTAGCTTTCAAGACCAGATTATGGAAGCACCAAGGGAGGACCAAAAATATTAGTCCTTGTGGCAGCAAGTAAAAGATGATGAAAGACGAGGGAAACAGTCTGAATATGAACTCAATGTGAAGTAACTTCTAGTTTTTCGGAAGCGAATATATATTCCCAATCAGAATGATCTAAAAAGAATTATTTTGGATGAGTATCACAGGAGTTCCTATGACAGACATCCAAGATACCAAAAAATGTTAACGACAATTAGAAAATATTATTCTTGGCCAAGGATGCAAAGAGACATTGCACAATATTTAACAAAGTGTCTCGAGTGTCAGCATATTAAAGTGGAATATCAACACCCTGCTGGATTACATCAACCCATTGCCTAAATAGAAGTGGGAAGTAATTTTCCTTGACTTTATCATTGGACTACCTAGGAAAAAAAATCACAATGATTCGATTATGGTGGTAGTCGATGGACAACAAAGTGGCTCACTGCATTCCTATTCAATCTACCTATAAGACAGTGCAAATTTCTGACATTTTTATGAAAGAGATCTTTAGATTGCATGGTATAACCCAAGGAGTCATTTCAGATCGTGATGTAAAGTTTACATCAGCATTATAGAAGATATTATTTAGTGGCCCGGGGACACAAATACAATTTATCACTTCCTATCACCCACAGACAGATGGGAAAATAGAAAGATTAAATCAAATTTTAGAAGACATGTTGTGCTTTTACATAATGCAAAAACCAACAAGGTGAGAGGAGTATCTGCATTTGGTTATGTTTGCATACAATAAAGGATATTAGGAATCCCTTAGGACGAGACCTTTCGAAGCATTGTACAGAAGACAATGCTAGACTCCTATTAATTGGAGTAGTTGAAAAAACAAGATGATGTTTGGGTTAGATATGTTAGAAGAGATGGAGCAAGAATTCAAGAAGATTAGGCAGAATCTAAAGGTAGCACAAGACCGGAAAAAGGTTTATGTGGATAGGAAAATAACTTTTCAGGAATTTGTGGTAGGAGACCATGTCTATGTAAGAATTAAACCCAAGAAAAGTACTCTGAGGTGGAATACTTGTGCCAAGTTGTCTCTCCACTATTGCGGACCCTTTGAGATTTTGGAAAGGATAGGACCGGTGGCCTATCGAGTGGCACTACCCAGCCATATATTAGTGTGCAACGTATTCCATGTACACAACTAAAGCGTTATGTGCATGATCGCAAGCATGTCATACATTAGCAGGGGATACATGTAAGTTAGCAACGTAATCCAAATAGAACTATTTTTTTTTTTTTTTCTGATTTGAACTAATTGGAAAACTCTTGTTGTGTGCAGGTAGAACCAAGCAGCGAGTTCTTGGTAGAACCACAGCATATTCTAGAATGGAGAGAAATAACACTCCAGAAGCGAGTCATCCCCCAAGATAAAGTGCAGTGGAAGCACTTTTGTCCAGAGGAGGCTACTTGGGAAGACAGAAAAGTCATCTATGAGGCTTATCCAGAGATGTTCTCAGAGCACACATAATATCGGGGACAGTGTTTACTTCAGCGAGGGAAGATGTAACCCCTGCTTTTTAATTCACAAATTGTTATTTAAGTTGTTTAAGACAATTCCAAATGAGTAACGAATGGGGGAATCACTAATGATACTTAAATATTTAAATTTTTATTTAGATATTTACTTTAATATAAATTTTTTTCATTTTCTGAGTAAAAGGGAGAAGATAACTGATTGGTAGATATTCCAAGAACCCAGGGAAAACAGGTTGAGACACTTCTGATAGATACTTTTCCAAAAAAGGATTTAAAGGAAAATCCTAAGTAGGAGAAAGGTTCTGTGCAGAAGGGGGTGTGGAATTAAGCAAAAAATGGCTGCACTGAGATGTCCTGAGCTAGTGTGAGAACTAGTGGAATTCATTAATCACCGAGAGAAGTAAAAGGCTAGACTTAGTCCTTAGGTCTAGCTTCTGGTCTCAAGAATAAAACCTCAGCCTGGTGCAGAGCAAGGGGGGAGCCAAGGACGTAATAGCCTCACTCAAGGTTGGGTGGGCCAACAGTTACTGGAAACCAGGTCTCATAATAGGTAATTTCAAATATTTATATGTACTGTTGAAATACTGTAAATGGTTGAATATTCCTGCTGAATAAATGCTACAACTTTAACTACAATTACCGAAATGCTAAAAAATTTTAAGTTCTTAATTGCAGAAAAGAAAAAGGTATAGAAATAAAGTGTGTTTATATGCAGAAAAGAAATGAGTAGAAACATAGTTGTGTATATCTTTAAAAAGGAAAAATGCTAGAAAAATTTCAATTGTTCTAATGTACAGAAAAGAGAATGCTAGATTACAGAGTATGTTAAAAATGCTGGAATGAGAACATAAGAAAAGTAGTGCATGTTGTACTGAATTTACACATAAATACAAATCAGCATAAAAAAAGTTGCTTTCTTACTGTACATTCTAAAATTTTGGAACACTGTATGATTACTAAAAAAAACTTCCTATATAATATGTTATAGGAATCAACTGAAGGGAAAAATTCAAATTATAAACCAGACTATTGTTTTTTAAATTTCAAAATGAAAACCTGGAATTTTCCCAACTGTATAATAACCCAGTTCTCGACAAGCCTAGAACAAAAACATTCATTTTAAGTAACAAGGAAACTTATGATAAATACACTGTCTTTCCTCGAAAGTGGTTCAGTAAAATAGGTAGAGCATTTACAACCCCGACCCATGAGGGTCAGGGCTCCGGTCCATTTTTTGCCTAATCACAAGGGCATTATGAAAGGAATGCCATGGTTCAATAGCAGGAGAAAGAAACAGGCCATATCAAGAACCAAAACCAACAATAACGTTAACCCATTTACCAGAGAAGGACCATAGAAAACCTGTCGCAAGTACTCGTAACTTAAGTTATAAAGCATGCATTCATAAATAAAACAAAACGAAGTATGTCATGAAAAGTTTCTCATCCACCAAAACACTGAATTTTAAACATTCAAAACCTTGAAATTAAAAAGGGGCTTTGCCAGAATAAAAAAATTTGGATCTTAATCTTTACAGTCCAAGAGTCGAGTAAATACAGGTCAGATGACTGTGCATTCAAGAAAAAGGGGCTAAGCCCACTTGAAGTTACAGTCCATTAAATTACATAATTTAGAACTAAAGATCTCGGTTGGCCTGCAACAGTTTTTAAGAATTCAACTCTACCTAGATTAAGAAACACAAAAGGAAAACGCTGAGTATTTCTGTAAGGGTAAATAATGTTGAGCCGAATGAACTAGGGTTGAATGGAAGTCTAGCATATTGGCGTCTAGGTTGGGAAATGACTCAAATGAGGGCTGAAGCCCTACTGTTTTTGGGTTCCCGAACCTGAAAGAACAGTTTCTAAGGGGTTACTTTCTAAAATCGAAGTAAATTGAAAAGAAAACCTCAATAATGTATAAGGTGCGGAACCAAAATAGTAGAACCATTAAATGAGACAAGGTAAAGGCGATAAATTCACTGCAGAGCCAAAGAGGTCAACAAATGGCCGAAGTCAACAGTTGAAACCTTACTACTACCCATTACAAAATTCCAACTGATACAGTCAAGCAGATTTAGAATAGGAGTAAGGGGACTGAGAGAATCCCTGTTTCGACAACCTAAACTGCAAGGAGACACCTTATAGCATAAAGAAGAATACAAAAGCTTAAAAAAAGATTGGAATTGGAAGATTCAAAATAAGGAATTTAATGGAAGGAAACCACTTAAGCATCATCCAAGAACTTACCTCCTTTGATGGCGAGTGGGTTAAAATACCATCCATCAACGACACCATAAGCTTGAAGGAATAACACCTGAGGAGAATGCACAATGGGTTATAGACTTGCAGAGAAAAGTCTCAGAACTGCAGCGGATGAAATGAGCCACTGGCGGGAGTGTGGGGGTGGGTGGTTACCCTAACCCTACCCCTGGCCAAACCTCCACTATTGATCTGTGTGGGACGACCTAGGAATTGATAGTGAAAGGAGCCTAGTAAGTGGTGGATCCTAGTGTCACATGAAGATGTGTTATGACATCTGAAGTAGACATAAGACATTAATACACTTTATTAACCTTAAACAACTTGCAGTCAATGGATTGGGGATTGGTACTGTATTGCTTACGGATCATCAACGTTAATTATCCATTGTATATCAAACCATAATGACGATAGTAATAACTTGATTAATGACAACCCAAAGAATTAACCAAAGTTATGTTATTGGAAGTAGTGACAAATGCCATGTATTGTTTTGACTGAAACCTTTTTATTTGTTTATGTTTTATTTTATTTTATTACAAAAATATGCATATAGTGATGCTAATGTTTTATGGATAAATTACATATATTAAAAAACTAATTTAATTGTATTTAAATGTAAGGGTGTAGTTGTTACATCATGTAAATCACAGCAAGATACCCATAACAACAAGATACCATAACCATCCTCCCTCTCATGGGGGTCTCAAATGCGAATGTATATTATAATCCTTCTCCTTCTCATAGAGGTCACATGGATATTATAATCATCCTCCCTCTCACGAAGGTGTCAATCAGAAGCCTCACCTTGTCTTAAACAGTTGTGCTATCTCAAATGAATGGAGAACACATAGTCCCTGTTATCACTCTAATAATTCTCAAGTTGTGAGATTTTGATTTAAAGTCTAAGAACGTTAGAGGCAACCACAGACCAAATTTTAAACTCTAGGATCTAGCCTTCCTAGGGTTCAGAGAGGGATCTCTCTTTAAGATTTAAACTTGTTTTAATTATAAGGTATTAGGCTAGTTATGACTGTGCAAATTGGTCTTGATCTGGTTTGGTTTGGTTTGGTGAGAAAAAATAACTTATTGAGATGTATAGTGATGGATCTATTTGTCCATTGGGCTAAGGACTCAAAATTCAAGCATACAGAACTAGGATCAAAGTCAAAAGGTCAATTATTTTCAGGGCAAGATAGACAAGTCATTGAAGATATTGGAACATTGATTGGTGAAGTGGTTTGATCGGGATAAAGAGAAGTCAAGAATTCTTTGATTCAGAAAAGGAAGGAATAGACAAAGTTATTTCAAAAGAGGGAGAAATTAAGGTTTCCCTACTCTGGAAATCAACATAAAACATAGAAATGATAAACAATTAAAGACGGGGTTCTTTTAACAAATCCTGTAATAATACTCCTGATTTATCATTCAAATTTATAATACATATATGGATGCATGTAAACATAAGAATATAAACAAAGACAGTAGAAAGTACTTCACTTCAATGGCTCATCAAATGAATCCTAAGATATTATGCTAGATGGTTTGATCTAGTCTTCTAGTCGAACTTGCTACAAAAAGCATTCAAGTACAAAAATATTAACTATAGAAATCTTCAGCAATTTATCCCACAATAATACTTCAAAAGATTAAGTATATATACAAAAATGTTTACAAAATATCCTAAAATCCTCCTAGGAATTATCTAAGGAAAATAAAATATTTTTTACAAAAAATAGTGACAACTACTTAACAACTTAGCAAGCTGTCTTATTTATCCAAATAAAATAGAGGTGATGTTTTGGATTGGGTGCAACTTGCTGCCTTGTTGTCCTCTTTGTTGGCAAAGATATTTCAAATCTCTTTTGAAATATTATCTTCTTATCTGATACTCTTTCATATGATACTCTTTACCTCTAATACCCCTTAAACTTTGTTAAAACTTCCTTACAGCTGTAAAATTCTATTTTGACTGTAAAAAATCAGCAAATTTTTTTAATCTTTTTCTCTGCATTTTGACTTTTATAGAAAGTCAGTGAGCGATTCCCAAGATTCATCATCGGGAATTCTTATCTTTTTCAGCTTCCTAAAGTTCTCATCTGCCTTAGTATATCTAGAAAATGTTGGTTTTATAACAAATAAGTGTTTTATCTCATGTTGTGGATAAAACAAGTCTTCAAAACTTCTACGTAAAACCTTTCCTGTAGGGATTCCTCGTCCTTCTCTTTTGTCAACCTACTCTTTTGCATAATCTATAATATTCTTGTTGTAATCTTCCTGTGGCATGATTTTATCATTAATAACCAGGATGTTAGGCAAACCTCTTTGCCTGAAGGTCTCAAACTTAACCATAAACTTGGTTATGTCTATGTTCATGTTTTCACATTTTTCTTCTAATTGCGTCATTAAATTATTCCTTCAAATCACTTTCCTTATTTCAAGGATTGTCTCTGTTCTATCAGTAATTTCTATCTCTTCAATTTCCTGCTTGTTCTTGATGTTGAGAAACATGATTAGTTCTAGGGCCTGCTTAGGTTTAGCACCTAGTTCTTCCTTTATTTTCTGAATCTCTGCTTGCGCTACCTTTAGCAAATCCTTTTGCTCATATATTACCTAGATTGATGGCCAAACATAATTGATGGATTCAATGATTTTACTCCATGAGTGATTCTTCACATAGGACATTGGTTCTTTCAAGGTTAAATCTTTTTGTAGATTCTTCAATTCAACATTTAACCTATTAGCCCTTTTTTCCTGAGTTTTAGCATTAATTTGGGCTAGCTTCTTAGTGTCTTCAAGATTTTCAATTACCTTCTTCAACCTATTGATCTCATTGGTTTAAAGTGTCATTTCTTCCGTGGCATAAACTAGTTTACTAGCCTCATAAGAATGTTGAGCTGTTGTGGTAGAGGATTCTGTAGCTGAAGTAGTTGATGATGTCACTGGAACTGCAATAGCCAATGGTACTTTGGGCACCAAATCTTTTGTCAGAGTTCAAGGCACAACTGTAGTAACCATGGGAATTACTATAGGAGCTTCCTGTGATTTTGTATCTTCTCTTTCATGGAAAATCTTGCCCATTTGGATTTCCATCTCTTTTATATGTCTTGTTAATTGTAAAATTAGGTTCATCAATCATATTTCTGACTTGCCTCTTGCACTGTTACTTTGGATTGTGGATGTTCAGTTCGTGGAAGCTTTAGATGTTTCCTAAGTGCTACAATATCAAAATTATTTTTCTTCACTAACTCTTATGCAACTTTGACATTGGCAGGATCATATCCTACTTGGATAACCAATTCTTCTAAAGACTTAATCCTAAGATATTTAGCATATGAGGAAGCCTTGTCAACTTTAATTTGATCTCTCATGTTTATTATTATGTTTTGGAGATTTTGGACACTCATGGACTTTGTAGTTATGGTAGAATAAGCATCTCAAAAGTTTGTCCGTGAAACTCAATTTGATCTAGTGCATGGATACGTTCTCTAGGCGCTTCAAGATCAACTTTTTTGTAATCTGCAACTGTCTTGGGACTCTTGACAATTGGTTGAATCACTAACATAATCAACTTCTTGTTTGAATATTGAAAAGCTGATAGAAGTCTATTCTAGATACCTGGTGTCTGTTTAAAATACTAAAAATAGATCTCACTTTTTATCTCTTCATTCTTTGTCTTTATCTTTTTATACTTTTCCATCATGTAAAGATCTTTTATCTTCTACTGGCTATGGGGAGTATTTCTCCATACTCTGTTGTTTCTCTATTTCTTGTGTGTTTGAATTATCAGGATGCTCTTCATCTAGAATCTCTGTGGCTGGCTCATTTGTAATGACTGTAGCAACATCTGTGTTTGTTTCTGGAACATCTGTATCTTCCACTTCTATGGTCACTTTTTCTTTATCAACTGGGCTAATATTAGGCTTTTTATTGTATCTGATTTTAACCCTAGTGTCAGTTATTGTCTTAGCAGTGCAGGTACCTTATTATTCGATTCTTTTAGTAGCTTTATTTCCTCGATTTGCAGTTTGCAAGGTGTGACTAGTATCACCCTGTTTAACTGCTTCTACCAAGGTATTTTCTAGCCACTCTGTTTGATTAACAAATTGTTCAATTTCTGGTATTTTTTCATGAATATAAGGTGTCAGTTTGCACTTGACCCTCATTTTGCATAGTATTCACTATGGATCATAATTCCATGAGAAAATTTCTTCAAATTTGTATTCATGAAATTGTTTTGCTACTCCTTGTCATGCATATCTGTGATTAAAAATAAAAGGTCCTACTTGATTCTTCAACTTAAATTGGGTTTTCTTTTTGGCTGCTAGGAAGTTGATAGAATCTGAATTTAGAGTTTTCCTAGTCTACTCCAAGGAAAAAAATCTCATTCGCACATACTTAGGTAGTTTATAGGGTAAAAGATTTGACCCAAAAACTATGATTTATGTATGTTTCTGATATAAGTACCAATCTCCAATTCTAGTTTGCTCTGATAGTTGTAGAACTTTCTTTATCTCATCACTAATTCTTGGTTGTATTGTGTTTGTCAACATGTTTATCAATCGATGAATAAAGTAATCTATAAGCTCTGCATAACTAAATTATGTGGACTCTTTTTTGATCAAATATGTCCAAAAGATGACTGAGAGTGGATTCTCTTAAATATCAAGCTTTTTAAGTGTTATTGGGAACTTGTCTGCTTCGATGTATAAGAACATATGGAAAAGAAAAAAAGTATACCTAAATACTCCTTTAGTTGCCAATTTGACAAGTTGATCAAGGATATTATCAGCTTTGTATTCAACATAATTGAAAATGGCAGAAGGAGGTTGTCCCGGTGCAAAGGTAGATAGAAAACCTAGGATTGACTCATCTGTATGCTCTTCTATAAAATACCTTAGGATAAAAGACAACATGGATATAACATGCCTTGACCCTTCTGGAAATTTTGAAGTAGAATAAGGAGGGTTAATCCGTGGAATTTCAACATGTAAATGCATGAACACTTGGAAAATCTGAAACATTTTGGGAAAATCAAGACCAACGTATAACTTTGTGAGTGCTTCCATGGATAAAGGAATAGCATTGGGATCAGTTTTGAGCTGTAGCATCTGGTTTATTGACTCAACAACAATTGTAAACAATACTTCTTTATTTGCATTTACCATTTCTCTTTGTTCAGGTGAATAATAGGTTTGACATAACATAATGAACTCTTGACATTGATGGGTGAGTGGAACAACATATTTGGGTAGGTTTGACTCCCAAATTTTGACTTCTTCAACTTGATCTAATGACTTTTCAAGACTGCAGCAGTGGAGGTCCAATAGATTAAATTCTATCACTGGGTCTCCTATTTTATAATCCACATCCGCTAAGGGTGTATGTTCAATGTCTACAACAGGAGGTTGTAGAGGATTTACAATAATTGCAGTCTTGGAAGATATTGCTGGGTTTTATTTTGACATTTTTAGACTTTCTGAGTACTTGAAACTCTGTATTTGGGATTTTTTGGACTCTTCTGTAAGTTTAAATTGTTTACAGAAGTGTTTTTAATTTAAATAGAGTTACTCAAATAGGAATATGCATAAATTAGATTTTTATTAGGTTTAAACCTTCAAATTTGGTTTCAAACTGTTCTTCATACTCTTATTGGTACAGAAAATGATAGACAAGGGTTTCCTCTGCTTTTTTGAGACAAACTGGACTAAAACAGGTTCAAATTAGGAATAGAAGGGTTGGGAATATTTTGCAAAGGGTTTCTAGATCAATTAGGAGTCTTTTCAAGGTATGCAGAGACTAAAAATATTTAATTTTTCTTTAAAAACTAGTTTGCTATATTGAAACAGGGTTTATCAGCGTTTTTACAGAGAATTCGTTATTTTCGGGCAACTACAAGTTTTTTCTGTGGATAAATGGGCTTCTCTAGGCTTAATTTCTTCAGAAAATTCCTTTTAAAATGATAAGCAGGTTTTTTCTATGAGGAATACTTGTTTGTGCAAGTATTTGATCTTTTGAAATGAGTTCTGATGCATCTGATAGTTTCTAATGGCTTTGGATGTTTCTGGAAACGAAATGAGGTTTCCAGTGGTCTTGATATTAGTTGTAGTGGTTTTTGTTTGGCTCTCTGGGTTTGAAACCAGTGTACATGTATTTTTTTCTTCAATCGGAATGGATAAATGCACAAATATAATGCAAATAAGGGCTTTTTTGCGTATACATGAAGTTTTTATAACGTTTTAGGTTTAAGGAGTATGCATTTAATGGCATTCATATGAGAGCAGGGAGATAGTTTTGGCACTGGAGGAAGACAATCGTCGGTGGTTTATCACACGGGCTTTCGGCAGTAAGTAGTTTTGTGGGATCGAGTGCGATCTAGTGATATGTTGCCATGTGGAGGAGAGATAAGGGCTCAAAACAACCTATTTCACAAATTTTTAAATGGTTAATGTTCATGCCTTTAGATTTGTGATATTTCTTTTTGGTTGTCAGATTTTAGGTCATAGATGCGAACGGTTGTGATTGAATGAGGAAGCTGCTCAGTGGCGGGGCATAGGGCCCGGGCCTGTTGTGTTATGCGATAGGATTAGTTAATGTTTAAAACATAGTTTTAACATAAACCAATGTATTATTTTGATTGTCGGGGTGAAATGACATGGCGTATAGAACCTTTACAAATGTTTTATAACCAATGGCATGGGATTATTATATGACATATTTTTAACCTATGGGGAAAGGGCAGGGTTTATATTTAGCACATGGGGTAATTAGAACCATAGGTTAAAATTAAATAATGGGTTTGTGGGATATTTAAATAAAATGAATTAATAAAATATACGGGAAGGGGTAGTCTAAAGGAGATTAATAATTTATGTTAAAAAACTAATATGAAATGAAATGACAATACATAGAAATAAACTAAGTAAATTGTAAAATAGGCATTTTAGCATAAAATGATCCCATTTTGATATTTACACATAAACTTAGGAGAAATTGTATTTTGTGGGTTTTTGAGTGTTTTTGGAGGAAAATGAAATTAATTAAGAGGGAATTTTACTTTTTGAGAGCAAGAAAAGTTGTTTAACTTACGAAAAGGGATTATATTTTTGGAAAAGGGTGAATATGCTGAGGAAATGGGTTTTTATGAAGGAAATCCAGTATTTTTAACCAATTAGTTATTAAGTCTTGAGTTCGGTCCCAAAGGAAGTCACAGAAATGCTCTGAGCCTCTTTAACTTAAGGTTTTGAATACTGGCTCATTGTGGGGGAGGATAAATTAGTAATTTTCCTGATGATGCTTTATTACATGTCATTGCACAATTTCTTTCTACCTACCCATCATTATTCTAACATTTTTACTTCATTTGCATGAGTGCATTTAAGCTTGCAACAATGAATCCATTTTTCTTTTAAAGCATTTAAACTATCTAATTCTAACCTTATTTCATCTGAGGGCCCAAATTAAACTGTTGAGCTCCTCATTTATGCTCTAAATATCTATGTTGGAAATATGATGCAGAGTGTTGTCCTTGATGGCAACCCACTAAATGAAGATGAAGACATGTGACAGTTGACATGTGTTGTCCTTGATGGCAATCCACCTGATGAAGTTATTCTTGACTTGATGGACTTGGTAAACGATGTAAATCTGATGTGATATGATGTTTGTTAGCAATATGATGCTGAGTGTTGTCCTTGAATGACAATCCTCTTGATGAAGATGATGGCAACTTACTTGATGAAGTTGCGCTTGGTAGAATATGTTCTTGATGAAGTAAATCTGATGTATCTACAGTGTGTACAGAAGGCAGTGAAGAAAAGAAGTCAGCATGTGCTAAATCTTGATGAAAAGAGTATGTCTATATGAATACGCGGATCTGTCTAAGGCAAGTCGCGTATGCACGCGGAAAAGAACGTTCCAAGTCGCGTATGGGAAAAAAGCGCTCAAAAAGTGCAAAAACAGGGGCCCTTGGTATTGAAGACTCATGGTATTGATTTGGCTCGTGGTATTGAAGGCTCATGGTATTGCTTTGGCCCGTGGTATTGAAGGCTCATGGTATTGCTTTGGCCCGTGGTATTGAAAAAGGATAAACCTATATAAGGAGAAGAAATTCATTGTGCAAATCATGAGTGAGGGTGCAAGATGTCTGAGCTTGAATGAATACTTCTCTGTGAAGTATATCTGTATGGAAAGGGTAAAGGTTTGATGATAGATCTGAATCTATGAGGCACTTATGAAGAAATGATGAAGCGGGATCTTTAGATCTGAAATGTACTTGTATTTGCTAGATCTGTTTATGGAGTGATTAGATCTGTGATGAGGCGAACATCTGTCTGATGTAAAGGGTTGAATCTGAACTAAATATTTGATCTGAAGAAGTATGCTGCTCTATAATGATTGAAGATCTATACGCTACTTCGACGTGGAGGAAGCGCATATATACGCGGCTTCAGTGAAGAGAAAGCGCGTATGCGCAATGAAATACATACAGAGGTATACGCTGGTTTGTGTGGATAGAAGCGCGTATATACGCGACATCAGTAAAGGGAAAGCGCGTATGCAAACTAGGTCTGGCTAGCTAAGGTACAAACATTCATCCGCTCGCTTGTGTTTCTCGCTATCCGATCCGTGTTGATAAGTATCTCGTTGGTGATGTATGTTTGTGCTTAAAAGTAAGGAAAGGGTCCAAATTTAAAAATATGATAAACCAGGCTGCAAGTTGTGTCTTTTCCTAGTGGAAGCGGATCCAAAGTGGTGAAAATTAATGAAACGTGGTCCATGAGGTGCTGAGGGTTGTAGCCTTCACCGTGGGGTCGTAGCTCCTCTCCTGTGCAGCACAAACTAGATCAGGTCGTAGTTCCTTTGACTGAGGCTGGTAAACAAGTCAGGGGGTTGGAGCTCCCTTCCAGGAGAGGCTGGTAAACGAGCGCAGGTGGGTGCCTGCGTGCTGGTCAAGTCTGCGCCAGCACATATGTTGTAATATGTTTTCTCTATAATAAAATATTGAAGGCTGAGCAACTGCAGCGGTGGTTTTCTTCCGATTTGGGTTTCCACCTAAAAATCCTGGTGTTCATGTGTGATGCTTTGTGTGATGGTTTATTCTGTTCTTACTGCACCTGTTTACTGCTTATTGAATATCTGATGAATAAATGATGGAATGGTTTAAGTGAAGATTTAATGACATATCTAAATCTCTGGGTATACGCTAGTTTCATAAAGGGGATCCGCGTATATACGCTAGTTTACTGAAGTAAAGTAGCGTATGGGTTTTAAGGAATGAAAAAGTAAAAGATTTGATTATGCAGTAAATACTGATTCACCCCCCCCTCTCAGTATTTTTCCCAACAATTGGTATCAGAGCAGGTTCTTCTGCAGAAGCTTGATCGCTTGAAGGAGATCCGTCGTAATGGGAAAGAAGCAAAAGAAGAAGGCCACTGAAAAGGAGATATCTCAGAAAACATGTGCAACAGAAAATGAAGAAGATAAATCAGGTATTGATAGTTGTTTTTGTGACTCACCTTCTGGTGCATGTAATGATGAAGATAGTGTAAGTAAAGTTTTGGATCTAGAGGAAGCTATCAAGAAAATTGAAGATCAACGAAGATCAATTTCTAAAAGCGAAGCTTTGTACAAAGGGATGAAAGAACAAATGGAAATACTGAATGGACAGACAGACAAGTACCAAAGATTTCATGCTTATGCATCTGCTCGAATTAAAAGACTAGAAGTAGAAGTCAACGATCTAAATGCAGTTCTAGAAGAATCAAACAAGAAGAATGCAAGACTTGAAGCAGAAATCGTCTCTCTCAAAGAAGATCTCGAAGACTCGAATAAGAAGAATGAAGAACTTGAGGCTGAAATCATTTCTCTCAAAAGGGATCCAAAAATATCAAATAAGAAGAATGAAGGACTTGAAGCAGAAATCATCTCTCTGAAAGAAAATCTCGAAGCATCAAAGAAGAAGAATGAAGAGCTGGAACAAACATGTGAAGAAAACGAAAATTGGTTGAAAGAAGAGATTCTAAATCTAAAGGACCAAGTAGAAGATGGAAGAAGGAAAGAAGAAAGCATGACAAAGCAATGTCAAGCCTTGGAGGTTGAGGTAAACATTCTCAAAGGTAAATTAGAAGAAAAGGTTAAACTTTTGAGGTTTCAAGATAGTACTAACACTTTAAACAATATTCTAAGTAATCAAAGGTCTCCTGCTATCAAACTTGGTCTTGGTTTCCATGAAACTATTAAAGGTGAATCTAGCTCACAAGGAAGTGCTAAAAATTCAGAGGATGTCAATGCAAAACCTGAAGTGTTGAAAGAAATAAAAGATCGACCAAAAATCATGAATTCTCAAAGGAATTCATTCAAGAACATTGAATGTTTTAAATGTCATAATTATGGGCATGTTGCAGCAAATTGCAGGAGCAGATCATTTCAGCCACAAACAAACAGGTTCTACTCAGAAAGGTACTCTAGCTTCTTCAGGGGATATTGTTTCTCATGTAACAAGTATGGACATAAAGCAGCTGATTGTAAAAGGAGGAAGATTAGAAATACTCATTATGACTCTTATGCTTATTTCTCTGGACACATGAGATGTTATTCTTGTAACAAGTATGGACATGTAGAAAAAGAATGCAGGATGAACAGATCTGGGAAAGTGGACGATTTTCAGTACACAGTTGGAAAGCTCAAGAAAATTTTGAAAATGAAGGAGGACCGATCAGAAACATAGGGAATTCAGACCGTACTGCAGTCATCCGCTTCTGAAGCTTACTTCTCTGATTTACTGCAGGAATGATGTGGGATAGATTATAAGATTTAGTAATGTATCATCACAAGGGGAGCAATGTATGATGTCTCTCACGGTTGATTTGATTATTCTGGTTATGTTTACTTCTGACAGCACATCTAATGTCGAAAGGACAGGTACAGGAGGTACAAACTCAGGAGGAAATGAAGGAAGATGAAAATTTTCTATGCTTCACTTTCCATACGCGGGTTATATTAACAAAAGTCGCGTATACATGCGAGTTTCATCAGACACAGTCGCGTATGCACTGATGATAAGAGAATTTATATGATAGTTGAAGATCTGGAGCAGAGGTTCAGGGGGAGCATCAGTCTGATTGTTAATAACTATATTGTTGACTCAATATCAGCTTAATTTCTCAGTTCTAAATGATGATGATATGATACTTGATGTCTTATGTTGAAGATTATGAATGAGTCATTGGTGATAGGAAAGTCATAGAGTCATGTACTCCATTGAAAAATATGTTTGATGATTCAGCATGAACTCAGGGGGAGCTTGGTCACTTCAGTATACATCAGATTTGCAGAACCCTTTTTTCTACATGAGGAGAAACGGGGGTGAGTGTGTTTGTTTTGATCCGCCCGTTGCCCTTGATGTCAAAGGGGGAGAGTGTGTTGGGTTTGATCCGCTGGTTTTGATCACTTTGGAGTTGCCCTTGACTGTCAGGGAAAGTATTAGTTTTGATCATGTTTGGTTTGATCCGCCCTTTGCCCTTGATGTCAAAGGGGGAGAGTGACATGGTGTTTGAATGCAGCTAATGGTGTCCAGGAATTGGGAGAGTGACATGGTGTCAATGTACTTATCTGTTGTGGTAACCAAACACCATCGTGGTTGCCATCAAGTCCAAAGGGGGAGATTGTTGGAAATATGATGCAGAGTGTTGTCCTTGATGGCAACCCACTGAATGAAGATGAAGACATTCGACTGTTGACATGTGTTGTCCTTGATGGAAATCCACCTGATGAAGTTATTCTTGACTTGATGGACTTGGTAAATGATGTAAATCTGATGTGATATGATGTTTGTTGACAATATGATGCTAAGTGTTGTCCTTGAAAGGCAACCCACTTGATAAAGATGATGGCAACTTACTTGATGAGGTTGTGCTTGCTAGAATATGTTCTTGATGAAGAAAATCTGATGTATCCTACTAGGTGTGTATGGGCAGTGAAGAAAATTGACATATTGTAAATCTGGTAAAGTATACCTAGGATATGTCTGGGGAAGTCGTGTATGCACGGAAAGAACGTGTAAGTCGCACATTATGGGAGCAGCTCAAAAGGTGTGATCTGGGGCAGGTATTGAAGGCTCATGGTATTGGTTTGGCTCATGGTATTGAAAAGGGCCCGTGGTATTGAAGGCTCATGGTATTGTTTTGGCTCATGGTATTGAAAAAGGGGCCCGTGGTATTGAAAAAAGGATAAACCTATATAAGGAGAAGAAATTCATTGTGCAAATCATGAGTGTGGGAGCAAGATGTCTGAGCTTGAATGAATACTTCTCTGTGAAGTATATCTGTATGGAAAGGGTAAAGGTTTGATGATAGATCTGAATCTATGATGCACTTATGAAGAAATGATGAAGCGGGATCTCTAGATCTGAAATGTACTTGTATTTGCTAGAGCTGTTTATGGAGTGATTAGATCTGTGATGAGGCGAACATCTAGGCGAACATCTGTCTGAAGTGAAAAGGGTAAATCTGAATTGAACATCTGATCTGATGAAGTATGCAGCTCTGTAATCATTGAAGATCTATACGCTACTTCGCCGCGGAGGAAGCACGTATATACGCAGCTTCGCTGAAGTGAAAGCGCGTATGCGCAATAAAATATACACTGAGGTATACGCTGGTTTGTGTGGACGGAAGCGCGTATATACGCGACATCAGTGAAGTAAAAGCGCGTATGCAAACTAGGGTTTGTTGAAGCAAGGGGTATGAAATATCTGATCTGTTCTGCTGTGTTTCTGCTCTCTGATCTGTGTTGATAAGTATCTGTTGGTGATGTATGTTTGTGCTTAAAAGTAAGGAAAGGGTCCAGTCTGAAAATATGATGAAACGAGGCCTGCAAGTTGTGTTCTAGTGGAAGCTTTGGATCCAGTGTGAAAATTAATGAAACGTGGTCCATAGAGGTGCTGAGATTGTATGCTCCATTAGGGGTGTTAGCTCCACTTCGGAGTGGTGAAAGTAAGCAAGATCGAGGGGGTCGTCCAGCTCCCTTCCAGGTGAGAAATTTGATAAGCAGTCGAGGGTTAGACTCCCTTCGGGAGAAATTTGGTAAACGAGCGCAGGTGGGTGCCTGCGTGCTGGTAGGAGTCTGCACCGACACATATGTTGTAAGATGTTTTCTCTATAATAAAATATTGAAGGCTGAGCAACTGCAGCGGTGGTTTTCTCCCGATTTGGGTTTCCACCTAAAAATGCCGGTGTTCATGTGTGATGCTTTGTGTGATGGTTTATTCTATTCTTACTGCACATGTTTACTGTTTATTGAACATCTGATGAATGAATGATGAAATAATAGAAGTGAAGATTTAATGACATATCTAGATCTCTTTAATGTTGTCACCGCTGGTTTCTTACGAGAGATCAACGTATCACCTTCTAATTTCTTGCAGCGACGTATGGGTTTAAGGAATGAAAAAGTAAAAATTTGATGTCAGAAAATCTTGATTCCTCCCCTCTACAGAGTATTTTTTCAACAATTGATATTCGAGGCGTGGTCATACAGAAGCTTGGTCACTTGAAGGAGATCCGTCATGATAGGAAAGAAGCAAAAGAAGAGCTGCGAAAGAGATATCTCGACTTGTGTGCGTGGAAAATGAAGAAGATAAATCGGTATTGATAGTTGGTTCTTGTGACTCACTTTACGGTGGTAATGATGAAGATAATGCAAGAAAAGCTGGATCTAGAGAGCTATCGAAGAAAATTGAAGATCAACGAAGATCAATTTCTAGCAATGACTTTGTACAAGGGATGAAAGAACAAATGGAAATAGATGGACAGTGGACAAGTACCAAGATTTCATGCTTATGCATAGCAGAATTAAAAGACTAGAAGTAGAAGTCAACGATCTAAATGCGGATCTCGAAGAATCAAGCAAGAAAATTACAAGACTTGAAGAAAGCGATAGTCTCTCTCAAAGAAGATACGGAGCTGAATAGAAGAAATGAAAGACATTGATATTTTTTTCTCAAAGGTCAGAAATGTCAAACCACGAAGAATGAAAGGACTTGAGCAGAAATCATCTCTCTCGAAAGCAAATCTCGACGAAGAAGAAGAATGAAGAAACGGAAAAACATGTGAAGAAAACGAAAATTGGTTTGAAGAAGAGATTCTAAATCTAAAGGACCAAGTAGAAGATGGAAGAAGAAGAAAGCATGACAAACAGTATGTCAAGCCTTGGAGGTTGAGGTAAACATTCTCAAAAGGTAAAGAATTAGAGAAAAGTTAAACTTTTTTGAAGTTTAAAGATATTCAACACTTTGAACAATATTCTAAGTAATCGAAAGGTCTCCTGCTATCAAACTTGGTGTGGTTTCCATGAAACTATTAAAATTAGATGTCAACAAGGAAGTGCTAAAAGTGGAGGATGTCAATGCAAAACACAAAAAGTCTTGAAAGAAATAAAAGATCAGTAACAATCATGAATTCTCAAGGAATTCATTCCAAAAGGCAATTAAGTCTTTAAATGTCACCATTATGGGCATGTTGCGGCAAATTGCAAGAGCGGATCATTTCGGTCACAATCTAACGGTTCTACTCGAAGGAAAGGTACTTTGCTTCCCAAGGGATATTGTTCTTCTTTGATATGGACATGGCGGTGATTGTAAAAGGAGGAAAGATTAGAAATACTCATTATGACTCTTATGCTTATTTCTGCGGACACATGAGATGTTATTCTTGTAACAAGTATGGACCTGTAGAAAAAGAATGCGGGATGAACGGTCTGCGGGAAAGTGGACGATTTTCGACACACGGTTGGAAAGCTCAGAAAATTTGGAAAATGAAGGAGGACGGAAGTCGAGAAACGTAGGAATTGAGGCATACTGAGATCATCGCTTAAAACTTACTTCTACGATTGTTGCCAAGAATGATGTGGGATACATTATGAGATTTAGTAATGTATCATCACAAGGGGAGCAATGTATGATGTCTCTCAGGATTGATTTTGATTATTCTGGTTATGTTTACTTCGACAGCACATCTAATGTCGAAAGGACGGTACGGGAGGTACAAGCTCGGGGAGGAAATGAAGGAAGATGAAAATTTTATATGCTTCACTTTCCATACGCGTTTATATTAACAAAAGTCGCGTATGCACGCGAGTTTCACGCCCGGACACGGTCGCGCATACCTTTGATGATAAGAGAATTTATATGATAGTTGAAGATGCGGAGCGAGAGGTTCGGGGGAGCATCGATGCGATTGTTAATAACTATATTGTTGACTCAATATCGACTTAATTTCTCAGTTCTAAATGATGATGATATGATACTTGATGTCTTATGTTGAAGAATACTATGAATGAGTCCATTGGTGATAGGAAAATGTGGTCATGTACTCCATTGAAAAATATGTTTGATGATTCGGCATGAACTCGGGGGAGCTTGGTCACTTCGGTATACATCGGTCTATGAACCCTTTTTTCTACATGAGGAGAAACGGGGGTGAGTGTGTTGGTTTTTGATCGCGTTGCCCTTGATGTCAAAGGGAGGTGTGTTGGGTTTGATCCGCTGGTTTGATCACTTAGTTGCCCTTGATGTCAAGGGAGGTGTGTTAGTTTTGATCGCCCTTTTGCCTTGATGTCAAAGGGGAGAGTGACATGGTGTTTGAATGCGGATAATAATGGTGTCAAAGAATTGGGAGAGTGACATGGTGTCAAAATGTACTTATCTGTTGTGGTAACCAAACACCATCGTGGTTGCATCAAGTCCAAAGGGGGGAGATTGTTGGAAATATGATGCGGTGTTGTCGACAGTGGCGACCCACTAAATGAAGATGAAGACATGTGACAGTTGACATGTGTTGTCATTGATGGCAATCACGTGGAAGTTATTCTTGACTTGATGGACTTGGTAAACGATGTAAAATACGTGTGATATGATGTTTGTTAGCAATATGATGCGAGTGTCATGGGCCGACCTCTTGATGAAGATGATGGCAACTTACTTGATGAAGTTGCGCTTGAAGTGAAATATGTTCTTGATGAAGTAAATGGGTGTGGCATATAAGGTGTGTATAGAAGGCGATGAAGAAAAGAATTCAGCATGTGCTAAATCTTGATAAAGAGTATGGGATATGTCTAGAAGTCGCGTATGCACCCGCCCCAGGGAGGAAAGAACGTGCCCGAAGTCGCCGTATGGGGAAAAAGCGCTCAAAAAGTGCAAATCTGAAGGACACGAAGTAATTGAAGGCTCATGGTATTGGTTTGGCTCATGGTATTGAAAAAGGGGCCGGGGCGGCGTGAGCTCATGGTATTGCTTTGGCTCGTGGTATTGAAGGCTCATGGTAATGCTTTAACGTGGTATTGAAAAAGGATAAACCTATATAAGGAGAAGAAATTCATTGGTAAATCATGAGTGAGTGCAAGATGTACGACTTGAATGAATACTTCTCTATATGAAGTATGTCTGCATGGAAAGGGCAAAAGGTTTGATGATAGATCTGAATCTATGATGCACTTATGAAGAAATGATGAAGCGAGATCTCTAGATCTGAAATGTGCTTGTATTTGCTAGATACATTTGTAGGGTGATTAGGTACATCGATAGGCGAACATACGTACGATGTAAAGGGTTGAATACGGCCAGATATCGGTACGATGAGTATGCCTGCAACGTAATGATTGAAGATCTATCTGCCCGCCCCGCTCGGAGAAGCGCGCCTGTACGCGGCCCGGCGAAGAGAAAGCGCGTATGCGCAATAAAATATACAACGCGGGGGTATCTGTTGGTTTGTGTGGATAGGCTTGAAGTATATACGCGACATCGATGTGATAAAGCGCGTATGCAAACTAGGATTTATGAAGCAAGGGTATGAAATATCTGATACGATACTGTGTCATTTACGCTATCGTCATGTTGATAAGTATCTGTTGGTGATGTATGTTTGTGTAAAAGTAAGGAAAGGGTCCGGTCGAAATATGATGAAACGAGGCATGCAAGTTGTTCTAGTGGAGAAGCTTTTTGATCCGATTAATTAATGAAACGTGGTCCATAAGAGTCTTTGAGGTTGTAGCCTTCGGTCGAGGGGGTCGTAGCTCCTTCCGGAGGTGAGGGTACAGTAAACGAGATCGGGGGTCGTGGCTCCCTTCCAGGTGAGGCTAAGTAAACGAGTCGAGGGTTGGAGCTCCCTTCCCGAGAGAGGCCGAGTAGCGAGCACGGTGGGTGCTGTGTTGGTGATGTAACTGACACATATGTTGTAAGATGTTTTTCTCTATAATAAAATATTGAAGAAAGTTTGAGCAAGTTGCGGCGGTGGTTTTCTCCCGATTTGGGTTTCCACCTAAAAATCCACGGTGCTGTGTGTGATGCTTTGTGTGATGGTTTGTTCTTTCTTACTGCATGTTTCATTGAACATACGATGAATGAATGATGGAATAATAGAAGTGAAGATTTAATGACATATCTAGATCTACGTAACGTACGCTAGTTTTCTTGAAAGAAAATGGCCGTATGGGTTTAAGGAATGAAAAAGTAAAAGATTTGATTATGCGGAAAATGCGGTTCACCCCCTCTCGGTATTTTTTCAACAATCTATTGATTTATCAAGTTTTAAATTGTTTGACATATATTTATTCTCCTATACCCGCTTATGAAATTCCAAAGCATAGTTAAGATTAAACTATTTGGCAGTCATGGT
The DNA here is from genome assembly GCA_034641835.2 of Pinus albicaulis. Lineage (NCBI taxonomy): Eukaryota > Viridiplantae > Streptophyta > Pinopsida > Pinales > Pinaceae > Pinus > Pinus albicaulis. The sequence continues at coordinate 1,323,538,957 of CM076579.1, read as the reverse complement.
ATGGCATTTTGGACAAAGCATAATCTCATTGTTCTCGTAGTAAGTAATAGTAGTGGCATTTTAAACTTGCTCACTTTCATATGTCTTACTTTTATCTCTCTTTTCTTTTGGAGTACATTTTTATTCTTTTTGATCTTTTAATGGCCCTTGTGTCCTTTGATCTTTCTTTTAGGACTTCTCTCTTTTTATTTTTATTTTTTTCAAATATGGGAAAACAACTTGGAGAGAAAGCAGAGAATGTAAATATTTGCAAGACTATTAAAAATCCAGTTTAAAAATTATGAACCCTATTATTATAGGACCCTAGCGGTGGCTCCTCATGAGGATAGCATTTCATGGTGAAATTTCCATGACTTTAAGACTAGTAGCCTTTGAATATTCTTGTGATGACCTTTGTAAAGTGTCTTGCGTCTTTGCATTTATTTATACTTATGATGTGTTATATAAAGCTTATGGCCTTCTCTCCGAGGCTTCAACTTGGTCGAGGAAAACATCCAATCCAATCTAAAATCTTGACCTTTATGTGTAAAATGGTCGAGTAAATAAAACCTTTTATTATCTACGAGAGTAGTAGTGTTTCAACATTCTACCATTGGTGAGGTCCACCTAGTAGATGCGATCCCATCCATTTCTTTGAAAGAAGGCATTTTTTACCTGCGTAATATAAATAACATAGTTCACTTTCTGTAGAAAATCAAATTTTTCATGTTTACAGCTACATTCTCATGAATCCCATTTTAACACTTTATCCAATGTAGAAATGACATTCTTTACTCTTTTTGTCCAAGAATTTCTTTGTCTTGTCTGGATAACTTGAGACTTAATATAAACCTCTTCTCTTTTGTTGTAATTGAATGGTTTGATTAATGTATTTTAATGTCATTTGTCTCAAATTGTAATTCTTGCATAATATTCATCACGCTGGTACTCCTAAGGAAGATAGAAAAACAACATCCATTTCATAGACAAGTTGGTAAGGGGATGTGATAGATCTTTTGGTGGTATTGATCTATCTGCCCATATGGCATTGACTAACTTCTTGTTCCAAGTCTTTTTTATCTTCTAGTAACTTCTTGATGATGTTTACAAGGTTCTTATTGAAGATTCATCGAGGCCATTACCTTTGAGGGTATTATGCGGTAGAATGGCCTAGGGTTATGTGATATTTATGGCAAGATTCAATCATCTTTTTGTAAGTTTAATGTAGCTTCATTGTCACTAATAATATTTTTAGACATCCAAATATTGAAAGTATGTTTCTTTCTAAAAAGAGAATAATAGGTGTATGTGGCTTTCTAGAGATGTGCGCTGGCAATCCACTTGTGGCTTAATAAATTGGTTATAAAAATCCCTTGTGTTGACTTTTGATGATGGAGGGTGAATTTCACCAATGAAGTCAAAGACATTGTTGAAATGGAATTTCATTGAGATGGATTTTAGGCGGGGGTAACGATTTTCTTGCCTCAAATATTTGACACATGTGACGGAGGAGAATCACCCTTTTAACATATGCAAACAAAATGATCATTAAGAAAGCTTGACTCTCGGGGATTTTTTTCTTACTATTAATCTTGATCAGAATGTTCTCCACAGTCACCTACTGAAATTATTCTAATATTTTGTCACCCTCTTCTTTTAACAAACAATTTTAACAAAATATATGAGATATTTCCAAAAAGTACATCATCTAATATACAAAACATTACGCACTTTAGCTTAGAATCTAGCTTTTGTTCTTGATAATCTGGAGCTTGTGATTTACTAATCCAGGATATGATGTTTGCATACCATAGTGAGTGCGAAAAGGCTTCCTTTGATCTCTAAGTCGCCATCTCTTCTTGATCATCTACTTGGGCAATAAATTTATGTCTAAGGCATGAAAAGGCCCAGTTGACCATGAGTTTGGCTAAACCTTGACCCTTTATAAGTTTAGTGGGTTTTATCTCTATGTCATATTCCAAAAATTGTGGGTATCAAATTACCTCCTCTACCATTAGGATATCTTGGTGAAATTTATTTTACTATTACATTTGGGACATAGGAAATAATGTGGGAATAAAGAATGTACACTACGAAATCTTGTTTCCTTTACCAAAAACTAGGCCTATTTGCCCATGATATTGTTTTTCAGTGGCATCTCTAAGTGTTATACTAAAAAAAGAAATATGAGGTGATCATAACCACAGTCATTTTGCCGGTAAAAGCGTGGAAATGGTGTGCTTCAAAGCAAAGAAAAAATGATGAAATCCTTTTAAAAGTGAGAACTTATAAATTTGGAGTTTTGAATTAAGGCTACTTGATAGATTCAAATGATTATTTGGCCTGATAGTCCACTTAGGCTTGAATATTCTTTCACCATATTATTGAGTTCTCTAATTATTTGACTAAATTGGAGATGAATCTTCTTAAAAAGTTAATTTTACCTAGGAAAGCTTGTAACTCTTTTATATTTCTAGGAGGACTAATGGTAAGAATTACTTCTATTCTACCGGGGTCTATTCTAATTCCTTCACTTAGATATTATGTGTCTAGTAACTTACCTTCTTCTAATCCAAATAAGGTTTTCTGCCATTTAATAAAGACTTGGCAAGGATGATCCAAGTGTTCATAATCGGTCTTGGTAATTAATGTCATCTAAGTAAATCACCAGAATTCATAGTTTTCCTTTTCAAAGGCTATATCCATAGCTCTTTGAAAAGTGCTTCAGTCGTTAAACCAAAAGGCATCTTTACATACATAAAAGTGCCCCAAGGAGTAGTAAAAGTTGTTTCGTAAGTCCTCTTGGACTAAAATTTTGTTGTATCACGAAAATCCATCTAAAGTGAAATCCTAGAAGAACCAACTACCCTTTGTAGAATTTGATCCATTTTGCTAAAGGATAATTATCTTTTAAGGATACTTGGTTTAGATTCCTAAAATCAACACATAACCTAATCTCTCCTATCTTTTACCGGATTTGAACTAGTTAGAAACCTAATCGAATATCGATTGGTGAAATTATCTATGCATCGACATTATTTTACCTCTTTTTCAATCAAAGGCATCAAAATAGGGTAGTCCTTCTTAACTTTTTTGTTTAAAAGGCTTTTGGTCTTTTTTTGTAGGTATTTTATGCTATGTTATGTTGGTTTCATATGATTTTAGATTACTCATAACTCGAGCAAAAATATCTTGAAATTCCTTGAAAAAAATAATATATTTTTCTTTTTCTTCTTTGAGGTAAGACTCTAGAAATTTTGATCATTTTCGATTTTAACTGCGTATGTGCCATTCCTGATATATTGAATCTGATGGCTCCATTTGCGTTGTCCTAGTAACATCATTTGATCAAATGATAAATCTTCTAAAGGAGTTAAACCTTTTGGTAAGAAATTATCTTTGAGATTTAATATATCATATTCATCATTAATTATCTGTCAATTTCTACTCTCCCTGAAGATTATCTATATCGAGGATTGACTAAATTTATTAGGTCTAGCAAAACACTTTATTTACATCTATATTATTCAAATCAATTTCACTATCTAAATCATGATCTAATGTACGGTACGTATTTTATAATTCGAAATTCACCTTCATTATTCATAAAATGGTAAATCTATTGATCTTGTGTGAGAAAATTTTCCAATATTTGAGGTTATGCGGAGTTTTGGTCTTGTGTTTTACTTCTACAATATACTTATGATTGGGCTGAAAGGGTAGATTACCAGTACTAGCAAAAGTTGCTCGGTGTGCTTGTATGTTTGTCTGTATTATTGCATAGAAGTACATTCCCAACATTGTCTATCAAATTGCCCACAATTTCTCTATATCATCCTAATCTGTAGGATTGTAAAAGAATATTCTTCATTTATATATTTTACAATCAACTGCGAATCTCATTATTTGATATTATTTTGCCTCTAAGTTTTTGATAATATGGAGTCCTAAAATTAGGGCTTCATATTCGGCCATATTGTTGGTTCATTTAAAATAAAATACGAAAGCATGGCCTTCTGCATGATTCTTTTCAATATTAGCTATACGAACTCCTGATCGTACTCCTAGTTTATTGACTAGTCCATAAATATAAATGCCATAAAGATTCATGAAAGATATTTTCATTGTTTTGTGTTTTTCTTTTTGTGCTTTTAGTTCGGTTTTAATTTCATTATCGATTTCGAGTTACATAAGATGAATGAATCTAGGTGAGTAGGTGTCTTATAAATTATTATGTATTCTTTGTTTTTGTATACTTTTATATATTCATCATTGTTCCCTATAGAGTTCTTTGGTTGACCACAAACTAATATAGTAGCATATGACATGTCCAATTGTAGAATCCTATGTTTTTTCTCCCCTTGAGAAAAGATAATAACATTCCATATTTGGGTGGGATATATTTCTCTGATGTCCATGAGTATACTTTTGAGATGTTCATTCTAATGTGACATATAAATCTTTAATTAAACCTAAAATTTCCTTTTCTTGAATCAAATGAAAATAAATCTTTGTAAGGCCTTGTGATGTCTAAGTTCGGGGTTTCCATTATTGCTTTTGGCATTAGATTATGTGAAGCTCCTAAATCTAACATTGCATTGTGTAAATTTGGTCATGAATAGTTCGCCCAGGTGTAAAATGGTATTTTGCTCCATCTTGATATATGCTTTTCATTAACATCGGGGGCCAAAAATCACGTCTGATTTGATCATCATTCGAAGTTCAGAGTCTTCTTCATCATTAATGCTTAATGTTTCGGTGATAGTTGTTTTATAGAAATCATGTTTTACTAATTGTCGAAAGGGTGGTATTTTCAATTTTGCAATTTCGGTTTGTATTGAATGAAGGTTGTGGTTTTATATTTGAATTAACTCTTCCTTAGTAACTATAGTTTGAGTAGGCTTATCTTGTTTTTCCACAATTATCTTTTTCATTTATTGTTTGATTTTCTTGTGTTTCTGCTCCCTAGTTTTCTTTTCGAGAGTGGTTTGAGAAGTAGTAGATGTTTTTTCAAATTTTAAATTATCGAACTTGTTTTTTGCGGTGGTAGCTTTTGAATCTTTTGATTTTGATTCAGCGGTGGATGTTTTTGGACTCTCGGTTTATTTTTTGAGCATAATTAATTACTTTTACAACGAAAGCAAATTTTTGAATCTTTTGAATCTTGAGAAAAATTCATCTGTTATGTCATCAACAATCTTAGGTGGGTGAAATTTTTAGGGCTAGAAACTTTTAGGATGAATTAGAGGTTTTCTTATTTACTGCAAAATTTGCGGGGGGTTGTTGTGGGAACACACTTTATTTTCTTATTTTGTGTTTGAGTATTTTTCTTAGTAGAAGGTTCTGTGTTTTTGTTTTCTAAGGTTATATATCGACTATGTACTTCATTGAGAAAATTCATAACCTTGTTGTAGTCTAATGATTCACTTGTGATCTAATTGAAGTTGGTGGAGTTCAAATAACTCTTGTTCTTCTGTGTGAGAAATATAGTGTTATTATCATATATTTCCATTAGATTTATGGTATCCTCATCATCATCATTACATTTGAGAAATTTCGGCATAGTTCTCTTAAAATGGAGGTCTTATTGTCCGATTAGGGGCTGATTCTTTTGATTTTCCTAAGTTTGTATTTTCACGAAGTTAGGATTCATAATTTGTTGTTGATTACCCCATTGAGGTCTCCTTTCTATATTGTCTAATATATCCATCATTCTCTCTAAAGTACTAGCTAATTGATTTATTTTTCCATCTTAACTATAGATGTCTCTTCTTTTATGGTTACATCTCACTCTCATTCCTTAATCTAGCTTTTTTGGCCAAAATATTTACTTCTACCCTGTAGCATTGTTGTGTTCTTTCTAAAGTTTAAACATTTTTATTTCTCTCCCTCGGTACGATAGTCCATGTCTGTGTAAATCCATCGGGGAATTTGAGTAGGATAGAAGCGGGGAGTGGGTTTGAGATGTTGGGGATTGAATTATAAACACTATTGTATATAGTGGGTAGTCTTGGACAATTTCATTAGGAGTTCTTTTCATGGCATCAAATTCGAGATAATATTTGGAGTGGATTTTTCTTCTTCCAGGTTATTCGAAAAATCTATAAAGCTGGTAAGTTTGTTATCCTACCAACATTGAGACCTTTAAACCCTTTTTTAACTTCCCCTATTAATGTTTGTGCAACAAATCTCATTTGTACATCAAAATAATCTATTCCATGAAGCTGATAATCTGTCATTTTATTAATATGTTTGTGTAGTGTAATAGATAATAGCATCAAGTTTGGGTATCTTACTTTTGGTAATAGAGGCATGTCATGTAGTTATCTTTGTAGGAAGAACCTGGGAGCATACTATTGACCATAACTTGAATTAAACTTATTCTAGGAGGTAGATTAAATGTGGGTGAAGTGGAAGTATAGTTGATGTAGTTAAAGAAGTGGCCAAATTAAGCTGGAATATAAGATGGTGAACTAGAAAAAGTGGTGGATGAACTAAAAGATAAAGTCGGGGTGCTAGCGCTCACTTGTACAAACACGGGAAATGAGAATAATGTGCTTAAATTTGCGGAAGAAGATAAACTAGTGGATGGAGATTGATGTCGGAAGAATAAAGAAATAGTATTCTGGTTATGTAAGGTTTGTCTAGGGATAAATGGATCTATAAATTGTACGGTGGTGGAAATTATAGATGATGTAGTGGTATTTAATCAGAAATAGAGGGCTTAGATGTGTATATGCTAATAGTGAGCTAATTAAATATCTTCATATATTTTATAAAGAATAGTAGCATTTATTTCTTGATTTGTCTTGAGATTTAAATATATTTGATTAAGATCTGCTAAAATATTTTCCTTCTTTGTTTCAAGAAATGAAATAGAAACATATGATCTATAATGTCACTAGTTAAATTACTTTACGATTTACTTGAACAAAAAGAATGTTAAAAATTCGGGTCAAACTCTATGTCTTGTAAACTCACTAACTCTTTTGGTAGTGAATTGGCTCTATCCCAAGGAAGATTTGGCACCTAAATCTTCTGCTCGTTTATTCTTTTTCCCAATTATGTCAAATTGTCTACTATGACAGTTTAGGATCCGGGTTAGACCTGGTATAGTAAATTTTTCGATGACAAAATTAAGGATTTTTATACTCACAACTTATAAAACGAGTCTTAAAGGAAAAAATATGGTAGAAAGTATTCCTTAAGACCTATTTAAGAGCGAGGATTGGTTAATTTCATGATGGAGTCACCGGTATGTTATCACTCTAATAATTCTCAAGTTGTGAGATTTTGATTTAAAGTCTAAGAACATTAGAGGTATTGAGACCAACTTTTAAACTGCAGGATCTAGCCTTCCTAGGGTTGAGGAGGGGGATCTCTCTTTAAAGATTTAACTTTGTTTTAATTTATAAGATCCTTAGGCTAGGCATTTATGATTGTAGAAATTGGTTTGATTTGGTTTGGTTTGGTTTGGTGAGAAAAAAATCACTTAGTGAGATGGATAGTGATGAATATGTTGTCCATTGGGGGTAAGGAGTCAAAAGTCAAGCAAACGGAGCTAGGATCAAAATTCGAAAAGTCAAGTATTTTCGGGGAAAGATGAGCAAAGTCATTGAACCTTGGAGGTTGATTGGTGAAGTTGTCACGATGGGGATAAGGATCAATCAATAATTATTTGATTGAGATAAGGAAGGAATGAGTAGAGATATTTAGAAACGAGGGGAGAAATTAAGGTTCCCTACTACGGAAATCGAGGAAAAAAACATAGAAATGATAAACGATTAAAGATAGGGCACTTTTAATAAATCCACGTAATAATACTCTACGATTTATAATTCAAATTTAGATACATGTATGGATGCATGTAAACATAAGAAGATAAACAAATATAATAGAAAGTACTTCACTTCAATAGCTCATCACATGAATCTACGAAATATGACGCTAGATGATTTGATCCGGTACGATACTCGAACTTGCTACAAAATGCCTTCAAGTACAAAAAATATTAACTATGGAAATCTTCGACGATTTATTCCATAATAATACTTAAAAAAGATGAAGTATATATAAAAAAATATTTACAAAATATCCTAGAATACTCCTAGGAATTTTCTAAGGAAAATAAAATATTTCTTACAAGAAAATATTATTGTTTTAACTTAACAACTTGGCAAGCTTTCGTATTTATCTAAATAAAATAGAAGTGATGTTTTGGATTGGGTGTAGCTAGCTAACTTGTTGTCCTATTTCTTTGGAAAGAATATTTCAAATCTATTTTGAAATATTATCTTCTTATCTAATACTCCTTCATCTGATACTCTTTAGCTCTGATACACTTTAAACTCTATTAGCGCTACTGTTTTGTAAAAATGTTTGTTTTTAATTGTAAAAAATCAGCAAACTATTTTAATCTTTTCTACGGATTTTGACTTTACGATGCGTCGATGAGTGATTCAATTCATCATCGAGGAATTTTTGGCTTTTTAAAGCTTCATAAAGTTCTTATCTACCTCGATTATCTATCAAATGTTGGTTTTATAACAAATAAGTGTTTTATCTCATGCTATAGATAAAACATGTCTTCAAAAGTTCTATGTAAAAGCCTTTCTGTATGGATTCCTTGTCTTTTTGTTTTTTCAACCTACTCTTTTGTATATGCTCTATTCTTGTTGTATTCTTCTAGGATGATTTTATCATTAATAACTAGGATGTTGGCAAACCTCTTTACCTCAAGATCAAACTTAACCACAAACTTGGTTATGGATATGTTCATGGTTTCACATTTTTCTTCTAAACTGCTTCATTAAATTATTCTTTTAAATCTGATTCCTTATTTCAGTATTGTCCTTGTTCTATAAGTAATTTCTATCTCTTCAAGTTCTTGCTTGTTCTTCTTGTTGACTTGATTAGTTCTAGGGCCTACTCGGGTTTGGCACCTACTTCCTCCTTTGTTTCTGAATCTCTTGCTTGTGCTACCTTTAGCAAATCCTTTTGCTCATATATTACCCTAGATTTATGGCCAAAGCTGATTCAATGATTTTCCTCCCTTGACGATTTTTCACATAGGACATTTGCTCTTTCAAGGTTAAATCTTTTTGTATATTCTTAAATTCAACACTTAACCTATTAGTGCTTTGTTCTAAGTTTTAGCATTAATTTGAAGGTTAGCTTCTTAGTGTCCTCAAGATTTTCAATTACCTTATTCAACCTATTTATCTCATTGGTTTGAAGTGTCTGTTAATTCCATAGCGTAACAAGCTTACTAGCCTCATTAGAATGTTTAGGCTGCGGTGGTAAAGGATTTTGTAGGCTGATAGTTGATGATGTCTTGGCATTGTAGTAGCTAGTGGTACTTTGGGTGCCGAGCTCTTACGCGAGTTGGCTGTGTAGTAACCATGGGAATTATTGTAGGAGCTTCCTTTTGTTGATTTTGTATTTTCTCTTTCTTTGAACCAAGCTTGTCCATGCGAATTTCCATCTCTTTTTATAAATACGTTAAATGTAAAATTAGGTTCATCGTATCATATTTTTGACTTGCCTCTTGCTATTTCTTTTCCTTTTGGATGCTGAGTTGGTGGAAGCTTGAGTTGTTTCCCTAAGTGCTACAATATCAACATTCTTTTTTCTTCTTTTCTGCTTCCAGCTTTGGCATGGAAGGTCATATCCTACTTGGACCAACTTAATTATTCTAAAGATTTTTATCCTAAGATATTTTACATATGAAAGGAAGCCTTGTTAACTTTCATTTTATATCTCATGTTTATTATTATGTTGGAGGTTTTGGACACTCATGGAATTTCTGTATGGTGAAGATAAAGCATATCAGAAGTTTGCCGGTAATACTCAATTTGGTATATTGCATGGATAATTCTTGTAGGCACTTGAAGATCAACTTTTTGTAATTTGTAGTATACAGGAGTCTTGATTGTTGGTTGAAGAAGCTGACATAATCAACTTATTGTTTGGATAATCAAGAGCTGATAGAAGTCTATTCTAGATGCTGGTGTCCATTTCAAATGCGAGAATAGATCTCATTTTTTATTTCTTCATTCTTTTCTTTATGTTGCTTATATTTTTCCTTGATGTCAAGATATTTATTTTTACTATACTGTGAGGAGGATGACTCCATACTCATACATTTCTTTCTCTATTACCTAGGTTTTTGAATTATTGGATGTTCTTCATTTAAAATCTATTTGGTGGCTCATTTTTAATGATTCCTTGTTATCTGTGTTTTCCTACGGAACATATGTATCTTCCACTTTTATGGTCAATTTTTCTTTATCAAGCTGGATTAATGCGAGGATTTTTATTGTATATGAGTTTAAACCTAGTCGGTTGTTGTATCAGCGGTGTAGGTACTTTCTTCTCTTTGATTCTTTTAGTATATTTATTTCCACAGTTTACATTTTCAGGTGTGACTAGTATCACCACGTGTAACATACCAGGTATTTTCTAGCATCCTATTTGGTGACAAATTGTTCAATTTACGGTCCTTTTTCATGAATATAAGGTGTCAATTTTCACTTCACGCTCATTTTTCTTAGTATTCCCTTGGGTCATAATTCCATGAGAAACTTTCTTCAAATTTGTATTCAAGCAATTATTTTGCGCTGCTTCTTGTCCCACATCTCTACGATTACAAATAAAGGTCCTACTAGATTCTTCAACTTAAATAGGGTTTTCTTTTTTTTTAGCTCTTTAGGAAGTTGATAGAATCTAAATTTAAGTTTTCTGATGTACTCCAACTCTCATTGGAACATATAGTGGTTATAGGGTAAAATATTTGACCAAGGAGAAACTGCGATTTCTAAATGTTTCTGATATAAATGCAGGTCTCTAGTTCTAGTTTGCTCGATAGTTGCAGAAATTTATTTATCTCATCATTCTTTCTTGGTTGTATTGTGTTTGTCAACATGTTTATCCAATGGATGAATAAAGTAATATGCAAACCTAAAACAAAATAATTTTGTGCACTCTTTTCTAATCAAAGATGTCCAAAAGATGATGAGAGTGGGTTCTCTTCAATATAAAACACGGGAGAGGTGTTATTAGGAAATTGTGCGCAGGAAGTATAAGAACATATGGAAAAGAAAAGAATTATACCTAAAGACTCCTTCGGTTGGAAATTTGACAAGATGTTCATGGGATGCCATATGTTCTTGTATTCAACATAATTAGAAATGAAAGAAGAATTGTCTTGGTGTGAAGGTAGATAGAAAACCTTGGATTGACTCATCTTTAAAATGCCCTAGGATAAAAGACAACATGGATATGACATGCCTTGACCCTTCTTGAAATTTTGAAGTAGAATAAGGGAGGGATGATCTATGGAATTTCTTAGTATGAGAACATGAACACTTGGAAAATTTGAAACCTTTTAGGAAAATCAAGACCAATGTTACAACTTTGTGAGTGCTTCTATGGATAAAGGAATAGCATTGGGATATGGTTTGAGCTGTAGCATCTGGTTTATTTACTCAACAACAATTGTAAACAATACTTCTTTATTTCCATTTACCATTGCTCTTTGTTGAGGTGAATAATAGGTCTAGCATAGACTAATGACCTCTTGAAATTCATGGGTGAGTGGAGCAACATATTTGGATAGGTTTGAATCCAAAATTTGGACTTCTTCAACTTTGATCTAATGACTTTTCAAGACTCTAGCGGTGGAGCTATAATAGATTAAATTCTATCAGGTACATATTTTATAATCCACATATCTTCCAGGCGTATGTTCAGTATCTCTGACAGTACATGAAGGGATTTACAATAATTTCATTCTTAGAGAAAGTGTTTGCGGGTTCAGTTTTGACATTTTTAGACTTTACGGTGTTTGAAACTCTATATTTGGGCCTTTTTGGACTCTTATTTTGTAAGTTTAAATTGTTTACGGAAAGGGTTTTAATTTAAACGAAGAGGTACTAAAATAGGAATAGGCATAAAGTGGCTTTTTTCTTGGATTTAAACCTTTAAATTTGGTTTCAAAGCCTTTCTTAGTCTTATAGGTACAAAAAATGATAGACGAGGTTTCCTCTACTTTTTTTAGGACAAAATGGTCGAAAATGGTTCAAATTAGGCACAAAGGGTTGGGGATATTTTGAAAGGGTTTCTAGATTAATTAGGAGCCTTTTCGAGTATGAAAATACTAAAAATATTTAATTTTTTCTTTAAACTTGATTTCCCGATATCGAAATAGGGTTTATCGGGTTTTTATAAAGAATTCGTTATTTTCGTTGTTACAAGGTCTTTTTGTGGATAAATGGGCTTCTCTGGGCTTAATTTCTTCGGAAAATTCCTTTTCAAATGATAAGCATGTGTTTTCTATGAGGAATACCTATTTGTGTAGCTATTTGATCTTTTGAAATATGGTTACGGGAGTACGACGGGTTTCACATTGGCTTTGGAGGTTTGGAAATCGGTGGTCTTGATAGCAGTTGCGGTGGTTTCGGGCCTGCGCAGCCATGAAACTGGTGTGCGGTCTGTTGTTTCTTCGGTCGGAATGGATATACTCATAGATAGAATGCAAAGAAGGGCTTTTCTTCTTCTATAGGAGCCCCCATAATGTTTTAGGTTTAAGGTATGCATTTAATAGTGTATCGGTGTGGGGAGGTGGTTTTGAAACGGTGGAGGGGGGAAAAAAACCGTTGGTGGTTTATTGCGCAAGATTTGGGTGGTAAGTATTTTTGTGGGATCGAATGTGATCCGGTGATATCTTGGAGGAGTAAGAGATAAGGGATCAAAACAAGTTATTTCGCAAATGTTGAAATGGTTAATGTTCACGCCTTTAGATTTGCAATATTTTGGTTGTAGGTCTAGAGGCTTACATGCAGCGATTGTGATTGAATGAGGAAGAGTGCTTGCTTGGGTAAATTGTAGGACAAGGCTTCTTGTATTATCTTGGGCGGGATTAGTTAACGTTTAAAACATAGTTTTAAAGCAAGCCAATGTATTATTTTGATTATTGGGGTGTAATAACATGGCATATAAAACCTTTACAAATGTTTTATAACCAATGGCACGAGATTATTATATGACATATTTTTAACCTATGAGGAAAGAGAGCGGGGTTTATATTTAGCACATGGGGTAATTAAAACCACAGGGGTTAAATTAAATAATGGGTTTGTGGGATATTTAAATAAAATGAATTAATAAAATATACGAAGGTGTCTAAAGGAGATTAATATTTTTATGTTAAAAAATTAATATGAAATGAAATGTAATGAAATGAAAATAGAAATAAACTAAGTAAAGTGTAAAATAGGAATTTTTAGCATAAAATTATCCCATTTTGATATTTACACAAACTTAGGATAATTATTTTGTGGGTTTGAGTGTTTTTAGATGAAAATGAAATTAATTAAGAGGGGGAAATTTACTTTTTTCTAAGCAAAAAAAGGTGTTTAACTTAGGAAAAATGATTATATTTTGGAAAAGGGTGAATATCTTGAGGAAATGGGTTTTATGAAGGAGAATACGGTATTTTAATCGATCGATTGTCGAAGCCTTGGGTCAGGTCTCAACAGTCGATAACAAGGCCTCTTTAAGCGAAGGTTTTGAATCTTTGGATCATTGTGGGGAAGGAAATTAATGGTGCCGATGATGCTGACCACATGCATTGCACAAACCCATCATTATGTATTTTTACTTCATTTGCATGGGTGCATTTCATTTGCAACCCTAAATCCATTTTTCTGTTAAAGCATTTAAACTATCTAATTCTAACCTTATTTCATCGAGGTCTTAGATTAAACATTTGAGCTCCTCATTTATTCTCTAACTATTCTTGAATTGTCAAGTTTAATTTGTTTAAAATATGTTATCCTCTATCTAAAACATGAAGTGAAGTATGAAGAAGTTAATGTTAAATATTTAATGATCATGGATTATGGCATTTGAACCATTTGCACATAATCATTTCTTTCTTATGAGTAAAAAAGTAAATAGTAGTGGCATTTTGACTTGCTCACTTTCATGTCTTATTTTATCTCTTTTTTCTTTTGGGGTCTATTTTTATTCTTTTTTATCTTTTCTTTTCTAATTCCTTTGATCTTTCCTTTAGGACTTTTACCCTCTTTTCATTTTTTTTTAATTTTTAATGTTGGAAAACAACTTTAAGAAAGCACGGTATGTACATATTTACAAGGCTATCAAAGTCAATTAAAAAATTATAGAACCCCTATTATTATAGGACCCTAACGAGTCCCAACAATAAATATTTAGGATTCTCTATCATCATCGTCCATCCATGTCTTATCCGGATCATGCTCGATCGACTCTCTAAGGAGCTTCTACGTTATGCCTCACATCATCATGCTAGTAGCATTATGTCTAACCTCAGGGATGTGTACCTCATCCATGATATCATGGAAAATATCATATTAAAGGGAACATCCAAATGTGCTTACCAATAATAATCCAAAACATCATTAGTTCATTTGTGTAGCTACATATCATGGGAGAAATATCTCACTTCAATAAAATATTTGGTTGAAATTCTAAGTGAAGCGACAATCATGAATTCAATCATGTTTTACACATCATATACGGATGAATGTTCAAAATAGAACATCAATGTTTCAACCAACTATAATATGCCATATCACAATCAATCAACATTTGAACTTTAAATCAAAGTATTCAAGGATTAACTTTACACAAAGACATCTCAACGGTCTTAACGATATGGAGTTATTTCCCAAATTAGGAGATCAATTTGTCATGCCATGATATATCATTATGATATTCAAAAAGTCATCTCCCTCTTACTTAGATTTAACAAGAGGCTCATCATTTGACAAGGATACACTATCATTATATATAATCAAATCCATAATAAAAAAAATTAAGACCATACCTTGGAACTCATTATCCAGAGCTTCACCCAGGATAACAATCACATATAAGCAATACCGAATCAAGGAGTTTGCATCACAAAAATCTCTATGAGCCTAAGGCCTTATCATGACAACATATCCAACCTTACTCAAATCAATGTTGAGTAAAAAAAATCATCTCATTAGAATTCAGTCACAATGATTATAAAGGGCAGTAGTTTAAAAATATCAATTATTTCAACGGAAATGAGGTAGAACACATGTCAAGTCTCGACATTTCATCAAACTCTCGGGGTTGTTATTTAACATGTCATTATAAGCCCATTTCGACTACATTAGATGTAAGTGCATACATATTACGGTTAAATCATGCATGTTCCATGCTAAGCCACAACAAAGAGGTGTGATGGGAACAAAGAGGACAATACGAACCATACCTCGGTATACTCATATATGACAACGACGATCAATATGTCTACATAACATAGTCATCTTAGAAAATGACCATCGACGGATAAAATCATTTCAAATCTAAATGTAGCAACTCCAAAATTTAATGCAACTATTTAAGAGTACGTAAATATCTTGATTAATAATCTATTAAAAACTGTTCCTTTATATTTAGCAAAGAATTTTAGGGAAAACACAGCGGAGACGACTTACCTTTAGCGACGATATTCCTTAGTTTTTCTTTTGTGAATTTTAAACACTCTTTGAATCACTAACTACAACAAAGTTTTGGGGATGATTCTCCACTGGCCAACAAGTTTCAATACATACGTAATATTTCTACAATTGACCACCCCAAGCCCTTAATCAACGTACTACTAACAGGGAATCCTATATAAGCACCTTTGTCCCAAGAGGGCCAGGATGAAGGGACAGTGAATGAATGAGTGTCTTCCTCAGTATGCAGCCAAATAGACCAAACAATGAAGGAACCGCATGCACACATTCACTGTCAACATGCAACTTTTATTTCTTTATTTTACTTTTCATAGATTTAATGTTTCTCTTATTTAACTTTTCTTATTTTATTCTTTTTTACTTTTTGTTAGCTTTACTTATTTTTATAGTTTCCTTAGTTTAGATCTTTCTTAATTATTCCTTTTTACATTTGTTAACTTCACTTATTTATTTACTATTTAGTACTCCAATTTATTATTTACTATTTTATTTAGAACTCAAGTTTATTGACTTATTATTTATTTACTATATTTTTTAATTATATATATATATATATATATATATATATATATATATATATATATATATTTTTTTTTTTTTTTTTTTTTAATTTTTTTTTCATTTTTATTGGGTAAAAATGCGAAGATGGGTAATACTTTGTGAGAATCTAGGGCGAGTGCTGTAATAGTTCGACGGAAACATTTGTGAGTTTAATTTGAAGCTAATGATTTCGACGAAATTTCAAAAATTAGCTTAGCGAACTCGTTTTTGTTTACATTCGCATATAATGGCAATGGAAAACATATTTTGGTGGAGATTGGAAAACGAGCAAAAAAAGCTAGAAAATTTGAACTAATAGTTCGACGAAATTTTAAAATAGTTCGGACAAACTATTATTTTATAAATATATCGCTGTAAACTATTCGGGGATTCTTGTTCATACGTCTGCGCCTCGATTTTAGTTGATTTACATACATCTCGGGTGATTTTAGTTGATTTGGTATCGTAGCGCGGCCGGAGGGAGTTTTTTTTATTTGCGCCTCAATGCTGAGGTAAGTTTTGTTAATTTTGTTATTTTTTGTATTTATTTTTTATTTGGTTTTTTAATTTGATTTTAATTTGATTTTTTGGTTCGAGGTCTTCCACGATGTCTTCAACGTCTTGAGATGCTTGGAGTTTGAATTAATGACGAGTCTTTTCAAATTTCCCGGTGCGTGTATTTCCTTTCCAAATATTGACTTGGTATTTTGATTGAATTTTGGTAGTTTCGCCCATAGTTCTTGTCTTTATAGTCGAACATGCAAAAGTTGTGCTTTTGGAATCACCAAATCAAAAAATAACCTTTTTTCAGTGAAAAAACAGATATATAATGTACAATTCAATAGAAGCATATATGTCTTACGAAGAAACCATTGCAAATATTCACAAAAAACTTAGCATCTTAAAAGTGAAAAGCGAGACTACACAACGGTCTACCAGCAAAAAAGAAAAAACAATAGTGTCTTTTTTATAAAAAACTTCTATCCTCGTCACGGTGACCAAAATTAGTCGCTTGTCGCTCTCGGTGTTCATTGTGTCCACCATATAAAAGAAAACCCTGACATAGTAGGCAATGAAAGTGGTCATAAATGAACCCGAAGTGCGAACAAAATTTGGCTTACATATAAAACCAGTCGATGCCATATCTAAAGTATAGGTCGACTTATTTACGAACAAGATCAATTATTTAAGGAACTTGCGGATTTCATTTTGACACGAATTTGAGTGAAGTGGCCATAAAGCAGACCTGTGTGGACAAAAGTCTACTTACATACCTCTAAACAAGTCGAAGTCATATCTAAAGTATAGGTAAGCTTATTTATAAATAGGATCAACTATTTAAAGGAACTTGTGGATTTCGAGTTTGACCACGAATATGTAGGTGAAGTGTTTTGTGATTTAGTGCGGATTTTAGGACAAAAATACGTGTGGATTTGAGGATTGTAATAAGTGTGGGTTTAGGACTATGATTCTGTACATATAAAAAGAACGGAACCCGATGAAAAAAATTGGATCAAGGTGCGATTTGATGTAAAGTTCGAATAATAAATACGTAGAAACAATGGGTAGAAGGGAAAAAATGCCACCCCCTCCAAAAATAACAACATAGTACATAAATAATTTTAATGTTCGAACTATAAATGTAATAATAAACAATGGGTAGAAAGGGAAACAAACCTCCCCCTCTAAAAAGCACAACATAGAATAGAAATAATTGTAAGGATTGTTGTAAATGCAATAAGAAACAATGGGTAGAAGGCTGTACATCCCTCTAAAAAGCACAACATAGAATAGAAATAAGCGCATCACGGAACACCTTGGGTGCCAAGGCTATGGAAGAAATACAACTAACTTTTGGCAGTGTAAACATATGAATAGGATAATTAAGCAAAAGCAATTAATAGAACTGAATCACACCTTTAGCATCTTCTCCATATGTGGATAAAAAAGTTCATAGGACATCGACCAAAAAAGGACCCTCAAACCCATTTAATATATATATCTTTCAAAGCCTGCCCTTTTAATAGGCAGATATATCTTATTGGTCCCACTAATATTTTCATAGCAACTATTTCATTTTGGACTTTTGTATCTCAAAACTATGTTCTACGTGAATTTATGCATATATATCTTTTAGCCATGACTAATTTATTTACCATGGAATCATTTTTGAGAAAAACACATTAGCCATAAAAGTTTCCCATTTGTAAACCAAAAAGTGTTTTGATACAAAACATAGGTTTTAACCTTTTATAGTTGATTGTTTCAAAAACAGATTTTTAATAAAATTCGAAAAATATTCAATGCATTTCACATGCTGCATTAACATATAATTGTGACATTTGTCCCTTCTCCAACTTAGTGGACATCCTTCTAGGAAAAAATCCCATTTAATGAAGCAGATATATCCTTTAGTGATCCACTTGATATTTGGTTCACAAACAACTATTCCATTTGTGGACTTTTATATCTCAAAACTATGCTCATCGAATTTGTGCATCCTATATATAAAACTACTGGAAACTATTTGACATGTACAGCCAGGAATCATTTCGATATATCTCCCATTTTAATGGGGTGTATCGCATTTCGAGAAAAACACATTAGCCATAAAAGTTTCCACTTCGAAACCAAAAGTGATTTGGTCTACAAAACATAGGTTTGTAAATCAGTATATAGTTTAATTGTTTCATTAGATTTTTAATAAAATGAAAACATATTCAATGTAAAACGCATGAGTATTTAGAAACAAAAAGTAATTTTGATACAAAACATAGGTTTTAACCTTATACTATGTTAATTGTTTTGAAAATAGATTCTTGATAAAATGAAAAATGTTCCATGTAAAAACACATGCACATTAACATATAATTGTGATGTTTTCCTAGCTTTCCAAACTAGTCCATCCTCCCAGAAATATCCCTTTTAATGAAGCCCGAAATATAGCGATAGTAGATCCACCGATATTTTGTTTCACCAACAACTATTCCATTTTGGACTTGTATATCTCAAAACTATATATTCGAATTTATATGAGTCTATATCTTTAAACTACTTGAAACTATTTTATTTCACCATAGGAATCATTACATTATTCCGTACCGGACTTATATATCTAAAACTATGGTCATTGAATTTATGCATCTATATCTTTAAAGCTACTTGGAAACTATTTTATTTCACCATATGGAATGATTGGAAGTATGTCTCCCATTTCTAATGCGTATCATACGTTTCGAGAGAGACACATTAGCCATAAAAGTTTTCCCATTGAAACCAAAAGTGATTTGATACAAAACATAGGTTTTATTGCCAATTTAAAATGTGCGCATTCTTATACACCCTTATGTCTACGTAAAATGGTATGGTGAATTCCACGAGGTCCTCTACACACTTCATAGGGTATAATTGACATGTAGTGTTAACTTCTATAGTCTATAGGAAGACTCTTGTAAAGGAGCCGGGTAACCTTTGGATGTCATCTATTAAAGGTGACATATCTAGTAAATGTATATATTCACCTGGATATAGATCTAAATAGAAGTTTTGATTTTCATATCACTTGTCTCATAAAATGAGAGAGAGACCTTTTATATTCAATGTAAAACATGCATGCATTAACATATAATTGCGATGTTTTCCCTTCTTTCCAACTTTGTCACGTCGCTAGAAATATCCCTTTTAATGAAAGCGATTATAGCCACATGATCCACCGGAGACCGTGTTCACCAAACAACTATTCCATTTTGCGACTTACACATCTCAAAACTATGCCCATTGAATTTATGCATCTATATCTTTAAAGCTACTTGAAAACTATTTTATTTCACCATAGGAATCATTTCGACATGTCTCCCCATTTTAATGGGGTGTATCAGCATTTCAAGAAAAATACATTAGCCATAAAAGGTTTTCCCATTGAAACCAAAAAAGTGATTTGGATACAAACATAGGTTTTATCTATATATAGGTAATTGTTTAGAAATAGAATTTCTTTAATTTAAAATGAAAAATACTCTAATATGCACACATGCACATTAACATATAATTGTGATACTCCCTCTTTCCCACTTAGTGGACATCCTTCTGAGAAAAATCCCTTTCGCATGAAGTAGATATATCCATAGTGATCCACCGATATTTGTTCACAAACACCTCTTCCATTTTGGACTTTTATATCTACAAAAATATGCCTCGTTGAATTTATGCATCTATATTTTTAAACTACTTGAAACTATTTTATTACCATAGGAATCATTTCGATATGTCTCCCATTTTAATGGGGTGTTATCATATTTCAAGAAAACCGCACATTAGCCATAAAAAGTCCTGACATTGAAACCAAAAAGTGATTTGATACAAAACATAGTTTTTAACCTTATATAGTTTAACTATTTCAAAAACGTTTTTAATAAAATGAAAACCTTCAGTATAAAACACAATATTTAGAAACAAAAAGTTATTTGATACAAAACATCTGGGTTTTAACCTTATATAGTTAATTATTGCGAAAATAGATTCTTAATTTAAAATGAAAATTATTTCAATGTAAAACACACGCATTAACATATAATTGTGATATTTTCCAAACTTCTAGTGCCATCCTTCGAGATCCCTCCTTTAATGAAGTAGATATATCCTGAACTCGAGTATTTTGTTTCGCAAACAAGCTCTTCCATTTTGGACTTATATATCTCTAGAAACCATGCTCATTGAATTTATGCATCTATATCTTTTAAAACTACTTGAGACTATTTTATTTCACCATAGGAATCATTTAGATATGTCTCCCATTTTAATGGGGTGTATCACATAGACACATTAGCCATAAAAGTTTCCAATTGAAAACAAAAGTTATTTGATACACATCTAGGTTTTAACCTTATATAGTTTGTTGTTTCAAATAGATTCTTAATTTAAAATGAAAAATATTCTATGTAAAACACATGAATTCTTATACACCCTTAAATGTCTCACGTAAAGTAGTGTGAGTGATTCCACGAGTCCTCTCACACCCTTTCATAAGGTACAATTGTGGATGCGTAGTGTTAAATTCTACAAGTTCTACAGGGCAGAGTCCGTAAAGGGACGGGTAGCCTCTGGATCTCATTTTCCTCATGAAAGGTGACATATCTGGTAAATTCCCTAAAGTCGACTGTCATAAAAATTGAAACTAAAGTGGCTAAACTCTCAAGGAGTTTTGAACCTCCATAGGACTTTTAGAGTCAATCTCTTGTAACAGATCTAAATAGAAGTTCTTCATTTTAATATCCATAAACCTCAACCACTTTAAGGCAACCGTGTACATGTGTCATTTCTCCCATAAATTCTTAGGCAAAGCACTTTAAGGCAAACTATTTACATGCAATACATTTCTCTAATAAATTCTTAGGAAAAGTTTTAAAGCATGTACATGTCATGTGTGCATTTCTCCCATTAACTTTGAGCATGTAGTAAGCATTTAGAAATAATTTTGCAAAGCATGTAAATGTCGCTTTCTCAAGCTTTTAAGGCCTGAAACATTGGTCCTAAAAGTGGCCGAACTCTCATAGAATTTTGAACTTCCATAGGATTTTAGTACTGCCTCTCTGAGTGTTAACTCTCTACAAGTTCTAAAGGCAAAAAGAGTTTGTAAAGGGTGCAGGGTAGCCTTTGGATCTCATCTTTTCTCAGAGGTGACCTGTCCAGTAAATGCCCCTACAGTCAATTCGTATACAGATCTTTAAATAGAAGTTCTTCATTTTAATATCCATAAACCTCAACCACTTTAAGGGAAAACTATGTACATGTTTCATTTCTCCCATAAATTCTTAGGCAAAGTTTTTAAAGCATGTACATGTCATGTTGGATTTCTCCCATTAAGCTTAAAGGATGTTTTTTGTAAGTGCATAAAATAATTTTGCAAAGCATGTAAATAAAGTTATTTCTCTCAAGCTTTAAGTTCTAAAAATTGAACCTAAAGTGGTCGAACTCTCATAGAATTTTGAACTTTCGTAGGATTTTCAGTCCGCCTGAGTGTTCCTAAAGGCTTCCTCCCATTAATTCTAAGATGTGAATTCTAGCATAAATTTTAAGTCAAAGCTCTAAGAGATAGGAACTCATGCACATGTCATTTATCTCATGATCATGTGTCGTCTCCCATGCATTTGCAATAAATATCAATTTAATATATATTTTTATTGAATTAGTAGGGGATAAGAGTACCATTGAAATATATGGTTGAAAAAGTCGAAATTATGCATAGAAAATTTTCTTGCTATCCCAATCGAGGGAAAGCAAAGGTGATTGCATATGTGCTTTCCAATATTGCAAACTAGCACAAAGCCGTGCCAAAGGCGAAATGAATACCACGTGAAAAAGAACATAGACACGCAGGCATATTATATTGGATCGTTAGGAAGGCTTGGAGAACAAACGAATGGAGTATGGATCAAATGGAATTGTAGTTTTCATAATTTCTGAACTATGTGCAACCGTATGAATGGCATGTACAAGTTAAGAAGGAGAGGCTAAAAGAACCGCATGGAATAGCAAACAATATTGTTAGCCAATTTCAATTTTTTAGTATAAGGCATTGTTCAAAATGTGAATAAGATGCCTGCTGATCTAGTGCGTGCTAAATGCACAAATCAGGATTCGATTCATGCAAAGATAAATCATAGATGAATTAGAATTATACAAAGTAGTATCCAATGCAAGATTCATCTCTCAAAGATGAATTGGTTTTGAGACGCTCTTCTTCGTAAAATGCAAGATTCATCTCTCTAGATGAATTAGTGTTTGAGACGCTCTCCTTCAAAAAATTTATTGATGGAAATTGTAACATATCTCTGGATATGTGTGTGTTTGTGTACTTATAAATGCATCTTTTTTAATGACACATGTGCTTTTTCAATTATATACCAAGTGTGCTCCCACCACACCATGTAAAGCACAACTTGGTGAACTTCACATTTGCAAACAAAGTGGTGAACTCACATTTTTATAAAATTAAAATGTGGGGACTTCAACAAATTTTTTGTTTTAAATGGAGTTTGTATCTTCTTTTTTAATGACAATGTGTTTTTTCAATTTTATACCAAGTGTCGCTCCCACCATGTAAAGAGCAATTTGGCGAAACTTTATCATTTTTATAATGCTTAAATTGGGTTTCGCGCATCAATTAGTGCTTTGATAGCTGTGTTTCTACTGTGAATTTGTGTACACTAAATTACATTAAATTTCTGATTATTTCTGAAATTTATTTCAAATGTAGCCATTTAAATAATTGCACGTCACTATGAGATATATATACCATGGAGGATGAACGACGAATATCAATAGAATCCCATATCTCTGGAGGGATCGTGTGGATCTGATGTTCACGGTATTTCAAATATAATCTTAAATCTCCATACACATGTGTGTACATATGGAATTGATTTTTTATCTAACTTTGTGAGCTTAAATTAGTTGTTAATAAAGTCTCTTTTAGGAGATTAGAGGAGAGAAGGGTCCCTACTCTCCATCCATGGAGCATGCCCATGGTTCACCCGGTCGTGGTATGGTTCACGCAATTTAATCGATGAATATGTACGTGTCTATTTATATGTACACATGAATGTATTTTTCAATTGGTTATAAATTTCGTCATTTGCTTTATGAAGCTTCTGCTCTCGCTCGAGAGGTTGGTGGTGGTTCAACCCATTAGAGGGGCCATCGATAATGGTGGCAGCCGGGTTGCGTGAAGGTGCGTGATATTAATTCACAGACGATCCAATCGGTAGCCGGTGGTGCTGGTTCTCGGCGTCGTTCGTTTGGTTCTTAGCAAGGTGGTCATTCTAAGTCTCGACGGCTTCGTGTGGAGAAAGATGCTAAGCCAAACCACGTCGCTGCCATCGATTTGAATATATTTTTCATTCGAATTTGTACAAAATTTTGTTTTACATGTGTTTCTATCAATATACCACCATGAGGATATATTGATGCTAGAGGCTAGAAAATTGTCTCCAAATGTTGGTAAATAAAAATAGACGCGGGCGTAACATCTTCATTCGAGAAGAAGAGCTGTCGCCACCACGACTTGTCCGACGTGACATTTACGGTATGCATGTGAAAGAAACATGGAGCAAAGAATGCACCTTAGAAAGGTGTGACACTTCATGCAAAAGTGCAAAGAGATCTCATGGCTATTGACCTCTATACTCAACAGAGTCGACAAAGCCTCGTGAAATAGTTTCACACTCTTTAGAGGCGATACTTGTATACGTGTACGTGCAGCTTGGGCGACGGCTGATACATTTTGTAGAGCATGAGAAAAAGATAAAGGAAACGAGCATTGAGTCCAGATAAATGGGAGGATGTAAAGACAAAGATGTTACAAAGAAAGATATGGTGAAGTCGATGTGTAATTTCAAAGAAGGAATGCCAAAAGTAAAGTATCGTTGACAGAGGTGTAATATTTCAAGCACGCCACAGTCTCGGCTATTTGTATGAGAGACAGCTTACGCCTATGGAAGGCTCCGTTGCGGACCGATGTTTCGCTTTATTTTGCGACAAATTGTTTTACGCAGAAATTTTTTTGGGTATGAAAACCTAACTACAATGACTCTTCCGTCGAATTTTTTGGTCTGGGAAAGGTCGATTTGTGCGACCGTAGGGGCGCTATGTGCAGTATGTGTGGAGTTGCCTCGTCTGAGCGACGCGTGGTAGTTGAAATGCTTTGAAGCCCAAAAACTCCTTAGCGGTCGTAGACGGATCGACTTCTCAAAATTAGTCGAGAAGAAGGATGCCATGATCGACAATGTTTCACAGAGCGGATTGGAGTGGAGTCGATGTTTGTCTAAATCGACAAAGAGCACGTGAGAAATGCACGTGCACAATTTTGTGTGTATTTTGCAGAGATGAAGCGATTGACAACATGAGTGTTGAATGATCTCCAAAATATATGCAAAGAATTGTCACAATGGTTTGGCAAGACCTAATTCTTCATGAGTAAGAGCAGCGGAGCCTTGTGAGCGGTGTGTATTTAGACGTTAGGGTTCAATTATTTTAACACATGTATACATGTTTACAATTTGTAAGAAATACATGTGCATGTACATGTATACATTTATTTGTATGTACAATTGTCCCAACATGTATCATTATATGTTAAAACACCATTTGTAGCTGTCATGCTTGATGAGTGACGAAGAATTTTCAATATCACGCTCGAGCCTCTCGATTTCCAAACAATGCAAGTATGGGTCTCACCATCAAGACATGTTGGCAAATGTTAGTAGTTTTTTAAGTGATATTTTTAAATGAAATAATTGTGCACACATGTATGCATGTAGCATATACTAATAATAAAATGTTTTAACAGATTCAAATGGATTCTCGTCCGATGTTTTTGGGATGGAGAATTGCCTTATTCTTCCTTGGGAGATGTACCTTCTACTTCCTTATGAGATGTGCCAGATCTGAGAAGTATGGACATATTTTTAATTTTTCAATTTATGTTTTTAAGCTATATGTTCCACCTCAAAAAGTTCCATTAAAAAATGAGATATATCTATACCTTGAGTTATTTAACTTTTTGAATTTTGGGTTTTTGGAATTTTCTTTTGGAGCCTCTCTTAGGAGATGTCCCAAACCCATCTGTAGAAGTATTCAATTTTCACTTATATATATATAGAAGTTATAATTTAAAAATTCAAGTTTAAAGTTTATTATAGAATTGGATCATGATCTTGATTTATTTTATGCTTCTAAATTTTTGAATTTTAGGTTTCTATAGAAAGTTTCTTTAATCAACGGACTCTAGCAATGGAGATAGGAACATCACACCATTTCAACAATTTGAATGATTGTCTAACTTTTTTTTAATATTATTATTGAAAATAATTTTATATATATATATATATGCATTTTCATACGAAATTTTTTAATATATATATATAACGAGTACATGTATATTTTACGATTCTGTTGGAGATGTTCCCATGGGGGAAGTTGTGGCAGGCGAGCAAATGGAGAGGGAACCTCGCTGAGGTATTGCATGATATATATTTTGTCTTTTTTAGCATGAAGTTCTATATATAATCTCACTCATTTTTTAAAACAGATTTAAATTTTATTGTTTCAAATAGACATGCGTGTGCATACGGGTTTCCCCAGGTGCCTTGCATGTGATGCGCTCCTTTCGATTTGAGACCCTGCATAGGGAAAGACGCCAGCATCCCATCTGCATTTGAAGGATGACTTTCGATGTTGATTGAGATTTCTAGTCTTAATTTTCTATAGATTATCGAGATACGGTCATGCGCGCACACACACACACACAGAGATATATATATATCTAGATGCACTGTCATATATATATATATATATATATATATATATATATATATATATACATATATATACAGCTTGATACGTGTGAGGATCTGCAATGCTTTGGGCACATATTTTATGTGAACTACATTGTGGATAGTTTGAACTACTACTTATGTTTGTGATATCATAAATCAGGTTTTTCTTTGTTGTTTCTAGATTGGGTGTATGTGAATGTGAAGGTATGTAGCTATCATTTGTGGTTTTTAAAACTTAAGTTTTGGAGTAGTTGATCCACTATTAATGTTGTGATCTATAAATTAATGTTTTTAAGTTTGTATAAATTAATGTTTCTTTCTTCGAACTACATTTGCATTTGGCATGTGATGTAATGATGTGTGTTATAATTTGTGTTTGTTTTTAAAAGTTTAAGTTTTGGTTTCGCGTCTGAAAAGCTTCACTTTTGGCATGTCGATGTGCGGTAATGCTGTGTTATAATTTGTTTTGGTTTTTAAAATCTGGGTTTTGGATAGCTTGAGGTACATTTGGCACGTGAAGTAATGTTGTGATCTATAATCTATTTGATTAAAAGTTAAGTTGTGGATGGTTTCTAGCACTTTTGGCATGTGAATGTGAATGTAATGTTGTTATAAAATTTGTTTGGTTTTTAAAACTGTTTAAGTTTTGGATAGTTGAACTACTAGTAATGTTGTGATCTATAAATTAATGTTTTTCTTTCTGGAAACATACATTTGGCATGTGTGTAATGTTGTGTTATAATTTGTGTTTTTAAGACTTAAGTTTTGGATGGTTGAAGTACATTTGGCGTGTGAAGCAATGTTGTGATCTATTATGTTAAATTAAAAGTTAAGTGGATGGTTTCGATCTACATTTGGCATGTGACATAATGTTTAAATGTTTTTTATTGAGATAGTTGAACTACGATTGGCATGGCATGTGAAGTAATGTTCTATATGATAATAATCAAAAAGTTTTTAAAACTCAAGTTTTGGATGGTTTGCAGCTACATTTTGGCATGTGATATGTAATGTTGTGATGCTATAATGTTTTAATGTTGCACATATATAATCAAAAAGCTTTTTAAGTATTTAGTGATGGTTTCGATCTACATTTGGCATGTGGATATAATGTTAAATGCTTATTGGATAGTTGAACTAAGAAATTGGCATGGCATGTGAAGTAATGTTGTGATATAATAAAAAATTTAAAACTCAAGTTTTGGATAGTTGAAGTACATTTGGAATGTGAAGTAATGTTGTGAAGTACAATACATATTAATGTATCGATATATATCTAAATGATCATAAGATTCTAGGTCTTGCTAGATATGTTGAAAACAATCATAAAATTTTAAAAATTCAATCTATAACTTACATATATGTCATTATTTTCATCGGTGCACATGTATTAAAAAGCTTCTTTCGGATAATTCCATTCTAGAAGCATTATATGTATTTGTACAGCATTTTTCATCGATGCCTTCGCTATTTGAAATTAGTTAATTGCTTGGTAGAACATATATATCTAGTACTTCAACATTTTTCATCAAATATGAATTAGAATTAAGCTATTTGTCGATTAATTTACGAGAACATATCCGAACATTGGACAAAAAAATTTTGTTCTAGATTTTCTATCGGGGAATAGAGATGTGGGTCAAATTGCACCAAAAGTAGGAGAAGTGCTCCGAGTCTCTTGTCTCAAAGGAATATTCATACAAAACTATATTGTGGATGATTTATTTACATTCCATACTTTTCATCATGAGAAGGATCAATCAATAGGAATTTTCATCATGTGGGAAAATGTTTTGGAACACTTGATTGTACTTACAAGTAATCTTAAGACTCTGATCTCTACATACTCTTGTTTGAGTGAAAAAATTTTCCAATGGGAAGAACATAGATTTTCAATCCAACTAACCATATCAATTGAGCTCTATTTGAGAGTAAAGAAAAGCTAACATGCGACAAAACATGCAACAAAATAACATTCTTGATGTCATTTTTTATTGGAATAGCTAAATCATATTAAGGATTCTCCATCCAAAACAATTTCAATGAAAGAGAATAATAGAAATCCAAAAGTTTCTAAAAATAATTATTAACTCCTTTATTCTTTATTTTAAGAATAATTTAAGAATTATTTTTAGAAACTTTTGAGTTTATTATTCTCTTTCATTGAAATTGTTTTGGATGGAGAATCCTTTGTATGATTTAGCTATTCCAATAAAAAATAACAACCGAGGATGTTGTTTATTTGTGCTTTGTTAGCTTTCTTTTTATCTTTTTCAAATAGAGCTCAATTGATATGGTTAGTTGAATTAGCTATGTTCTTCCCATTGGAAAATTTTTCACTCAAACAAGAGTATGTAGAGATCAAAAACAATCTTAAGATTACTTTTAGAAATACAATCAAGTGTTCCAAACATTTTCCCACATGATGAAAACTCCTGTGATTTGAGCCTTTTAGCCTTTTCCATTTCACTAGATACCTTCATTGACCTCTAAAAAGTAATCTGATAGGGCTATATGCTCTGTCCTCTTTCCCGATATAAATCCCTTTAATTTTTCATTGGAAATATAAGATAGTAGATATATTTTTGTTGAATTGGGGTCAATGTCATTAATCACCTCAACTAGGTAGCCTTGTTGATTTATAAATTGGTAAATTGATGACATTAGTAATCACCTAATCTACACTTTGGATGGGTGACTTTGTCTAAGAAGATTGCCTTGAGTATTATGTGGAGAATAAATTTAACCTTTCTATCCTGTGAATAAGATTCTATTTCAGATTTTTCCTTTTTGAATTTTATTCAACTAGTGAAATGCTTATGCAAGTTTTAAAACTCAAGTTTTGGATGGTTGAAGTACATTTGGCATGTGGAAGTAATGTTGTGAAGTGCAATACATATTGATGTATATATATATATATATATATATATATAAACAATCATAAGATGCTAGGTCTTGTTAGATGTGCTTTAAAAACAATCATAGTATTTTAGAATGCAATCTATAATGTACATATATGTCCCATTATTTTTCATCAATGCACACGCATAGAAAAGCTACTTTCGACATTTAATTGCATTCTAGAACATGTATATATCCGACACTTCAACGTGTTTTCATCAGCGTCGATAGAAATTAAGCTTACTTTTCATCAGTAGTGGCTTTATATAGAATTTAGCTGACTTTTCAGCTAATTGCATTCTAGAAACATATATATTCAAGACGTGAAACATTTTTCATCAATGCGTATGGGAAAACTACTTCGAACAATTAATTTCATTCGAACACACACACACACACACACATATATATCCAATACGTGCAACATTTTTCATCGATGCACATAGAAAAGCTACTTTCAGCTAATTGCCTAGACATATCCTCGACCATTGGAGCCGGACAAATTTTTGTACTAGATTTTTCTATCGAGGAATAGAGATGTGGGTCAAATCCCACCAAAAGCCGGAGAAGTGCTTCGAGTCTCTTGTCCGAGAAGGAATCTCCGTACAAAAACTATACCGTGGATGACTTTATTTACATTCCATACTTTTACGTGAAAAATCCCACGAGAAAACCGGTAGTCGCGATTTCAGTCCGTGTATATCTGCAGTACGTGCGACATTTTTCATCAAATGCACATGTAAAACTACTTAGACATTAATTGCATTCTAGAACATATATATATATGAACGAATCATTGA
This sequence comes from Pinus albicaulis, assembly GCA_034641835.2. Taxonomy (NCBI): domain Eukaryota; kingdom Viridiplantae; phylum Streptophyta; class Pinopsida; order Pinales; family Pinaceae; genus Pinus; species Pinus albicaulis. The sequence continues at coordinate 1,323,508,867 of CM076579.1, read as the reverse complement.
AGATGGCATTCATTAGATTTTGCATTGGACTTCTGTGACAATTTCCTCTCTTTGGATTATGTTTTAGAACTGAAACTCAACTAAAATTGTTTGCACTTGTTATGTTATATGTGCAAGTGTTTGCACATGTACAACATTGTTTTGGTACATTGCACATAAGATCAATTGAAAGTAGATCTACACATGCACTGACGACGTTTTACGTACTGGACACACACACACACATATATATATATCCAATACATGCAGCATTTTTCATCGATGCATGTATAGAAAAGCTAGTTTCAAAATTGATCCTAGTGTGCGTGTTCTACTTTCAATTTGTACGTGTGCAAAACACTTGCAGCATGATAACATAACGAAAGCGTCAAATTTTTAGTAGAGTTATAGAAGTTAATCCAAAGAGAAGAAATTGTTTGGGTAGTTCAATCATTCCAATGAATGCCATCTTCAATATCCCGTTCATGATCGGATTTTGACATTTTTCCATTTCTTAGTGTTTTTTTCTTTGGATTGAACCTCTATCAACTTTATGCATGTTGCACACACCAAGTGACTATATTGACAACTTATGACATCGGGTTCATAGTCTTCAAAGTAAAGCAAAATCCCCACTTTGATTAGTTTGTCTGAAAAAATATCCTTTCAGTACAATAGATCCTCTTTCATATGGAAACTCGTGATCATTATAGTTTTACTAATAATTTCATTTTTCATTTCACATGCAACGCATCAAATAATACTTCACATTTTCATCGTTGTCAGCAGGTGCAATTATAGCAAAAACATCTCCTCGTACAATAAAAACAAAAACTTAACAAACTTATGTAAATTTAAATTTATTTCTAGATCTTTATCATTTGAAAGCAATTCAAATGTTACCTTCTCTAACAATATCATAAACTCAATCACCATCGATGATATTGTAGTCTCTCTCGATTGCATTTCTTCAAACATTGCAATGGACATTTTTCCCTTTGTATTTAGCTCTCGTATGTTTCCAATATTTTACATACATTTTATTTTCACAAAAAGTCATTTGGATTCTCGTGTTTGTCTATGCAAACATGACAAAAAACAAGAAATATTTTATTTTATCCAATGCAAACACATTTACGCGACAACTTTGTTTTTAATTGAATGCAATTTTCGAGTCGCTTTTTATTGTTTCAATGTCATTTCCAATTGATCTATCTACTTCTTCGATCCCAATATGCCAAAAAACCTTTATATGGAAAATTCAAAGAAAGAAATGTAAATATGATATCAAAATACAATCATAGATAACCAGAGATGTAATAAAATTAGATGTCCAATAAAAATTAAAATGAATGTACCTTCGCACTTCCCTTGATCGGTTAGTCTCATGTCTTAGAGCGCAATGCACCATTGAACAAATTCTTTAGCATCCACAAGTCAGCTTGTGAGGGATTCATTTGGTATCTTCAAAGTGCTTGTTTTATGCATGCTCATGCACCGTCATAGTTCTCCTTTTTCCATAACCAATCTCGAAGAAATTCCAACAATGTTTAATGCATGTTTTCTTATGAAGACAACACAACCAAAAGAATGATCCTGTAGATTTGAATTGACACGCGCATCCATCCGACCATATCCAATGTTCATTGAATGTTATTCCACGACTTTTCAAGGAATCATAAATCTTTTCCAAAACAAGTGTTGTACAAAATATGTATCATGTGTATGATCGTCACCGATATAAAAGTTATATTCTTTAATAACATGTCAATTTTCACTCGTGCTTTCTATATGATCGACGTTTGTTCGGAATGTCTATGAAATATGGAGCGAAACCTGGAGACTTGGTCGGAATGATAATATTCATTACGAATTTATTTTTTAATGAACAAATGTGTGGTTTTATGCGAAATCAATTGCGGCAAAATGGTCCCTGGTGGAAAAACTTCCGGGATTTTTGAATTTAAAGTCTTTCCATCGAGCTCTATAGAATGCTTGGTGTTGTTAGCCGGCCTATAAAATTTTTTATAACAAATGCTGGCTAAAAGTGCCAGGCAACGAGGAACAAATTTTATTACTAAAAAGTGTTGGCTCTTGAAGAAGACTCTTGAAGGCTATCTGCCTTTGTCATCAAAACTTCCTCTTTGTGCCTATTCCCCTTTCGGAAATCCTGTGATTCCCAAGAAAGAATATCTTGCTACAAAGACCCTTTTCCCCCTTTTCAGCTAACCTCTGACATTTTCTATCCCTCTATTTCCCATGAAAATCCCTCATTTTCATGTTTTTCTAATCCCCCTTCATCAAAATCACTTTTATAAGGTTTAAATACTCCTTCTTTACTTAAACCCCTCTAACCTTTGAAAAGTGTTCAAAAACCATAAAAATCATTTTTTATGGTGTGGACTCGCCCCTCGGAAATTTAAAGTTTTATTACCAATCCATAAACCACGGTCGTATTATCCTCCATACTTTCATTGGCTTGCATGAGTCGGGCGCTTATTCGCTTCAAGTAAAATGTTTTTCGACCAAAGTCTAAAACCTTTGGTTATATATTAAAAACCGTCGGCCTTATATTATTTTATGATTTTTCCTTCGGTCAATTTTCGTTGATTTCACTTACGCGTCGATCTAATACGATGATTGGACGGTCTGGAAAGTCTGTCTCCCCGTGCTCCCCGCATTCCTCACCATGCAGAAAACCGCGCGGTATTCGTCCACCTTTGGGTGGCGACGACGGTTTTCACGATCGGCGGCGATTCCCGCCTGGCAGCCAGCACGTGTCTGGAGCACTGTTCATAAAACTACATCTAATAACGTTAACGTTTGGACGTGGACCGTGGCAATTTGATGCGTGCCATCGAATCTCGGGCCACCGTAAACGTGTGTCGAATGCCGGCTTGGGTTGTGGGCTCGACCACGACGTTAAATGGAGATCTCCATTGTGAGTACGGTCTAACGGATCGATGACCTATATTCCATCGCCCTAATTCATTCCCGGTGGAGCATTTTCAACGCTCTCGGTTCCTCCGGGCAACAGATCTCTACGCGATCGATGGCTCGATCGCTCGTCTTTCGCCTTCTATATCACTTCTCCCGATCAATCCTGACCTTTGGATGATGTCAGCCAACGACACCCTTTTATCTTCCTGACTAACCTATGTAACCGCATGATTTTCCAATATTTGTTTGTATTTTCAGTTTAAATGGTTTTCCGCAATTTTTAGAAGAAAATTTGAGCGAAGGATGATGATCTTCCGGCCTTCAATTCACCAAAGAAAATCATCGAGAGGGTGTTAAAAACACGTTTTCATCGTCGTTCATGGCTTGTTCATTCTTACATGTCTATTTTGTTCAACATATAAAAAAATAACAAATAGGCACACAGTCAGTGTTAATGGCAAAGAAGATCAAAATGAACGAGACAGAGGGATGGAAGACATATTTTCGGGATCACGGCTAAGAATGTTTATCAACGTAATCACGATTTAAAACACCATTTAAAGATATCTTAAGGTTTATCAACAAGAGCGCTTTGCCCCCTTACATACGAGCAAGGTAGTTCACTTAATTTCTTCGTGTAGCGCTTTCAATGTTCAATCGGTCGGATTTATTGATCGGGATCAGATATTTGTCTCAAAAAAATGCAGCAAGAAAGGAAAATACGCAAGAAATTAATGATAGACGTTTGCGAGTTACTTCGATGCCACACGAGCCTCGAGTCAACAAAATCTCCCACTAAGCTTAAAATTTGTAAAACGAACAATACGAGTGCACCCATGTAAGTTTATTCATGGGCCTAGAAAATGCAAAGCCATTAATTATTAATTGTAATTGGAGATCTTTTATCGGATCGACCTCCTCGTTCTTATATATGCTTTTGCGAGAAAATGAGTGAGGGGTTGGTTGCGAACTTTGAAATACCTTGAGCTTAAACTTCGATTGTAGTGTTCACTTGCTTGTTGGAGCTGTGATAGATTAGTTAGGTTGAATAGTGAAGATGATTGCTGGTGAAACATTGGTTTGAGTACGTAGCTGGTTTGGCATCGATAAGCAATTTGTTTCTTGTGATCCTAGTATATCATAAGGCAAGTACTCCTTTCTTGTTATCGTTTTTCCCTTTATATGTCATATTGTTCACTATTCTGCGATAAAGAACATAATTTATAGAGATTGGACCTATTTTATATCGGTAACCTTCTCTGTTGAAAAGCTTTATCTCAATGTTTTCCTCCAATTTCTCTGTTTAGAATGATTAATCCCCAGGTTTTGGCAGGTTAGGAATCTTGTTAGTTCCTAGTCACTATTGTTTTCTTTAAACATTGTTGTCTTTAAAGTTATTTTCATCATTTTCTTATTAAAATTAGACTAGTAAAGCCATGGCTTTCCCTTTGTTTCTAGCTTCTATTCTCCAAGGCGGATTAGAAAGTTTCCCTTGGTGTTGGTAACGGACTAGGATTTAAAAGTACTTTATCTGATCTTAAGTTTACACTAAATATTTCTCTTATATGTTTTAATTTCTGAAGGTAGTGTAATAGTTCTTTAGTTGTTTGTCGATTAAGGCATTTAATAAAAAACTTTTGAAAATCAATGATTGTACTGCACTTGGTTGGTTTTAAAAAGTTACTTAAGAGGCTTTTCTTGTTTGGATGACTATAAATCCCTTGTGAAATTATTATCGGTTCCACTCCTCCATAGCATATTTTCCCATTCCATCATTATAATCTCAATAATATTCATGATGTATATGACTTTCATCGGATGCTCTTGATGACATTGTTAATTAAGCCCTCTTATGACTCCATAGCCCAATGGACACAAAAACCAATGTTATATCTACATTTTTTAGCCTAGTTGTTCCATTCACTTGCAACTTCTACCTTTGACTCTTTGCTCTTAGGACTTTCCACCTCAAACGAGTATTCATGCTCAACCATCCAAAACAAACAAACCCTTGGCCTTCATAGCAGCCCTGTCATTGCCTCAAACTTCAAAAGACAATCCATTTTGCTCATTAGAGATCCTCTCCAGTTCAAGAGGGCTAGATCCTAGAATCCCAAAGTGGTTTGACGATGTTTCTCCACGAGATCGGTTTATTGCCAATCTTTCAGTCGAGGGCTAACATTCTGGTGACTCCACCAGGACAAAATAATCATTTTCATTTTTCAAAAACATTTTGAGTAAAAAGCAGCTAATATTAAACCTTATGAGAAACTAGTAATCATGATAAAGCTTGTTTGAATTAGTAACAACTAAGTGAACTAAAGTTTATAATTCCTTATCTAATCTTAAAAAATCAGTGACCATGTAAGAATAAATTGTCTTCGTCTCAAAACCGTAGCTAAGTTTTGAAACGAGTTAGAATATTCTTGAAAATATAATGAAAAATAATACAGAAAAACCTAAAAATATTTCGATTGGTATCCAATAAACATGGTGGACATAAAACCTTTACCTGCGAAAAGAGCTAAAATTCCAACAACGACTCCAGAACCCCTCGTCATTGTAACATTGGTCAAGCCTAGGTTAAATTTGTAGGATTAGAAATTACCTTAAACAAATTACTTAACCTCTCAAAAATTGTTATACCCTAGTTAGACTTTTCTTGTTTATTTGGATTTGAAAAACACGACATAGTGGCTCTGAAAGGTTACTTACTGAGCTATCTTAACCCTAATCACACAGGTTAGTTGATAACCCGGAAAGTATCCTGGGATTAAATTATCAACTATTTTAATGAGATCATAACGAGCTAATTCGTTACTGAAAATCTTTTAGCTCTATAATAATCACAATTTGACTTATTAAATCCTTTTAGAACTAGGTCTCTTGGTGACTTAGTCGATTAGATGCAGTTCTTCACTTTCATCTCCTAAAACAAATGTGAATATCTTGGCGACGGAAGAAACAACACCTCCACGATTTGCATTTCCTTCACAATTGGTGCTCTCTCATCGAATCTGACTCGACAATCTACTCTGTTCCATCACTCTGCTCACCCTACATCCCTTTAATGTAAACCCTTGACAAAGCCCACTTTCCCTTTCGTCGATCACACTCTTGTGAATCCACCTACACCACATGTCTTGTAGCCTGGTATGCTCCACAATGATCAACCACTGCACCATTGATTGATACTGGGATATCGGTCCAAAATTCCATTATGTGATGCTAGTAATTCTACAAGCTGTCACAACATGTGGATAAGATGAATGAATACTTTAATGAGAAATGAAATTGATGATGATTCTGTCAAGCTTAGATTATTTTCTCATAGCTTTGGGAAATGAAAGAGTTCAAAGGTTTAGCCCCATAGTATTAATGATCTCCAAGCCTTCCATCAAACATTCTTCAACAAATGGGAAGTAAATAAAAACCCTCTCGGTGTTTCCACGACTGAGAACACTCCATAATGCCAAGGGAAGTGTGCAATGGCTGCACTAGATTCAATACTATGTATAATGCACTTTCCTCATAGCTAAAATCTCCACGGAGACTCGGCTTTAAACAGTTTCACCAGAAGGTTAACTACGACATGACCTATCGAGTGAGAGAGAGATATTTTGCAACTCTTGAAGATATGCAAAAAGGTGCTCTTTAAGCAAGTCAACAATGGAAAAGAGAGGAAGAATGAAAAATGAAAAGAGAGTGTCCTTTAGAGAGAATCTACACCTCTACTTCCAACTCAAAAAATGAGAAAATGATGGAAGAAATGATGAAAGAAATGAAGCATAATTAAGAGAGCACAAGCAAGCCAAAACCAAAACCTCCAAAATAGAAATCAAAAACCAAAATCCAGAATTTTAGAAAGGTACCAACCTCCAAATAGGCTAAAGGAAGATGATCAACATATCACCTCACTGTCAAACTATGTAAGTGAGTTGAGAAAACTAAGCGAGATAATAGAGGAAGATGATGTCAACATGTTTGGGGTGGAAATGAAGACTTTGAGATTCATTGCGAAAAAAAACCAAGGTCTATACACACCTTATGATGATAGAAGAGATGATGATGAAAATTATTATCAAGACATGGAAAATGTCATTATAGAGTCTCAAATAGAATATGACCTTAGAAGAAAAACCGGTCAACAAACCCCCAACAACAAAACCTCTAAAAATATTACAAAATAGCACTACAACCAAACCCTAAAGTTGTTAAACAAAAGGACAAAACGATGGAAATTTGTATAGAATTAACAGAAGTGACAATTAAAAGAGAAAGACACTCAAACAAAGAAAAACAGTACGGTTTGATGGCAAGTGCCTAACACTTCGGCTAGGACTCCTATGAAAACAATTTTTGCAAGTGTAAATAAAACAAATCGGCAAAGTGATATTCTTGATAGAATGACGACTAATAAGGTTGAAACAAGTTCTTAAAGAACCAAGTTCATGACCTTGGCCAAAATTTAAAGAAATAAAAATCTCTTCACATGGTGAGTTAATTTTGCCCAACATGTACATAGAACCCAAATTTTGGAGAGAGCTTTAAAAATAGAAGAAAATGAGGACACGGTCAATCTTAATGATAGTGACCCGAACTATTTTTGGTCCTAAGATTGAAGGTAGATATCAAGAGGGACATGTTCCTCTTTTGTATATTTTAAATGTTCATGAAAAAATTTTCATGGCCCATGTGATTACAGGGCTTCTCTGTAATTTAATGCCAAAGCTATAATGGAGGGCTTCACAGGTCTAGAAATCTTGAGACCTTACAAAGACCTTTACTCCTTTGATTCAGTGAGGTAAATGTTTAGGATTAATCAAGGAACCTACTGTGTTAACTTAGCCCAAATTCTAGCCAAATGTTTAGTCATGGATATTTTTGTGGTGATGTACCCCAAAGTATGGAATATGGCTATCAAGATCTTGTGGGGCTAATTTGAGAACTATGCAAATGGACATGACCTAAGCGACTATCTTTGTTTCGATCAAACTAAAAAAGAACTTTACGAAGTCCCATATGAAATTCACGGTTACAAGTCAAGACATACAAAACTCTCACATGCAGCAAATACGTGTAGGTCTTTTATTATGTTTAATGATGAAACACTTGGTGAACAAGTCATGCTAACAGATGCTTTTGACGAGGAGGAAGAACAACACAATGCGAAGTATTTAAATAGTTTCTTTGCATTGGAAGACGCTAGCAAACTAAACAAAGGTGTGAACTACGAGTCATGTGTCACACTAGCACTGCTGAAAACTAAAGAAAACGACCCTCAAATGAACACAAATCTTGGGGAGATGAAAACAAATACAACTAGAGAGTCTTTGAATTTCCACAACAACCTTTGAGCACATTAGTTGAAGAGGGTGATAACCGAGGATGAAACTAAGAAATGTTCTACATGGAGTATGTGTTTTGATGGATCTTGCACTAAGAACAATCTTGGTGCGAGGTGTTTGGATTACTATGAAAACAACCACATAGAAATAATTTCCTGCAAACTAAACTTTCGGTGTTCTAATAATAACATAGCGAGAATACAGGTCCACTACTCTTAGGCTTACGTTTGTTGAAAAAGATAGGAGCCAAAGAATTAAAGTTCACGAAGTTCGAGTTAGTCATTAGGCAAGTCGATGGGGAGTATCACGCAAATCATCCCGGACTTAGGGCCTCAAGGAAATGATTTCATGGACCTTTTGAAGGCTTATTCGAGGAGCCCAAACTATTTCTTGTCCCAAGAAAAATATTAACGACCCCCGAGAATTTAGCCTTTGCGGCTAGAACATGCTTAATGCCATATAACACAAAAGGCGCACAACTCGGATAAAATTTGAGCCGGCTATGTCGATAGTATTGGTAGGTGTTTGACAATGACAAACAAATAGAAGACTTCATGCAATTCGGGGAAATGAATTAAGTCTAAACGATTCGGACTCGAGTATGAAACGATGAGGAAGAAATTTTCTTGATGAATAAGAAGCTAGTCTCTACGAACTTACTAATATAAACTTTGTTATCTAGAAAGCTTATAAACAAAACGGGGTGAATGCGGGTTATAAACGGAAGGAGTTAGAAACTCTACACTCTAAGGATGAAAAGTTGCCTAAAGAATGCAGCCGCTTTAGAAGAAGTTTGTTCGATTTTAACGATGTGGCGAATAAACCAAAACGTTGTAGAGGCGAAGTGGAAGAGTGTAATATTGGCGGTGAACTTAAGCCGAAAATGATAGAAAATTTGTATCAAAACTTTTGACTCACATTAAACTCCAAATATATAGAGTTGTTTAAAGAATTTTCGATGTTTTTGGTAGTTACGAAGATCTTAAGTCCTATGACACTAAAGCAAATACAACACAGAATTCCCCTCAAAGAAAACCAAAACCATTCAAACGGAAAGCGCATAGAATAAACCCTTTATTCGGTTTTCCTTTAGTTAGAAGGAGATCATGAAAATGTATGAAGTTGGTGTTATTTTTTCCCTATTAGATATTGAATGGTTGTCTAATCTAGTGTCGGTTAGGAAAAAAACTAGAGAGATTAGGATTTGTATAGACTTTAGAGACTTAAACAAAGCTTCATTAAAAAATGACCCTTCCCAAGATGGATATATTTTACAAAGTGTGGTAAGGTCTAAAATAATTTCTTTATTTGGATTATTCTTAGGGTACAATCGGATCTTGGTTCACCTGCTAATCAATTAAAGACAACCTTTACTACACCATGGGGAACCTTCATGTGAAAATGCCACAGTGCAATGAATGCTGGAGCAAATTTTCAAAGAGCCATGGACATAGCATTCTCGGAGAGAGCTGAGCTTCTTCATCATTATCTATCTTGATGATGTTATTGTGTTTTCAAAAATAGATGAAGAGCATTTAGAACATTTAAGAAAGGTTTTGAGAAATGCGAGAAATTTTGGGATATCTTTAAACCTAAGAAGACATTATTTGGTCTCCCGAAGGTAAACTTCTTGGGCACATTATTGTAAGGAGGGTATAAAGATGAGTCCAAGAGGATTGACACAATATTACGAATCTCTCATCCTTGGAACATCAAGGAGTTGTAGTCTTTCATCGGAAAGATTAACTTTTTGAGAAGGTTCATTCCCAACTTGGTTACTCTCCTTAGGAATATCACAAACATGTTAATGAAGGAGCAAGGGTAAAATGGACCTTGGAAAGCAAAGAAGTCCTTTGAGCCCGGTGAAACCAAAGCGTTAACCAAAACATCGGTTCTTATAAGTCCTAATTTCTCGAAAAGATTTTTATATTTTCATTTGCCATCGGAACACACCTTATTCTTTACCTACTTGCGAGAAAAAATCCTACGAGGACTTCAAAGAGAAACCTATTGCATTCTTTAGTGAGGAATTGAGGAGACAGCCCCTTTGAAGTATAAAATTATGGAGAAGCAAGCTTTTTGCTTTGGTTAAAGCTTTAAAAGACTTCGGAGTATACATCCTTCACTCACACATCATTGCCTTTGTCCCAAACTCTGAAAGTTGTTAAAGACATTTTAACCACGGAACCTAGATGGTGAGGAGGTAAGTGGATTGCTATTATCCTTGAATGCATGATTTTGGGAGAGTAAAACCCACTAAACTCATGAGAGGCCAGAGGTCCACGCTAGATTAATGGCTGAATCCAATTTTGAAGTTCTTGATATTAATATGATTAATGCTTTGGATGACCAAGAGGAAATTCTCAACTCCACATTGTCGAAGACCATTTTATGAATTCTCCTTGGTATTATGATATTGTGTGTGTTTTTGCTTAATTTGAATACACCTCCTGGTTTGACAAAAACCAAAGGCAAGATTCCTCAGAATTGAAAAGATGTAAACTATTGCATTATTGATAGATGTCTTTATTGGAAAAATGCAAGTGCTGTGACTAAGTAAATGTTTTCACGAGAGTTTGATGCGAGAAAAGGTTAAATGCCGATTTCCATGAAGGAGAGTGTGAGGTCGTTTACTGCGGGAACACTTGACCAACAAAGTTTTGAGGGCTGGTTTCCTGTGTCGACCTACTCTTTTTCATGATGTGCATAAGATGATCATATCCTGCCATAAATGTCAACTTTTTGAAGGCAAAAGAAAATTTGCGCTGCCCTACCTGCTTGCATCCGATCAGCACTTTGTTGAAGCCCTATTTCAACGGTGGGGACTTGACTTCATGAGGAGAAATCCATCCCGTCACTTCTGCCCTAGCATAGATGGATTCTCACCACCACATGCTATTTCACTAAGTGGATAGAATATATATACCTTGTAAAGTAGGGCCAATGATTCGATTTATCACAAATTTATGGAGACTCGCGTTCTCTCCGGGTTTGGCTATCCTACACGAGATTATCAACGATAATGCGGCAACATTTGGATCGAAGCAAGATGGTTGATTTCTGTCACAAATATTAGATAACATTGGGGCATTCATGACCGCCTGTGTAACCTCAACGTAATGGACTCGCAGAATCCTCCAAACACTGAGTTTAGTGAACATAATCAAGCTTTGCATTGGAAGACAACAATAAGTCTTGGCACACAAATCTAGTTCCTTTGCCTTGTGTGATAGATTGACTTTGAAGAAATCTATTGGTATGTCACCTTTCCATCTTGTATATGGATAGCTGATGAAATTTTTCCAAACGGCCCAACGGTGTACCGGTATTAAGAAGATGATTCGAGAGTTACAAATTGAAGAAAATGACATGATCGGAGAAAGAATAAATCAGAACATCCATCTTTAGAAAACCGGAGAGAGGAAGTTTATAACAAAGCATTGCGAGAAACAAATCATCATTAAAAAGCTTTTTGTACGGAAGAAAAAAGGCCGCAATTTCCGAAATTGGGGACCAAGTTTTAAAGTGGGATCTCAAAGGAGGGAAGAAAGGGCGAAGCATGGGGAAAGTTGACAACTTATGGCTTGGCACTTATATTCATTCGGTGCATTGGCAACAATGCATTTTTCTTCGCGGGGGTTGAGATGGAAGCGAAGTTGTTTGGGGTCCCTATAGTTGGCGGGATGCTTAGCATTACTTCTCTTGATTCATGTTGTGTTCCAAAATCCTTTTTATCTTTTTTTCCACTATAAATATTTCATCCACCATTGCATTCAAAGTTGTAAAAATAAAAAATACAAAAACAATGAAAAGAGAAAGAAAAGAAGGCGAGATTGTGAAAACAAGAAAGGTATAGCCCCATACCAAAAAAGAGAAACAAATGCGAAAGTGTGCGAGCTCAAATGCCACTCTTGAATAACACACTTCTAGTTAGTAAAGCTTGTCTAATCTTGACTAATTAGCCTTTAAATTTTACGGTGATGAGGATACTTTGAAATCGATTTGCAAAACTATTTAATCTTCTTGGCTTATCGGTAGATAGTTTGGGATAGAAATTAAAGGTTCAAACATGATCAAAATGCTGAACCTAAGTTTCCAAAGAAGAAAATGACTCCAAATACGATCTATTTTCTTGAGTCAAAAAAAGATGTAAATTTGGTTCAAATCAACTCAAAATATGAACCGAGAGAACAAAAAGAAAAATAGCTCAAACAAAATTCAATGCATTTGTAGCTTTGTGAAAGAAGGCACATGATGAGAAAATTTAAGATGCGAAGCCTTCCATTTTGATTTAATTTTCTGCAAAATAATGTCTATGTGTAGTTTAGTTCTTATGCCATATACCAACATCAAGTTAGTGCTGTTCAAATCACGGCTTGAGTGCTTTTCAATTTCTGTTGTAGAAAATTTAGAGAATAAAATGCGGTGGACGGAGTTTAATCCCAACGGAGATAGTAGAATAGGTAGAGAAGCATACGCAGACTCAACTTCTTAATCTCGGATCGAGAAATAAGGAGTATAAATTAGATTGGATTTTGTGCTTTCAAAAAGAATAAAATGTTGTAAAAAGAGTTTGCCAGTCACAGTGCACATCTATTAGAAGAAAAATGTTGGGTCGGTATGATTGGGTAGGTAGAAAAGCGTATTGATAAGAGATCCATTATTTTTATGGTTGCTAATATGTTTTCAAAGAAAGTCATCTCTCGGTAAAGGAAGGGCAGCCCAATGGATCGGGCTGCAGATCATAACCTCTTACAGAGAATCCAAGTGCGAAAGTTCTTGATGCCTTCAAGAAGGCATCATCCCCCAGTGGAGACAGCTTTGTTAGCCGAGCTATAAACGATTTGTTTATACCAAAGTGCTTTGCCTATTTGAGCCTTGAGGAACAAATTTTATTACTAAAGAGTGTTGGCTCCTTGAAGACTCTTGAGAGGCCTCCTGCCTTTTTCCTCAAGAAACTTCACACTACTATGCCTATTCCCCTTTCGAATCCTGCGGATCCGAAATAATACTAATGCATGACCCTTTTCACTCCACTTTTCCAAAAAGCTAACCTCATTTTCTAGCCTCTATTTCCCATGAAAATCCCTCTCATTTTCATGTTTTTCCCATTCCCCCTTCATCAAAATCCATTTTATAAGGTTTTAAAGACTCCTTCTTTGCCTTATTCGAACGCCTCTAACCCTTTAAAAAATCGTTCAAAAACCATAAAAATCAATATGGTGTGGACTTAAGCTCGGGCTAAGTCGTGCCCTTCCTCCATAAACCGGTCGTGTTATCCTCCCTTTCGTCGCAGCCCGCTGATTGGTACCTATTCGCTTCTCAAATAGAATATTTTTCGACCAAAGTCTAAAACCTTTGGTTATATATTAAAAAGCGTCGGCGATGATATGTTATTTTATGATTTTTCCGCCGGTCCAATTTTCGGTCGTTCCACCGTCAGATACTAGATGCGATTGATCGGATGATGCGGAACTGTCTCCCAATGGTCCCCGACACTCCTCACCATTCAGAAAAGCTGTGCGGTATTCATCGCACTTTACGCCTTTGAAAGCGACGACGGTTTCCCGATCGGTAGTGATTCCATACGCGTTTGGCCGAAAACGTGTCACCAGGTTCTCCTTCATAAAACCATCGTCCCATCGCGCGTTAACGTTCGGACATGCCCGTACAGCAATATTGATGTGCGCGATCGTCTGACGTGCCGCGGGCATCGCCTGCACGCTCAGAAAGATGCCGAAACCGATCGCCGGAGCCTACGACGCGGCATTCAATAGATCTCGCCATCGATACTGATCTACAGATTGATGACAGAGTATTCCATCATTTCTGATTCATCACCCGGTCGGAAATCATTTTCCCCTTTGACTCTTCATTTCCTCTCGACCGGCGTGAAATCTCTGCGCGATCGGCAGCTGCGATTTAAATACAAATCTTCGCCTTCTATATCACTTCTCCCGGATCAATCCTGGCCAGATTGGATGATGTCATATAGTGGCCACGCTTTACGTGTCCTCCTTAGCAATAAACCTATATGTGAGGATTTTTTAATATTTGTACGTATTTTGCAAGGGTTTAAATGGTTTTCTCGCCATTTTTGAAGAAAATTCGAAGGAAGAGGATGACGATCTTCACCGCCCGAGTTCACGAAAGAAAATCCTCACGGGGGTGTTAAAACAACAACGTTTTCGATGGAAATCGTTCATGAAGCATTGATACCACATAACCACAAAGCGCGTACAACAATATGTCAGAGCATGAATCGGGCACAATCGACGAGTATCGGTGACGAAGATGAAAATGAACAAGGACGAGAGGATGATGGAAGACATATTTCCAGAAAGGATCACGGCTAAGAATTTTTATTAAAAGAAGCCTAATCCGATTTAAAACACGAGTTTTAAAGAAGATCCTCGAGGGTTTTATCGACGGGAGCGCTTCCACGCCACATCTAAGGGAAATTGATTCCTCGGCTACTAAAATGCCACACGCACCTCAAATTATTCAATCGGAGAGCCGAATTTATTGATCGATCAGATATTTGTCTCCAAATGCAGCCGAAGAGGAAACTACGCCAAGGAAATTAAAGACGGACGTACGCGAGGTTACTTTGACGCCACAGGCCTCAAAAGGTCAGCAAAGCTCACGAGGGCTTAAACTTTATGTAGCAGTTAATACGAGATTGCACCCATGTAAGTTTCTTCATTGAGCCCCTCAAAGGCCAAGAAGCCATTAAGTTTGTATTAATTGTAATTGGAGATCTTTTATCGAGATCTCACCTCCTCAATCTTCTATATATACTTAGAAAATGAGTGAGGGTTGGTTGCGGAAATTTGAAATACACTTGAGCTTAAAATTCGATTGTAAATAGTGTTCACGCGGCCCTTGGAGCTACTGCTTGTGATAGATTACTTAGGAAGACTGAGATAGTGAAGATGATTCTTGGTATTTGAAACCTCGGACACGAACCCCTTTCATCATGGCCCAGCCTGTCAATCAAACAGATGTTTCTTGGGATCCCTAGTCTATATCAGCTACTGAGGTGCTCCTTTCTTTGTTATCGTTTTCCTTCTATGTATGTCATATTTTTCACTATTCTCTAGTAAAGAACATCATTTTATAGAGGTTAGGACCTATTGTATATCGGTAGCTTCTCACAGTGAAAATCTTTATGACGATTTTTTCCTCCAATTTGTTTATTTAAGAATGACTCAATCACAGAGTAAATGCTGTAGTTAGGAATACTTGGCATTCCTCGTCCTCTTTGTGTTGCTTTAAAATATTTTCTTGAAATTTATTTTCATCATTTGCTTATTAAAGTTATACTAGTAAAGCCATGGTTTTCCTCTGTTTCTAACTGCATATTCTCCAAAAGAAGATTACGAAAGTTTCCCCTTGGTGGTGGTTGAAGGAAGACTAGGTTTAAAAGTACTTTGTTGATCTTAAGTTTGCTCTCTTGTCTTCTCTTATATGTTTTCATAATTCTAAGAAGGTAATTATGTGTGATTACTTGGATCAATTAAAGTCGCTTTAATACAAACTTGCCCAATAAATCAATGGTTAGCCCTACACTTGGTTGGTTTTAAATAGTTACTTAAAGAGTTTTCTTGTTTGAGGCCTGACTATAAATCCCTTGTGTATTGTAGTTTCCACCCCTCCAACACTTTTTTCTCCGAATCCATCATTATAATCTCAATAAAATCTTGCTTGATGTAGATGACTGCCTGTGGATCACTCTTGATGTTGTTGTTCGGTTAAAGCCTTGTTATGACTCCATAGCCCAATGGATACGCAAGCATTATATCTATCTTTTTTTGCCTAGTTGTTCCATTCACTTGCAACTTCTCACCTTTGAAACTCTTTTCTCTTGGGACTTTCCACCTCAGCGGTATTCATGCTCAACCATCCAAAAACAAAACAAACCCTTGGCCTTCATAACTAGCCTAATATCATTACCTCAAACTTCAAAGACAAATCTCATCTTTACACTCATTGGAGAGATCACTCTCACGGATTTAGGAGCTGCGTCCTAGAGAATCCCAAAGTGGTTGAAACTGATGTTTCTCTGAGATCGGAATTTGCAATGTTGCTCCATTCCATGGAGCTAACGGAGTTAGTATTTATAAATTTACTGCCTCCAGAACTTTCTCAAAGAAAATCTATCACAAAAATTTCTTCTTCTCGTAATTCAATTCTTTTAGCACTATTTGCACCTTGAATTGATGTATGGATATATTCATATATCTTCCATTTCACTTTCATGTTGGAAAATGATTGATCATTTATATCAATACGATATTTGTTTTGAAATTTAGTCAAATATCCACAATCATCGCATTTTTTACCACCAACACATTTCTTTTCGTAAAATAGATCATCTCTTTGTCTTTCACATAGAATTTGAGATATGAGATCATGGATAGTGGAAGGAGGAGGTGAATCCTTCCAAAATGTTTCTACCAAAATTAAGTAATGTGTCATAATATAACTCAAATTCCACATGATAAACGACAACAACAAGTGTCACGTATGGGTGATAGGTTTTACATACCATGGTTTTCTGTTGAACAAAAGCTACTCGATTGACACATAAATTTCACGATTCTCTTCTTTCAACTTGTTGAAAAACATCTATCCGAGTAGTTTCCAAGAAATGTCAGTGTTCTTCATACTGATTTCGTGCTATTCTTCTTCACATCACATCCTTTGCATTTGGTGAAATCACAGAATTTGCTCTTCCAATATTCATATATTATATTTTTAACATGTTTCAAAGTCTATATTTGTATGGTTGCCTACAAACATCTCTCCAACAAGCGAGTTCATCATTTACATCTATTTACAACTCGTAAATTTCTCGATGTTTTTGTGCAAATTTTTTTCTACGAGGTTCCTAATGCTCAGTGCCATAGATTTTACCAAACGATTCTCTTTATTACTTGATGAAACCACTGCCATATGTATTTCTCTGCGTACAATTGAAACATTTTTCTTTCTAGATCTCTTTAATTTGAATTTATAGCACTATTTATATTTTGTATCACATTTTCCTTGATTTTTCTTCTATCTTTGGTTGATTTTTCGAATACCCGTAAAGTCGTAGCTTATTTTAATTTCCTTAATGATAGGAGACCTTTCAACATTTGGGCTTGAATCTCACATGTTCCTTTATGAAGTACGTATTAAAAAGTGCGGTGAACACGATATCATATATAATGGTCAGATTTTTTTATCTCCATATGTGTGAGTGTCAACATTTTCCAACATCTCATCATCGACATTGATTTCATCTTTACATATTCGAATGGATAGTACATAATAAGTTTACATATTCAATAAATAACTAAATTAATAAATATATGTATAATTTCAATAATGCATGCATGTGTTCAACACACACACACACACACACACACACACACACACACACATATATATATATACATACCTTCTGATTCAATTTCTTCACTTGAATTTCTTTCAAACATTTTCACCATCTCTCAGGTTCAATATCTCTTTCACTTTCTCTTTCAAAAATTTTGTATCTCATCATCAATGTTTTTGAGGAATATCTCTCTCCGTTTACATTGCAAAATATTTTTCAAATTAGTTCATCAAATGAAAATTAAGCTTCACATTTTACACTAGGAAAATTTTAAATATATCACAGATCATAATATTTACATTTACATCACTGCTTCAACTTCTAGTTGAGTTGATTTTCCCCTTCAATATTTGAGAGTGCTTCTATCTTTATTTTTCGCGAGATTGTCTCGCCTCTTCTCTACGTTTCCTCGGGGTCTCTTTTTTGATCATATTTTCTCATACAATTCCTTCGATTTCCCATGATAATAGAGTATGAAGTTCAAAAAATTTCCTTCAAAAATTTAACGACAAAAACTCAATTAAAAAAATCACAAAAGGCTTTAATTTACTCATTTTAAAAATTTTTGCAAAAAAAATACATGCTCAATCCAAAAGACTTACTTTAAAAAATCTGAGAAAAAAAATGTCTTATAAAAATGAAACGAAGCTCAAAATATTTCGTTCCAAGTCCTACGAAAAAAAATTTCATTTAAAAAGTTAGACAAACACTCATTTTAAAAAATCATTATAAAATGTTACTTCAACTCAAAACACGCACTCTACAAAAATGTCACTTCAAAAAATGCCTCCAAAAAATGTCAATTGAAACTTAATTTCAACTTCTTAAAAAAATGCCACTTACAAAAAAATACTTCAAAAAATATCACTTTTAAAAAATACTTCCAAAAAATGTCCAAGAAAATGTCCTTTGGAAATTAAGCCCAAATACATACCTTCAAAAACAATGAAAATTAAGCTCAAATCCATAGACTTTGACAATGAAGCCCCAAAAACATCCCAAAAAATGTATCACATACCTCCAAGAAATGTCTTTTAATGTACCTCGAAAAAGTCCTTAAACCCAAAACAATCTTTTTGCAAAAATGTTCTTTGAATGTACCTCCAAGAAAGTCCTTAAACCCAAAACAATTCTTTGCAAAATCAGACCAAGACCTTTGTAAAATCGGACCAAATGTGCGAAAATATACGAAAATAATGAATGACTTTCGCGACAATTTACGTTGTCGCAAAAATGTTTTTTTGAGGGCTAGTAGTATTTTTCGCATCGACTGGAAAAATTGAGGGTAGAAAAAGTTCGGCTGAACTTTTGTATAAAAAGCTTCGCCAAACTTCTATGTCATGAGACTTCACGGGCCGTTTGTGGAAAAAATAATCGGATGAACATTTTGAAAGAGTTCGGCCAAACTAACGTGTCAGCAATTATGCATATCTGAGCTTTGAATACGTATATTGCAAATTGGACGATTAAACTCCATGAAACATTTCCGATTAACCGTTGGAACCAAGACAAGCATTTTTCAGAATTGAATCTACTTTTAGGAAATATAACTTTTATGGAATTTCATAAATATTTACTAATTTTAATTAATTTTCTAATAAAACGAATAGCAAACGATTTACTGAGGGTCATTATGATTCGATGAAATCATAATTACGTATCTTCAAAAATACATTGTAAAAAAAATTGAAAAAAATTATGGTGCATTACATTGGTCCGTTTCGTCCCCAATGGGTAGTTTTTAGATTTTTAGTTTTAGAACTTATATGTTAAGAAATTTCTTGCAAGTCGCGAAACATATTCAAAATATGTCAGTTTTTTCATATTCGACCAGCTTTCAAAAAAATTCTAGTAATTATGATATGCATCACATTGGCTTTTGTAAATATGACGAAACTAAAGTAGACTGCATCATCTAGATTGTTGTAACACATTTGGTTTCTCAAAAACACAAAATTTTCAAAAGAAATACAACATTGTTTATTTACGTGACTTCTTATGAATCCTTTGATTGCTAAAAAACACACGCTCAAATAAATGCTAAGTTGTCATATCAAATGTGCATAAAAAAATTCCAAAAAATAGTAATAGGAAAGCTAATAAAATTTTCTGAAAACTTTTGTTTTTATCGCAAAATGAAATTTCTAAGTAGAAAAATTGTTTTAGCTTGCGAAAGTTGAAGAACAGAAAAAATGAAAAGCTTTTTCTTAAAGGAAAGGGAAAAAGTGTAACCCAACTTCACATTTCACGAAAGGTGACATTACGCATACTCCTCTTTGAAGACTTCTTCCCGAAGTTAAAGTTGAATAATTTAGCATTTTATTTATTTAGTTATTTATTACATCATGTTTTCCCAACACCCTCACAGTGAACCTAGTATAACCGAGCGGGCATTGAAAGTTCCCACAACACCCAAGAAATCTCAAGAAATATCTATCATTTTTTCCCACTTTTGGAACCTGGCCATAAGCCTCATCGGTTTGTATGCCATGGCACACGGGCTAGCTCGGCTCGGACCTCATATGCCACTAAGGCGGAGACACTCGACTCGGTGCTCCACGTCAGAGTAGTACTCCAGGAGTCTTGTAAGGTTGTCCCATTCCCTCCACGCTCGATGGGTGCACTGAGCCTAGGCATCGAAGTCACCACATCCTTCCGCCCTTCGGCATCGATGCGATACCGGACTAGCTTGGTCGCTGATACCGATTACCTTGGCCTCCTCAAGATGGTCCACACGGCTCAAAGTGCTATCCATCAAGAGTTATACACAAGACAAACGCAGAACCCACTTTGCCATATGTGGTGTTTATTGATTTTGTCCCGAACCCATATGGTGTTAGATATTCTCCCTCATACATATGGGATCCATGAGATCATCAAATAATACCGAGCCACTCTTGGCCCATTTGTGGATTTCCTTCCAATCATCACATCTCAACATGTATCCAATGCATTACCGTTGTAATCATAACATCATAAGAAAATAATCCATATGCGAAATATTTCATGTCATAATGATAACATAACATCGTTGTTAATCACGGCATTCGAGAATCAATAAAGAGCTGCATACTCTTGCATGTCATAAAATCTATATGTAGTTCCACACATGCTTCACATCATGAAATTCCATCATAAGTTATGACAGAACATATTTACATCAAATACATTTCATGACATCACATAAGAAATGAACGACATATCCAATATAGTTTGTCATAAATGTAAGGAGATCACATGAAAGTAAATCTAGAATGCATGCCATTATTTGTTTCATGTTCATCGGTTCGTCATACTTTTTCCTTGCATCCCCTTTTGAGGAGAAACATTATTTGAAAGCTCAGTTAAACACTAATTTTAAATGTGGACACGCATGTAGGTTTGACAATCGATTGTGTAACATCCAACTAACAATTTTCACAATCATTACCTTGAGTTTGAGTTTTGTACATGTTGAGCACTGATCAATATTAAAAAGTACTTTAGTATCACGCATGTGGGTCTTAATTGGTATTTCTAATCCCTTCACTCTAAAGTTTTTAGCCAAATCACTATGTTTGTATATCAGTGTTTCCATTAAACTTTTACCCAAAAGAAATATGTATTATGTCAATATAGCATTGTGCATTATAAGTACCCTCATTAAGAGAGGTGAATCTTAAATGTATTATTCATTAAAGTTTCCTTTTGCATGGTTAAGATGTCCCCTTACACCAAGTCAACATGTACACTTTAAATCTCTCTCTGCTTTTTTTGTTTAAATGAATTCCTATTTTATAAACCCATTTAAAGAACAACTTCATTATAACCTACAATTTAAAAACACTGACTAACTTTGAAATCACTACTCTACATTAATTAACAATTTGTATCTACATATGCTCATCTATTTTCTACCTATTATTATATTTCAATACAATTAATTATCACATTTTTCTCACAATATTAATATATTTATCCTTTATTATAGTTAATGAAAAAATTTATTATGGTGATGTAAAGTATTAGTTAAGGTCAAATTGGAATAGAAGCTAATGCGAGAACAACCTTAATAGTCATTGTTCCATCTCTTAATTATATAGGAATATTATCCTTTTAAACTATTTATTTCTCCCAGTTTATGCTTGACTATCTATGCTACATCTTCAAAATGTACCGAAAATCCATACTTCATAAATACATGGTACGCACTAAATTAATTAATTATTATTATTATTATTTTAATGGAAACTATACATTTAACATCATCCAACTTACATTCTTCATTTTTATGAAACACATTCTGTCCATATATATATATATATATATATATATATATATATATATATATATATATATATATATATATATATATTTCAAGCCCTCTTCTAAAAATGCTCCAAAATAATATTCTCCTTATATACTATAGCACTGTATTTTTATATCTTTCAGTAAATCATATATCTAAACAATCTATCGTATTCCTTTATCTAAAGAAATTATCTTTAATATATTTTTTTAACCATATAAATAAAAATGAAAGTTGAGTTCCTTATTTTAATTAAAATTCTTTATATTAAAAATGTGATGTGACATCCACCATTAGTAAATATTTAATTTCAATATCTATAAACATTATAAAAATCACTATTTAATAATTATAAGTAGGATTTATTAAATTCAATATATATATAAACATTATAAAAAATCACTATTTCATATTTATAATTAGGATTATTTTTGAAAATGAATATTTTATATTTGAAATAATCACTATCATCATATGAGAAAACCGAGTGATTCATTATAACAACACAATAGCAACTATGCTTGTTGATAAATATTAATATCAATTACATAAAATTCTAATAACATTAGAGGTAATTATAATTTGTTAAATATTTCCAATGGGATGGCATCGAGTCCTAACAATCAACGATCGGTTAAGGACTAGCCATTTTTATTAAGGAGAGGGATCCGGGTGGATATTGGTGGCCACGCCTGCACCTTCTGTGGGGCCCCACCACGTCTCCTTCAATTTTTTTCACAACTTACAGATTTTTCAGCGGTTTTTTGGTCCTCAACTTTGGAGCCATTTCGAAGCCCCAAGCAGAATGATATGCCAAAGTTATGTCCACGAGAAGTTGAAACACCAATTTACCCAAAGCGGGGCTCTATAGTTTTGGCGCTTCATCTCCTAGGGTTTGGTTTTGTGGATGTTGGGAGTTCTCCATTGTTTCTCAATAATAAATAGGCCCTCGGACCTCATTATAACTCGATTCGAGAGGCAGCATGCGCCACATCTCTTCCCGAGAGATAGCTCTACCGATGCCCTAGCTAGTTTTATTTCCGTCTATGTTTGTAAGCATATTTCGGTGCTTTGATATTAATGAAATGAAGCGTTATTTCCGTTTGTATTTCTATGTATTTATGGTTATGTATGTAAATCTTTTGCGTTCGCATAAATCTGGATCAGTGGTATCGGAAGAGATCTGCTTTTTCTCGATCCTTCTTTGTATGTCCCCAACGAGGTTGGGGTATAAGGAGCTAGCGGCTCGAGCCTAGTGGAACCTTTGCAAACATCAGCCTCGCAAGCCTCGAGCAGGCGCCCATGGGAGGGAAAATAATGATGAGGGAGCGAGGGAGATCTATCAAAATATTGCTCGAGGAGGCCCTCGAAAAACAAAGGAACGCGATGATGGATAACTTTGTCCCGGATCCTTGCGATGGCGCACTGAGCGGGCGCATGTGCATCCGGCGGCCACATGCAGGGTTGCGACTCCCTCTAAGGTACAAGTAAAGTTTCGACATTCCCATATTTGAGGGTCAAATAGACGCGGATGCCGTAGATAGATGGTTGAATCTATTAGAAGGATATTTCTTGGTTCATGACTTTTCAGACAGGGAGAAGATTATTTTTTGCACTCCTCAGCTACCCCCCATGTAGGGGCTAGTGGGAAACCTCTTGTGAGAACAAGGACTAGACAGAAACCCTCTCTGTTCTCGGCCGTATCACTTGGAATTCTTTTCACGAGATTCGTCAAGGAACGATACTATCCCGTGGGGAGCTATGAGGACAAGTACATACAATGGACCACACTATGGCAACAAAGGGATCGAAGATGTGCATGGACTGATGAATTTGTTCCATACCACTAGCACTTTAAAAGTTGGGTATCGAAATATTCGAGAGAAACATTTAGTGCTAAAGATATCACGGTATGTGCTGAGATAAATGAAATTAGGAGGAAATGGAGTTCCTCGACACCTCCTCGCTTGGTACGGCATACCGGTATCTTTGCCAATATTGAGCGATTAATTCAAACGAGAAGAAGCGAGACTTTGGATCTACGAATACAAAAGCAATGGAAAGGTGCCCCCAAAGCCACGAAAACAAAAGGACGAAAGCCAAGGCTTGGTGGCAGAGACAACACGCTCAAAGCCACAAGAAAAGAACAAGCACTATGAAGCCAAAGAAGGACACGGGGAAAGTGGTGTGAGTTCCATAAGAGCTCCACTCACAACCCAAGTGAGTGTCGGGTCCAGACGGTCGGCTGGTAGGGCGAGATGAGGGGGCTCACCGAGTCGGATGCATGCTCCAACTCTAAATCGAGAACTAACAAAGGGGAATGACAAAAGAGGAAAGCATATTATTGATGCGGAGCCCAATGCCACCATGTTGCCACTACGAAGGTCAGGAAGGAGGAACGGAAAGATCCGGAGGAGGCAGGAGCGTCTCTTCCACTCCCGGATGTGGGTAAAGGGCTCCCACTTGCTACGGTTCATTGTCGACGATAGCGGCAAAAGAACCCCATTTCAGCGGTACGCCATGAAGCGGTTGGGCTTGCGAACACGGCGCACCCACATCCATACGCATCGGGTGGCTTCATCAAGGACGAGATCTCGTCGTCGGCCGAGCGGTGCCGCCTTCCTTATAGCATCAAGCCCTTCACGGATGAGGGTATTCGTTTGACGTTGCTCTATTGTTGTTTCTTGATGTATTATTAGGCCAGCCATACTTGTGGAAGTGACATGCTATGTGTATGAGTCTCGGCCTCGTCGTTGTTATTATTACTTTGGGAAAGTAAGTTG
Source organism: Pinus albicaulis (assembly GCA_034641835.2). Taxonomy (NCBI): domain Eukaryota; kingdom Viridiplantae; phylum Streptophyta; class Pinopsida; order Pinales; family Pinaceae; genus Pinus; species Pinus albicaulis. The sequence continues at coordinate 1,323,484,144 of CM076579.1, read as the reverse complement.
TACGGGATACCGGAGTACCCTACCGCCTCCCATGGCTATCTCTTTGGTTATTGCAAAACAATGCGAGTAAGCTCATTTCCCAAACCAGGAAATTTCGTACTGATGATCCACGCGAGGCAAGAAGAATAGCTGTGGCCACGACCTCCGGACGGGGCTCCTCGCGACAACAACAAATGGATAAAGGTCGCGGAGGAGTACGGGGACATCTTCACCTCACCCACGGTGGTGCCTCTGCCTTTGTCGAGTCAAGCACCCGATTGACACGACCCCGGGTGCGTCGCTACCCAATGGAGCCGACCTGTCGGCGCTGCTCGATTTCCTGGAGAATGATGAAATCAAGAGGACAGATTCGGGGAGAGCATTTGCTGCTGAAAGGGGTCACATCGGACAAGTTCATCGCCACTGTGGGGCACGATCGTGTTGGTACGAGAAGAAGGATGGGACTGGAGACTCTATATTGACTATCGGGCGGCCAGAATAAGATCTGTGTCCAGAATAGGTGCCGAATCCCATGGATTGATGACCTTCTGGACCAACTCCAAGGTGAAAAATATTTCAGCAAGATCGACTTGAAGTTTAGGGTATCACCGGTACCAATTGAACCCTGCGATGTGTGGAAGAGCTGCATTCAAAGACTAAGGAAGGCCTTTTTCGAATGGCTCACTCATGCCTTTCGGGTTGAAAAATGCTCCCGCAACCTTCATGAGGGTTGATGGACGACATCTTGCGTCCATTCACCAACTCATTTCGTAGTGGTGTACTTGGATGACATTCATGTTCTTTCAGCATAGACTTGGGAAGAGCACCTCCACCACATCCGACGAAGTCCTCCAAACAACTGCGATACAGAAGTTGTGTGCCAATTTGGAGAAGTTGCACTTTTGGCATGACCCGTAGTTCAATATCGGGGTACATTATTGATGAAAGGGGGTGCATGTGGATCGAGCCAAGATCCAGAGTCATGCGGGATTGGCCGGCCCCAAACCACTATAACGAGCTTGCGACTTTACTGGGTCTTGCTCAATTTCTACCATAGATTCGTGTTGGGATTCTGCTCATATCACTTGGCCCTTGAGTCGAGTCACCAAGGAGGAGCGAGAGACAAAAATTACTGTTTGGTCGGAACCTCAACGAAGGCGTTCGTAGAATTGAAAAATCGCCTCTGTTCTTTGCCCCGGTGCTCACCTTACCGGACTTGCAACGACCATTTGAGATCGAGACGGATGCCTCGACTATGCTATTGGGTCGGTTCTTACTCAACAAGGACATCCGGTGGCATATCACGGTGAGACATTGTCGAGACGGTTCGACAATGTATCCCACCTATGACAAAGAAATGTATTCCATTGTGTAGGCTTTGTACGACAATGGAAGCATTATCATTTTGGGGAGACGGATACAATCATCCACACGACTAACCCCTGTTGTCATACGGACACAAGGAAGTTGCGGGAAACGATCGCCATCGAAAAGTGGTCCACATATACTGCAACAATTTCTCATTTGAACATCAAGTACAAGAAGGGTAGCACAAATAATGTTGCGGAGCGCCTCGGCTGACCATCGATCGTGGCGCGCAACCACCGTGCTCAACTCTTGTGGGCACGAGACTTACGATCGGTTGCTTCTCTATGAAGCGACCCAGAGTCGGCTACACATACAAGGCACTCTTGGGGGAGCACGCAAGTCCCAAATTTTCACCTCCAAGATGCACTATTATGTCACACAGGACACCTTTGTGTTCCTTCAAGCAAGCGTGCCAAGATGATATGGGAAGCACACTATGGTCGAGTCGTTGGGCATTTTCGGGGTCCAGAAAACAGTAGCATATACTGCGGAAGTATTTCTATTGGCCAAACCTTTGATATGACGTCGAGAAGCACACCAGATCTCTGCTTGCTTGCGCCATTGCCAAATCGACCATCAAAGAACGCATGCGCTCTATACTCCACTACCTACCCTAGTCGACCTTGGGAATCCATCTCCATGGATTACATGTCGAGGCCTGCCCTTCTACTAAGCATGGAGACAAAATATTTCGTGGTCGTTGACAATGATTCTCAAAAGATGGCCATTATGGCGAGCTTTCGTACAGAAGAATATCACGGCAAAGACAACTTTGCTAAAACTCTTCTTTGAACGAGTGTGGGTGCACTTTGGGATCCCACGAGCCTATCATATCATATCGAGACAGCGGGTTCGCTCGAACACATTTGGTCCGGCCTGCGGTCAATGTTGGACACACAAGCTCGCTAAAGTCCGCAGCTTTCCATCCCCAGACGATGGCCGGACAGAGGTCGTCCAGATATGATGGTTGTACACATTCTTCGCATGTACAATTCAAAGCATCCGCACATGGGACGAGAGCCTCCGCTATGTACAAACATAGTTATAACGGGGCTCTCCACTGGCTCAACTAGCCATAGCCCCTTTCGGGTGGGCTTGGGATTCATCCACTATGTACTATTGACGTAGCCATGCCATTTGCGGCTGCTCGGGCCGATTTCGCTGCACGTCCGGTCTAAAGTTGACAAAAGCAAAAGCAGCTTCATCGAGCGCATTTCAGCACATCCGCCAACGATGTTCATGACATGTTGGACAGAGCCAATGCGAAGTACAAGCAACGACATGATCAACACTGGGTGCCACTGACTTCCGAGGTGGGCGACAAAAGTATGGCTGCATTTGCGGAAGGAGCGCCTCAGCTGGACCCCACCGCAAGTCGCTTTGCTCCACTACGGGCCGTACACCATCACCAAGGTTGTAGGGAACAATGCCTTTCGAGCTCGATATTCCACCATTCCTTGGTACGCACCCGGTCTTCAATGTGGACCGCCTTCGTCCTTGCTTCCCACTTCTACTGGACACCTCGGACATTGCGGAAGCAACATACACCAGAGTTTAAACCCGGACTGCATGGAACGGGCCACCACGGAGTTGTATCATGGACATGACAAATCAAGAACACTCGCCGACGAGAGGATCCAGCATGTATCGGGTTGTCGAAAGCTGGCAACTCTGCACCAAGGCAAGTGGTTTCACCGGGGACCGAGTTCGATGAAACGTTTCCTCATCTCATGGAGGAAACTCAACACAATGGGGACCATTTGCTTTCCCTAAGGGGGAGGAACGATCCCGAGGTGGATATTGGTGGCCACCCACCTATTCCACTTGGGCCCCCACCATTGTCCCTTTCGTTTTTCGGTTTCGGCATAACTTACTATTTTTAGCGATGTTTTCGGGTCTGAACTTCCGGAGCCGTTTGAAAGCCCTAAATGAAGTTAGATATACCCACAGTTGTATTCCTTGGATAGAGCTTTCTAATTATGTCATGTGCGTCAAACGGAGATAGTATGCAGTACGCACCAGGGAAGTTGAAACACAAATTTACCCAAACGGGGCCCATAGTTTTGGCGCTTCATCTCCTAGGGTTTGGGTTTTGTGGACGTTTAGAGTTATCCATTATTTATCCATAATAAATAGGCCCTCGAGCCTCATTGTAACACGAGTTCGAGAGGCTGTAGTTCCACATCATTTCCTCGAGAGATTGCTACTGCTAGCACCCTAGCTAGTTTTATTTCCAATCATGTTTGTAAGCATATTTTTGTGATTTTGGTATTAATGAAATGAAGCCTTATTTCCATTGTATCTCTATGTTTATGGTTATTTCTATATTATTTGTTGCATTTCATAAATGCGAGATCGGGAGATGTATAAAAATTGTGCAACAATGTTTAAACCAAAAGTCTAACATGGTATTATTACAGATTCTCCTTGACAATGGCAAAAAATTCAATTTGTGCATAAAGCTATATCCAATTCTCCTCTAAACTCATAATTGTTTTCTACCTATGATAATGGATCGTGCATAAATGCTAAATCATATTAGTATATAAAAATTATAAATTTATTTTTATCATTTTTATTATAAGAATCATGCATGATTTAAAGATATGAAACATTAACTTCATTATATATATATATATATATATATATATATATATATATATATATATTTAAACTTTATTACTAAATTCCATTTCAAAATATAAATAAATATCTAATAAATTGTTAACTTATAAATTCTATCATTAAATTGTAATTCAAAACCTTAATTCATTACAGTTTTAATAAATAAATAAAAATAGATATGAAAATATTTTCATCTCATTTTCCATTTAATATTTATATAATTATAAAAATATATACCTATTAAATTAAAACAATTAATTACTTTCTCTCCAGTTGACTAAGTAAGCAGTTTTTACTATATGTAAAGAAAGTATAATATAAAATTATAAAAAAAATGTAATTTGAAATTGCAACTCACTCTTTTTTAGAAAACTAGTAAGCTCTTTGACACATACTTTATTGGATGGATATCAAGAATTATATTCGGTAACCTTTGTACTTAAGTAGTTGTGTTTTCATATGGACTTGGGTTCGATTGCTGGTTGATATGTTGAGTTAAGATTTTTGCCTGTGATTTTAATTTTGATTGATGGCACGATATGGGATTATGCTTGGTAGTGTGTGGTGCCTTGACTATTCGTTGTAGAGATTAGCCTTTGCACCATCAAATGGAGTTACGTTTGCACACTAAACATTAATAGTGGCTCGGTTTGCACTATATTACGTAAATTACATTTCAGCAAAACACTAGTTTTAACTTTAGTTATGTCAGAGAATTACTCCACTTTTAGTGGTGAGTGATGGAGGACCTTTGCGGGAAAAAGGACTGTTTTAGCTCTCATGCAGGAGCTAGATTCACTCAATTTTGGAGTGCCAATAGCCAATTTTGACTTCTCTCGGAACTTATGAACTCCAGCGTGGAGTGGGTTTCAGGATCCATCGAGTAGAGACTATCAAGCATGTTTTTTTGCATCATTGAATTTGAGAGCCCTTTAGCGCCACCCGGGAGGGAAAATCGAGTTTGAGGCTTAGCGCTAGCCTTATCGACGGATCGCAATAGTCAAATTTGGATAACTCAGATGTTATGAATTTGATGAAATGGATTTTCAGAACCTGTACAGAAATTTAGAAAGCTTAAAAATCTTAAGTGAAGTTTTAGGGGCCATTAGTGCCAGCACTCGGCATGTGATACGAGGCCTAGCCCGGAAGCGTGCTAGAAACCATATCTAGCAAAAAATATTCATTATTAACTATAGAAATCATTATGAATCCATTGATGGAGGTTTAAGAATCGTAGGAGGAATTATAGAGTTCTAAAACCTGCGCCGGAGAGAATTTTTAGTGACCACTGGTGCGAGGGGGTGCGCGAGCCGAGGTGTTGGAGGCGAGAGACCGGAGCGATTAGAGGCTATTTTTGATGAATGAATAGTATATATTGAATATTTTAGACATTGTTATGGAACCAATGAAAGTGTTTTAAGAACATTTTGATAACTTATAAAGCTCTAAAAGATGAAGGGAAGTTTTGGAGCAACCCTGGGCAGATAAACGTAAGGAGAGAGCCCGGAGTGGGGAGTGTAGTGCTCGATTTGAGAAAATTATCGGTCGATATTTGGTGTACTGATGCTGTGATGGAAATAATGAGTGTGGTTTCAGCAACCTTGAGTCTACTGAAGGAGTTAGTGGCAAGGAGAAGCTAAGTGTAGTGCAAAGTGCACAGCAATTAATCGTGTCTAGGGAGCCTAAAGCCTGACTTTGTAGAGTTTGGACAGCCATAAGAGGGATATAGATGGTATTCTTAGACCTTTGGATTAGTTCGGTATCCATTGGATTTAAGTGTGGAACTTTTAAAAGAAACGCTGATGTAATCCCAAAGAGCGAGTGAAGATGACAAAAGCTGAAAGGAGATGTGCGCAATCCGGGTGAACTCTTAGATAAATTTTGCTGTCCCAGCTGTTTGAATTTTTTTATTGCTGCATTATGTTTAGATTACTTACATGTTAAATTTCGGCAAGAAGAAATAAACTTAAGACACATGAAACGATTTAATCTTACACATTTCGAGCATAAATTACTGCAGAATTTTTCAAGTATAAAGCTAGATCATTTGTTTGTTTAAAGTTGAGTGGGAGGGGTTCTTGAAATATATAACGACTTATCCGGACCAGGCTTTTGAGATCAATTTGGTATCGCAGCACTGTGGTTTCTTGATTGACATAGAAAATTTCTTGCTTGTATAGCTTCGAAAGGTGTTTAAACAAATGTAAAAGATTGACTATTTTACTATTTCCAAAGCTGACTATTGTTTGAGTTTGCACGGAGGTGAAGGGATGGCCTCTTGATGGCTAAGGCTTGGAGAGGAGAAGAAAGGGATGAAGGCATCTCCCTTTCCGAAAAGGACCTCAAGGTCACCCTTGGAACACAAACCCTCTTGACGATTGTTTGTTAGAAGCCCTTGGAGTTTGTTTGTTGTTTGGGCTTGAATAAGAGTTTGTCTCTACTGGCCAATTTTGGTTTTAGAAAAAAACTTGTCTGTTTGTTTTGAAAGCTTTGTGAACTTTTTTGAGGTTAATTTTTTTAATTAACATCATAATGACAACTTCTATAAGCTGAATTTTCCTCCTTCCTTTGAGATTCTCGATGAAGATATGAGAGCGTGGCTTTATTATATTGAAGGACATGGTGCGATTCGATTGAAAGGATAGAAAGAGAAAGCCACGCTTTAGCAGTCGTGAGAAATTGTTTGTAATGCGACGCAAAGAGAAGGAAAGAAATTCTTCAAATATTGCATGATATGGAGATGCGGCTCCATCGAAGCCGAAGAGGCTTTGACCAAGAACATGTGTGAGGAAGAGGTAATCCCACTCTAATTTGTCTTCGGTTTCACTCATTAGAAAAGATGTGTTAGGTCATTTCACACGAGGAGAGGTATAAAGTACAAGTTAATGATTAAAATTGGCTATGAGAGGCAAGGATTTAGGCAAGCATGCACAAGGCATGGTTTGATCCTATTTTGGTTAAGGAAAAACCCAAGAAACTTGGTCTTGGTTATGTGCCGATCTAATAGCGAAAGACTCCAAAGTCATGAAGGCACGTGAGGAGGCTTTAAAGAGAAGTTTTGTTCCAAGTTCTAATATGAAAACATGTCAAATTTGTTTCAAAGATGATTGCCATTTCTTTACGCCCTTATTTCAACATGAAAGATGGTAGACATGCGGCTTATGGCGAGCATGGGAATTGAGAGAATTTTCAATACAAGAACGATGATGTTGAGTGCGCAAATGAAAGTTGGAGCCTCTACTAGTTCATCTCTCTACGCATGAAGGAAAAAAGGATGAACATGCAAAAGCAACACATGAGGTATAAATCTTCCCATTTATCAGGTATGGTGTGTTACATGAGCATGACAATTATGCATGTTTAAAATGAAGAAAAAATTGTTGTACATATTGTGGTCGGTTTAACCATGATGTTTCAAGATGATGGATAAGGAAGTAAGCATACATGAGACGAGAAGAAGTAAAGGAAAAGAATTTCAAACAAAGTGCATAAGACTTGCACATATTTCCAAAAAGAGACCTGTTGTTTCCCATTGTTGGACTTGCATCCCATGAATCGTCCCCGGCGCATGCAGGCGAGAGGACCAAAAAGATTGGCGAAGTTGGAGACCAAAAGGATTCGATTATTGATGTGAGAATGGATGTTTCACATGAAGAAGAGTTGCGGCGGAGAAAAAGTCGCCATGGAAGTGGCTTAGAAAGAAGTGGATAGACTTCTTAACACGGTGGAGCACATCCTCCTTTGTGCATATGAAAATTTTGGTTGTATGCATGTATTTTGTGCTATAATCTCTTGTTTGTTTGAGGCCACCTTGGATCATTGATCAAGGCGGCGATGTTCAACTATCTTCTCCAAATTTCTCACCGAGGAATTCTCGGTGAGTGCAGAAAGAGATTTCTGCAGATAGGAGGACAAGTGCATCCGGGGAAGGAAGCGTCGATTTCTTCCCAGATTTGTGGTTCAAAGTCACTAGTGCATGCAAGGCAAGTGTTTGGAGGAGTTTGAAGAGAAAGAGGGTGTTTTACTCTCCATCTCTTGTACATATCAATATATTGGCTACTTTTAGGGTCCAAAATATTCAGGTCGAATGGGGAGGTGTGATCAAAAGGCTTGGATCATGGACACGAATGATATCTTAAACTTCAAAGTGTTCAAAAGTGTTCTAAACACGAGGGTAGGCCGAAAAGGTCTCGTGGTTTCGATTATGGCACCGTGAAGGCGGTGCTGAAAAACTAATATCGTATGAAGAAGTATCACAATTTAAAAAGTCAGTCCGATGTTGCCAAAATTGGACTTGTGACCAAGTTTGACTTTGGCGATTTGAAAAATTAAAAGAGAATATTCGTGGAGATATTCCTTGAAATATTCCCGCGAATATTCACTTACGGTCAATCGGTATTTGACGAGATGCAATAGTTTGAATGGTGTACGGGAACATGTGTTTTTACTGGGACAAACTAAGGGGCGTCATGGCCGGTGGACAGGCCCACGTGATCGAAGGATTGCACTATCAAAAGTGGTTGGTAGCCGGTGGGAATCGAAACGTGGAAACCTCTATCACTCGTGGGGATCTGACGGTCACACCTTCAGTCGTCATTTTCTCACGTGTAGTGGATGGGCCAGCCCTAGGGCCAGCGCATATGGCTTGGACACGACCGGAGGCCTAACCGTGGCAGGTTGTTGGAGATCACAATTTCCATTAGGCAAAGACCCACGAGGCATTAGTCTCAACTGCAGTAGCTAGAGCTAGGATCCATGAGAGGCGGTTAGTCCATGTCACGAAAATACACGAACATTGAACCCAATGTCCAACAATCCACACCCAACGTGAGCAGGGTGAGTTTCGAACTCAAGACCTATGTCTTTGAATGCAATTGTTGGATTCTCGCGGTTGTCGTTAGACCAAAACCCGCAGGGTGCTTGCACCTCGCACCTCGATCCCCATAAGTTGGGATCCACGAGAGCGATTATTCCATCGTCACGAAAACACACGAGAGCGTTCAAACCCAATTTCCAACAACCTCTTTGAGTCCACGCTATTGTTTTGGGCAGCCTTTGCCACATGGCATGAAATTAAAATGTGTGGTTTTATGTAAAGCAATAACCTGCAATCATTCCACGGATAAGACCGTTGGACGTTCGTGTCAGTGGCCTGTGTCAGTTGGCATGTGCCTAAGAATTTATTGTTGCGGGTTAGAACGGAGGGTTTAACTAGTGGTGGCCACCAAAGCTAGTGAAAAATATTAGTTTCATTTCAAGTTATGTCCGGTCCTCACACTTTTAGTGGAGGTGATGTAGAGGACGACTCGGGAAAGAAATTTGTTTTCGGCCTGTGCGGAGCTATATTCACCCAATTTCGGAGTGCCAATAGTCAATTTGGTCTATCTCGGATCTTTGGAACTTAATTGAGTAGGTTCGGTGCACATCGGAGAGCTCTATAAGTAGGTTTTTGGCATCGGTTAAGTTCGCCCATAAGGGCCACCGGAGGAGAGCCAGAATCGGTTTGAGGCCCTGGCATGAGTTAGAGAGCCTTATCACAGAGAGTCAATAGTAAAATTTGGATAATTAAGATGTTATGAATATTATGAGATTGTTTTCAAAGCTTTGTAGATAACTTTATAGAGGCTTTGAAAATCTTGATGAAGTTTCGGGGGGCCACTAGTGCCGACTCACGCCATCATTAGTGCGCTTGGCCGAGTTGCTAGAAACCATATGAAGCAAACCAATAGTCATTATTGAATATAAAAAACATTATGAATCCATTTATTAAGGATTCGGAAGCTTAGGAGGACTTATAGAGGGTCGAAATATTCGCAGAGATGTTTTTCGGTGAGCCACAGTGCTAGGGGGTGCGCGATAGGTGTTGGAGGAAAAACCGGAGCGGTGACGAGAGGCCATTATTGATGAAGGAATAGTATTTTGCTATTTTGGAAATTTTGAACCAATGAAAGTGTTTTTAGAACATTTTGATAACTTTTAGAACTTCCAGAAAAAGTGTGAAGGGAAGTTTTGGGCTGCATACTGGTGGCAGGTAGGCCTAGTTTGGGGATGCGAGTAGCTCGATTTGAGAAAATTATCGGTCGATATGTTGAGTGTACGATGTGTCTTTGGAGAAAAATTGAGGTTTGGTCTCAAGGGCCAGAAACAATATTATAGAAGGAGTTAGTGCGACGAGAGAATTTTAGTGTAAAGCTCAAATGCACGACGGAAAGGAATGGAGGTAATCAGGAGCCTAAAGTTGTTTGAGGAATTTGGGAAAGTGATAAGAGGGATATAGATGGTATTAATAGCCCTTTGTATTAGTTTAAAGTATCCATTGGAGTTAAGTTTGGAACTTGTAGGAGAGCCTAACCATAATCCCAAAAGAGCCAAGTCAAGATGACAAAGCTCGAAAGGATACGTAACCCACGAAATTTGGGTGAACTCCTAGACTAATTTTTCTATTGTGTTTAAATTTTTTATTTTTGCATTATTTTGCTGTTATAAATGCTAAATTTCAAAAATAACAATCTGATCGGGAACACATAAACAATTAATCATACACCACTTTCGAGCATAAATTGCATTTTTTAAGTATAAGCTAGATCATTTATTTGTTTGGTTGAGTGGGAGGTTCTATGAAAATATAAAAAATTTATCCATTCCATTTTCATATCAAATTTTTCCTTGGTGGATCTGCAAGAATAAGGTCATACATTTTAATTCAAATTATATGGAACACGGCGGGGAATTGCGAGTATCAAAAATCCCTTTGCGGTGCGGCCATTACGCATCTCGAAAGTCTAAGTAAATGCATGGGGAAAGGGTTACCGGCTTTATATGAAATTCAAGTCGATTCCACCAACATACATATAAATAAGACTATTATGTTGAGAGAATATTCCTTTTGTTCAAGAATTCCAAGATGTTTTCCATGAAAAGGTGTTCAAGGTTGTCACCAAAGAAGATAGAATTTACCTATTGAGTTAATACCCGGGGTAGCATCTATGCGCCCAAAATCCATACGGAATGAGTGTGATGGATTTATAAGAGTTAAATATGCAGGTGTAGGAATTTATGGATAAAGGCTACATTCTGCAAGTGTATCCCCATTGGAGCACCTATCTTTGTTGTAAGGAAAAGGGATGGTACTATGCACATGTGCGTGGATTATCGATCATCCCAACAAAGTGAATGGTAGAAACAAGTACCTTTTTCCACTCATCGGTAGATTTGTTTGACCAAGTCAAAAGGACCTCTGGTATTCTCCAAGATTGACTTAAGGCCGAGGTACCACTAGATCCATATCGAGGATGAAGATATAAGCAAGACAGCACTTTCGTACTAGGTATGGACATTATGAGTTTTGGTGCTACCATTTGGCTTAGCAATGCCAGGCAACATTTATGAGCTTAATGCATGGAATTTTTCACCAATACTTGGATAAATTTGTGTTAATTTTCATTGATGATATATTAATTTACTCCCAGAATATGGAAGAGTACTGAGAAGACCTACGAATTGTGTTGAGAAATTCTAAGAGAGCATCAACTCTATGCCCATTTGGCAGTAAATGTGATTTCTTTAAGGATCGGATCCAAAATTTGGGGCATGTGATTGATTTCGGTTGAAGGGATTGTTGTGGATCGGAGAAGATAAAGACAATTGTGGAATTAAGGTTCGCCGAAGAATGTAGTTTTCATACACTCGTTTATGGGTTTTAGGCGTTACTCTTTTGGCAATTTATCAATGGATTCTCCAAAATGGCTTATCCTGGCTACCTCCTTCGCGGAAGGAAAGGACGGGTCTTTAAATGGACTCAAGAGTATCATAATAGTTTTGAGTTATTGAAAGAGTTGTTAACTACTTGCTCATGTTACGAAGGTAGTAAGATCCAAGTAGGAATTTGAAGTATGTACCTAATGCATGCAAGGAGGGTGTAAGAGCGGTCGTTGGGCGAGGGAAGAGTCATAGTTTATGAGTCTAGGTAGCTAAAGGATCACGAGCAGGAATGCTTAGCATATGATTAGGAGCTAATTGTGGTAGTGCATGCTTCTGCGGGATATGGAGGCATTATTTGCTAGGAAAAATATTCGTGTTGAGGGCCCGGTCGCATAGCGAGTTTAACTACCTGCTAAGAAGGTTGATGCGAGATACTCCACCAAGCCATATGGAGTGCATTTTCTAAGTGAATTTGATTTCCGATATTCGGCATGTGAAAGGAAAAGAGAATAAGGTGTTAGATGCCTTAAGCATACGCAGGCATGACATTTGTGAGACTTTACCTCAATAAGTTTGAATTTAACTTTCAAGACCAAATTATGGAAGAGAGAGGGAGGGACCCAAGCTCGGCCCTTGTGGCGAAACAAGTAAGATGATGAAAGACGAGGGAAACGATTAAGAATATGTGAACTCGATGAGAAGAAACTTCTATGTTTTTAGAAGAGAATATATATTTCCAATCAGAATAATGCTGAAAAGAATTCTTTTGGATGAGTATCATCGAGGTTCTGTCTTCCAGACATCCGGAGTCAGTTAACAAAAATTAGAAAAGATTATTCTTAGCCCGGGGATGTGAAGAGAGACATTGCGAATATTTAACAAAGTGTACGGAGTGTCGGCGTGATTAAAGTGGAACATCGGCGCCCTACTAGATTACTTCAACTTTGTTCATGTTAGAAAAATAAATATTACTATGAGTAATGAAATACATAAAATATGCGAGAGAAACACAAGCACACAAAACACATAAAACCGAGAGAGACACGGATATACGTGGTTCACCCGAGTTTGGGCTATGTCCACACTCAAAACAACCAATCCTTCCTTTATATTACTCGACACTGATGAAAGAGACGCAACCTACATCGGATCTGTTGTGATATCCTTTGTTCTCTCTTACGAGCTCCCTATCTATTTCTCTCTCACGAGAATACACATGCGATCACGGCGCAACTAAATGCAATACCCTCATAAAAGTGAGGGGTTTCCTTCTAGGGAGCCTAAACTAAACATAACTTCCCATATCATCTGATCATCCGCCTAATGAATGGCCCCGGATTGACTAGAAATTACTATACTTTTACTGAAGGCAATTTTACATTTGTTCTTAGCTTCGGGGCGCTGCCGGGAAATCCCTGCTAGACCCTCTCTCTCAAAGTCACCTCGCCCCCTCCTGGACCCCCGAGAGCGGTGTTTAATTGCATGGGTGGTGTCTGCAACGTCATTGGAGGCTACTGAGGGTCCAACGTTGTAATACAAAGACCAAACAAAGATCATCGGGCTCCCGCAGCAATCTCCCACTTGGGGCGGTTGCAGCACCTCCACCAACTTTGCTTCATTTGTTGGAAAATGACTCCTCTTTGGACACGGTTTGTTTCTCATCTTCATCGAAATCATCCTTGAAGACTGATTGAAAGCATCAATCGTAATCTTAGTTTCTTCTTGGTTTACAACACTTTGTTAGCATATCTCAGGGTCTGGCTAGTGTGTGTCCTGCAGAGCTTCAGCCGTCCATCATAATGCTGGCTCTGACAGTATGAAATGGTGCACGAATTTTATGTGTTTAGTCACGGAATGAAATGATTGAGTTCTTTTCAAGATTGAATGGCACTTACTGGCTATCAACGTATAACGTGCCCATATCGTTCTTCTTGCAGTCCATCCACAAAACCTTTGCACCAAATCGTCTCTTACCTAGCTTCTGCTGCGCATGACAACATATACATCTCATGCAGTTGTTGAGAAAGTGCGACAACACTTTGGATTTCTCGAAAGCTATGCAGACCGTAGTTCGTTCCACTCTTTCGGTAAAATACATATCCTATGGTGCTTTACTCCACCAGTCTCTCGTCACCTACCATGTACTGCATCAACATGTCATAGTAGAGCAATGTTTGAATCCACCAAAGCATAATTCTTGATTTGTGGTACCTCTCTAAATATCGGGCTCCGATTCCATTGCCATCCAATGTTCTTTTGTGTATAGCATCATTTCTCACCTCGGCATGGATTCATGGTACTGCTACATGGCTTTGTGGGCACCCATTCCTGCCCAGGACTTGGACAAATTCACTTGAAAAACGGTGGAAAATCAACTTCATACGCGGCTATGCACAGTGCTTTTTCCGCGTGTATCTGTGATCTTGACTAGACTTTTCAGCGTCATGCCATTTTAATGGTCAAAAATATATAAAAATCCTAATTTCATGTTGGGTGTGATGGTTGCTCGGGTAGTTCAACTACACCCCGGCCTAGTGACCCGCTGTTTTCCAGCTGCTTTGAAAACTACTTGGGAAGGACTATAAAAAGACCTCATATGTATGGCCTAAGGGAGAGAGAGTGTGTTATTAGCATACTCTGTGGCAGGTATTTCCCCGACCAGTACGATTCCCGAGTTACGTGCCTGCCCACTTTCCCAGTTCATTCGGGAAACCCTTGCTCGCCAGAGATACACATCCCTTTCCTATGTTGTCTCGGAATGCACTGCTTTGGAAGGAGACTTAGCGAGGCAAGTGCTGGACGGATCGGACATGACGAGTGCAACGAAGGCCTTGGAAGGATGGGAGTGATCTCTCCACTTACTTTTGTGCGTACTATTTTTATAATACGGAAGTATCATCTTGTTCCCCGAAATAAACGCTGTTAGTGTATGCTTTAAATGTCCTGAAGAATATTTGTTATACAAGCATTCATGATGATTTATTTAATGTTTTATATGAATCTCACTAACATATAGTGAGAAATATCTTGTACAACTTGTCCTTTGTGCTTGGTTTCTTCTTGTATTTCGAGGTGAAAGGAAGGACGGTTGCGGGGAGTTTTGAGCTCCACGTGGAGTCTACTTCAAACGTAGGACCCAGCGAGTGATACCTCTCATTCTACTCGGTTCGTTTTGTAGTTGTGCATGATCGTGTGAGTCTACGGTAAGTAGTACGCCCACGACTGCTGTGGAGGTTGGAATCCCAACCAACCTCTAGGGTGTTAAATCCCGAAACACTGAGCCGCGACTCGGCGATCACATGCTCGTGATTCTCTGTTGGGTTGTTTGAAATTTGTTTGGTGAGGTTGCCATGATTTCCTGCTTTGTCTTTTACGGTCTGATTCTGGCTTTCTTGCGGTCGGTTTGAAGCTTTGATACCTTTCGAGCTTGTGCTTTTATTTTCATCATCTTTCTTGGTATTACGCTGAGTTTTTCTTGCACGCAGTCGCTGTATACACCGCGAGTTTAGTGTAGAAGGAACCGCGTATACTGGCAGATCTCCCTCTTTCTAGACGCGTATACTGCTTTGTTGCATAGCGCACGAGTCGCGTATACCTAGGACTTTGAATTTGGAAATTTCAAGATGCGTGTTTTTGGTCTTTTACATGTTTGCCTGAGTAGCCGTGTCTGTAGTCTGCAGCCTGTGCTTTCGAGGTGTAGCGATGGTTTTAAAGTCTTGGTCCTCTTTGCGTTTGTCCGTGATCTTTTTGGCGAGAAGTGTTCTGGTTGGTGCTAGCACTCCTGGATTGAGTTTCGAATCAGCTGGTAGCGTTCTTGGGCTGATCACTTTGCTATGAGCTTGAAGGGCTTTTGCTGCTTGACTAGCATCTTTGTCTTTTTGTGTTGTGGCCTTCGCATTGCGTTCTTTGCTTTGTTTTGATTGGTTTTCTTGAGGTTGTTCATCACGTGAGGGTTTTGTTGCAATTTTCGAAGATCTTTTCTTGTTTCTTTGGAGTTTTTGTGCTTGCAACGAATTTACCCTCTTTCTCTTGCACATTTTGTTTGAGTAGTTTGGTGCTTGAATTTGCTCTCATGATGAGTCTTGCTATCATTAGCCTTGTAGAGGTTTGCATAAATTTGAGGTCTTTGTCGCTTGAAAGTCCCGGTCTCGTTTTGGCTTGGATTGGGATAGTTGTTCTTGGTTTTCTGCTGAGAACTCTTGTTTTATAAAGCCCATGAAAAGCCTAGACTTGTTGTTTTGCTTTTTGTGCATATCAAAAACTCAAAAAACATTGTTTCTCTTGTTTTTCGTTTTGTTGTTGCCTTTTCATTTCATTTGTGCTTCATCTGGGACTTTACTGATGGAAATTTCTTGCTTCTAGTTTTTAAGCCTGTTTTTGAGGAGAGGGTGTCTTTTGAGTTTGTCTTCATTCTTTGCTTGTGGTGTATTTTGGTGTCTTATATTGAGAGTTCTTGTTTTGCGAGAGTTGGCTTTACGTTGGATATCAGATGAGTTGCAGGGCGGCACAGGAGCCCTTTTCGACACTTTCACATGATGACTGTGAAAGGACTTTTGCATCTTAGAATTTACATGCTAGTGGTCATTTGCATTAGGTGAATTGAATCCATTTTGAGTTAGCTTCTTAATTTTTGTGCGTGTGAGTTTGTAATTCGAAAAGAAAAATATATTTTTTAGTCTCTGTTAGAACGTGCATAGGAAATTGCTCTTCCTCGAGAGACAAAGAAGCTGCCTGTGCATGTAGTCGAGTTTTTAGTAATTTGCTGCGTCGAGAACATCATTGGTTTCAACTCCATATCCTTAGCGACTAAATACCATGACCCTTAAAATAAGCGATTTAATCTAAAATCAACTAGCGAGTTTTCATCACGTCGTCAGTCACGCAACTAGCTAGGTTGTAGGGCCTTGGAATAGGAGAGAGGAGAGTTAACTCTCCAAGGCCGCTCGAAAACCGAACATGGAGCTGTAATTGGTAGCGATCCAACTGCGTCGAAGGGTGGGTTTGAAAACTCTCCATCAGAGTCCAGCGCGAGCAGGGTTGAGAAGAGGGATACCCCCCTCCGGTTAGGCCGAGATCTAACCTCCAAGACCGTTCCGCCACGACTTTCAGATACTGATTGTGCGTGTGTCAGATTCTTGTTCCTGGGTTCCACCCAGGTGTTCTGACTGAATACCGGCGGTACCGAAGCGAGCGTCGTCATCACTTCCAATGCAGGTCGCACGTGCCCTTGCGAAAGCTTGGGTGCCTGAGCCGGCAAAGGCTGTTGTTAGGAGGCCCGGCGCAACTATTTCTGAAATACACCTTCGCTAGTTGTTGCGGGCCCTGATCATCCCAGTGACTTTGCTTTTGGAGAGGATCCTGTCTCCAGCTTTCCGTGTATTTGGTGTCCGGTCCTCTCATCACACAGGAGCGGAAATAACTTGGAGGCTGCTTTGCTTCTTTGTTTCTCGTTTTTTATTTTAGTGTGTGCTCTTTGCTCCAGCTTTGCCTAGCTTTTTCACTTTTCTTGAGTCCTAATATAATAGAATTTGTAAAAGTGGGCGAGTCCAGAGCAAGCCTCGAGCGATCGAGAAGTGGGAGGTTGTCTCCCGAGTGCGAGCCTTCTTCGAGCAGGCGTAGGGAGCGATCTAAGCAGGGTGGTTTTCTCGCCACCAGCGAAGTCGACGAGCAGTGGAGGAGTCCTCACGCCAGGTACGAAGGTTTCGTTCAGCCGATTCGGTGTGGGTTTCGCGAGAGACGTTTCGCTCACCTCGAGGGTATTGCTTTCTGGGGAGGAAGATTTTCAAATGAGAGATATGCACGAGGCACTGTGAGCTACCGGGTCCATCTCCTCTTCCTCTTGGTCATCCGTTTGTTTATAGAGTACATCGGACCGGAGTGCGAGAGACTTGCGGATCTTCCACTGTCTTTCTTGTCTTTCGATGGCCACGGCGCGGAACGCGGCTTCTACGATAGTGAGACTTTGCGGCGTGGCGTTCTGTCGGGCGCACTCTTAGCTTCTGTCTTGGAAGTGCTTCCTCGCACTTTGCTGTGTAGCCTACGGGTTCACCAAGCATATGCTTCTCAATACTGGGTCCCTTTAGTTTCGATGTCCATTGCGGACATCCCTCTTTTTCCTTCCGGCGCGGTGCGCGTTGGATCTACGCCACATGTTAGCATGGCTGGTGGATCGAAGCTTCTTTTCGAGGGTTTCTTTGGGCTTGGGCATGTTCTAGTCAATCACTTCTTTCAGGGTCATTTCCTTTTACGTCCCCGAGACCCAAAGTTTTCAATCCTTGGGCTCGCCCAAGATTGCCTGGCTCTTTACGTGGAATCCTATGTTTTTGCAAACGTCGTGCGAATCGGATTCATCGCGAGTCAATCCGAGGAATAGCTGCTTTCCTGCATCGAGTGCTTATCGGTCTTTTCTCCTCTGTCTGATGCATGGAACTACCGCTTACATTTCGTCAATACTATGCGGCGCTAGTGAGGTGCTTGGTAGCTCGGCGTGCGAGGAGGTTCTTCTCCGTTTTCTACGGGTCCAGCACTAGGCGGCGACTGGTGCCTCATCGGAAATCCGAGCTATTATTTTTCGAAGTCTGTGAAATCCAGCTCCCCATCAGGATGGAATTCTCCCAGCGTAGCTACATGTGATGCGAGCGTTAAACGTAGCATGAGACGCACAGGCAGCAAAGTTAACTAATGACCCGGTCGATATAACAGTCGGGTTGGCCTCCAGGTTCAACTCAAACTTCCTTGGTACGTCCTATGATTTGAAGGTAAGAATGGTGAAAGATCCGTATGACCTCGTCACGCACATTTCCACTTATGGTGTTCATCCAACTCTGCGCAGTCGACAGCAGTCTCGGTCAGATTAGAGATGACTCGAGCGCACCTGTAACGGAAAACGCTCGCGAAAAGTGGTATATAGAGCGACTCTCCGAGCCGGTTCAGCCGCATTTTGGAGAAGCTGGCACTTACGACTATTGCTTAACCATTTCCGAGTTGCTGTCGGCTAGGATACGAGGTTGGGACCGAACTCTGGCTAATTTTAAGCGAGGATGAGGCCACTCACATTTCTGAAGTCATGTCGGGAATGGAGGAGAAAGGAAGAGGCTAATTAGGCCCATGGTCAGGGTGAGGTTCCTTCTACGAGTGGTTTTAGAAATCAACTTTCAGATCGAGATACTTTCAGAAAGGATGTGTCACATATCAGTCTGTTCAGAGGCTTGAGGCGCATCTCTGGGGCCCGAGCTAGAGGTTAGATCTATTCTCGGTCGCGCATGCTTTGCAAGTGTTGCCTAAATGCTCCTCGCTCCAAATTGGATCTCGCGGCCTCAGACTCTGACCGCATGGTGACGGACTTGTCGGATCGGTCGGTAGTAGTGCGGCGGCCTTTGCTTTCTCAGTGCCGGCGGATTGTCTTTGTCTGCTTCTGCGTACGAGACGTGCGTGCTTTGGTTCTCCACCTTCCAGATGCTGTCCATTGTGACGCATCAATCTTGAGACCTGGAAAGTCAGCGATGGACGGGAAGAAGAAGGGCGCAGTAATAAACAAGAAGATAGGCAAGAATGGGAAGGGCAATGCTGGACCATCCAAGACCAACGAGCAGTGTTGGTGAAAGGGCAAAAGGAGGAAAAGTTGAGGATTTGGTTAAAGCTCCGTGGCTGTCACCGGAGACCATCTCTGCCCGCATCCTTTGAAAATTCGAGGATGCTGGGCTGCACAATGTCTCGGCAAGGTTCTTCTGGTTCCCAGTTGTGCTAGCAAACCCTTTTCCGAGGGCGAGCAGTCGTTAGTTTGGCACGGCGCGTCAAAAATCACCGAGGCTTCTCTGGAGGTCCTCGGAAGAGAAATGCGTCGAATATCTTTACGATGAGTGCTCACGTGGATGTTCGCTACGAGATCCCGTGATTGTAGGCGGAGAAGGAATCTTTCGAAAGCTGAGGAAGTTCCGGTGCTGCGGCGCTTCATCTTTCGCGAAACCAGCGCTCGAGTCTGTGCCTCGATTGCCAAGCATCTTCTAGCGGGTCAACGGTCAGTCCGAGCATGAGGGCTGCGCGAACTACTCGATTGTAGAAGAGTCGGCGGAGAGTCCTTGTGCTGTGTCGGCTTTAGTACTCCGGTCTTGTCGAAGCTCGGCAGCGACTTTTGCTCCTCGCCATTGGAGCTATACGAATCCAAAAATTCTCTTAGATTGCAGCTGATATGAAGAGATTTTGAGAAGAAGACTTCCTCATCATATGGCCTTCCATATTAAATCATCGTGCCGAAAAGACTAATATATAATAGCACGGTCGTTGAGTGAGGTGCTAACTACTTGCGTGGTGTCTCTCGCATCTTTGGAGAGAACACTAGGATCTCCAAAGGCTTTGTTCCATCTAGCACTTATTCTGCTTGCGTTCGATGGCCATTCTCATAGGCACCATGGTATTGTGCGAGCTTTGCCCATACGTGTCGAGGGCAAAAGCCGTTAACATAGAGGTTCGGGTAGTAGATGCGGCCTTGGACCTACCAGCCTTACGGTGGGAAGGCTTTGGATATATGATATGGATGCCATTGCATGCTTCACTATTTCGGATAGTATGTTTCCCCCACGGAGGAGGATAGTTACGGTGGATCAAGCTGGATTGTCCTCACAGTGCACTGGATGCGCCTCACACCGGCTCATGCGTGTCCCCTCGGTTGGACAATACTAAGGCACCTGTCGGAGATACGGGAGTTGGAATGTATTCTTCCTCTGATGGGGATCTTTTGGTCTTCCTCCTCCTAAGGTGTCTTATCAATGCTATTTCATCCTCCAGAGGCTCTTCGAAAAGAGTTCTTTCGCGAGCTCTTTACTCCGGACCCTTGGACCTTACCTTCCCCAGCGTACACTTTGGAGGAAGGGCAAGTGGGTGGAATGGCATTCACGTCTAGCGGTGAGATTGCCGCCATGGATCGTTGTTGACATTGTAGAGTACGATCCCGACTCCTCACTTTCGCCGGAAGAGTTGGATGGTGATATGTGGCTCCGGCTTGGAGCGCTTCCTTCTGCCTTTTACGCCGGGACTGTCTGAATCCCTACTCTTCCATGCGAAGCGCCATCTGGAGGCAATAGCCGGTATAGAGAGACGTGGGGATGGCTTGCATCGCTCAGGTCTTCACTTCTGCAGAAGCTTGAGCGAAGTCGAAGCTAGTTTTCCAAGTCCTCGGAAGTCCTCACAGACCTGTTGCACAGGTCTTGCAGGCCTTAGCACGGCCGGAGTTTATCTTTGAAGGGAACATGGCTGCAGATGATCTCTGAAACTATCCGGTGAACATCTCGGAATCAGCATTATCGAGAACGTTTTCATTGTAGATGAATGTTCTCACGTGAAGAAGTTCAAAGTCTATGCTGAAGCTCTTGAAAAGCATAGGGATGTTTTTGCTTGGTCTTATGAGGAAATGCACGGCATAGGCATCCATCGTCCGGCATGAGATCGAGACGTATGAAAACGCTAAAGCAGTCGAGCGTAACCGTCAGGATTGATCTAGGAAGGCAATGACTATCATGTGAAGTTGATAGCGCTTAGGCGGAGTTCATTTCTAGTTCCTCATGTCGAATGGGTTTCAAACCCCGTTCCTGGTGATAAAAAGCAAGGAGACGATTCGAGTGTGCAGCGAAATTTAGAGGCTGTGATAAAGGCGTGTCCTAAAGATAATTACACACACCCTTCATTGATCGAGTTATTGATGAGTGTCTGCGTGCTCGAGATTTTTTCCTTCATGGACGGTTTTTCTGTAGTTATAATCAAATTACTGTCCGAATCCGGAAAGATCAACATAAGACACGCTATTTGTTGCGCAGGGTACGTTTGCATATAAGAAAATGCCTTTTGGTCTTAAAAATGTGGAGACTACATGCACTCGGCGGGCCATGTCTTACGCCTTCCACGACATCGAAAATTATAGAGAGGCATACTTAGATGATCTGAAGCTGCTCATTCTCGAAGAGGATGGATCATCTAGGTTCACACCTCGGCAAATATTTGAGAGATGTCGTTTTTATAAATTCGATTTTGAATCCGAGCGAGTGCGTTTCGCGGTAACATCTAGGTCGGTACTTTGTTGGGATTTATCGTGTAAATCTAGTGAGGATAGAGACTGAGATCCACTTTGAGGTTGAGAACAATGCTGATTTGCCTCCCCATGTTCTAATCCGTCTGACTTCAAAGTCTCCAAGGGAAGTCTAGCTCAGCTGGAGGTTTATGGGTGCCATCTTTGAGATTACGAAAGGGATATGTGAGGCTTGTTGAAGAAAGGTGTCCCTTCTTTGGGCGAGCTATGCTCGAGCGACTCATTCGATGCCTTAGAAAAAGGGCGTGACCTCTGCTCCTTTTCTTGGAGTCCACGATTATAGCGGAGATTTTCTGGCTTTTGTGTCTGGCCTGCAATGGAGATCTGCACTGGTATGGTTACCGGATTCGGAGAGGATGATGCTACGGTGAGCACATGTTATTTACTACCTTAGTCGAGGGTGGTAGGACTGTTGCGATACACGGAAGTAGAAAAAGTGTATGGCTTAACGACGGTTCATGCGTGCGGCGACTGCGGCATTATAATAATGACTGATAGCCAAAACTTATGTCTTGGCGTGGCTTCAATCCATTTCTGTTGTACTCGGCGGGCGAGTGATTTGCGAAATATAATATATGGATTGTGATTTTACGAAAGTTGATCTGAGGATTCATGTCTACGAAATCCAGAAAGTCTATTCGTTTTGCGGAATTGATCCTCCGAGTTGCCTTGTGGAGAGCGATGATACTGCGATGAGGTCCTTTAGGACGAACACTTGTTTACGATCTCTCTCCGAGATCCTTGGTATGGGGACATCGTGCTATGTCTCCGTTCAACGAAGTTTCCCTCTTCTTTTCGAAAAGATGAGCGTCGTAGGCTGCGTCTTATGGCTAGGTTGTCGATTATTGGTGATGCTTTGTACCGTCGAGAGGTTGGGATTCGATCCTAAAGTATTTGCTTAGCTTTCGAAGAAAGTGAGAAATTTGTCCTCAGTGATTTTCTCACGGTGGAGCTTGTGTCATTTATCGCTTGCTGACGGCCCAAAAGAATTTTGCGTCGTTTGGCTTCTGCAGCCTCGATTTTCAAAGATTGTGTTGAATCGGTCAAAGAAGTGTCATCCTTGTCGAGTGTATACTCCAAACGTGCGCACTCATCCAGGCTCCGCTTTCTGCGGTCGGTCTTGTCGGACCCTTTACAAAGTGGGGGTATGGATGTACTGTATAGCTTGTATACCGCCTGCGTGAGTCACAAGTACGTATAAAGTGTGATGAGCTGCTTTACGAAGTAGGTCGAAGCTATGCCTACTTTTGGGAATGATGGTGAGGCTGCGAGCTCTTTTCTTCTTCCAGCGAGTCATTGCTGCCGTTTCGGTATGCTGCCTAGAGAGATTGTCCTCGACCATAGCGCGGTCACTTTCGGAAAGCTTGGTATGATGGGTGAGTTGGCTCTTAAATTGGGTTTCCGTGCGTGACTGTTCATCTCCATATTGTCCTCGAGAGCCAATGGCCGGTGGAGAGCCTGGTGAATAAAGTCCCCTTCGAAGATCAATTCTTTCAACGGACGATTAGATAAAGCTTATCGATCACGCAGCTTTCATTATGCTATATCTGCACTGCGGGCGTACGGGACGTCGATTAAAAGCGCTGACTTGGCTTTACTACTGTTTCGAGTTAGTCCACGGAGGTAGAATTCGCATTTCGGCTGAGATGCGGAGTCTTCCTTCGCTTAAGCGGTTGTTGAGCTGGCTTCTTGACACTTCTAGTACGGCGGAGAGCGGCTTCTTCATCGCAGGTGCATCTTGATGAGCCGGCGTCCAGAGATGCCGCCACGTTGAGCAGAAGTGCATAAAAGAAACAGTCAAAGTCCCGATACGATAAGGCGGTTAAGCCTAGGGTCTTTCCGAAAGGTGACCTTGTTTTGGTCTATGCCCGAGAAAAGATGCCTTGGAGGCGGGAAAGGTTTCAGTCGATGTGGTATGGCCCCTACCTCGTCAGGGTCCTGAAAGGAGGCGTATACCTGTCCAGAGCTTTGAAGGAAAATGGAGTTTGTCGAGGCCACAGAAAATAAGGCTCTATCGCGAAGAAGTATTATGCCTATGGCTTTTGCGGCATTTTGCTTTGTATATAGTAGTTTTTGTTGTGCATGCTCTGTTTGATTTTCGATTTTTTGTTGAGGACGGTGATGTTTTTGATGCTGCTTTGGCGGGTTGCGTTGATATGTGATGAGTCATTATGGTTTCAGCCGGTGACGTTGCTCGTAGACACACACCGGAACTTAGCTTCGCGGCTTGGGTGCTTCGTGTCCTTCGTGAGATTTCATTGTTGGTATCAAGAGAATGCGTTGGTCCTGCTTCCAATAACGTAGGCGAGAATACGCTGCGGTCATTCATCTACTCTCGGAGGCAATATCTTTGGGTGTTGATTCGGTGGTAAGATTTTCTTGGACTCCCGAGGCTGTGGTGTCATGAGTTGAACAACACTTATCGGGTACGAGATCAGGTTTTATTACGGTGTTCTCGAGTACGTTTGTTACAAGGCCATTTCAGTAGCAATTCATTCATATTCCTCGAGGCGAAACAGTGGGTTTGTTTGGCTCATTGAAAGCCTGATCGACAGCTTTGAGATTGGCATATTAATCATTCAATACAACAAAATCTAATCCTCGAAGAAAACATCTATACATTTGATACATTTATCACATCACATCAAAACAATACATTTGTGTATATATCATCGGTATGTCAAAAAACTTTTACAAAATTTTGGATCCCATCGATGCCGTACAACTTGGGCTTATGCCCCATCATGTTCGGTCTCATATCTGGTCATCTATTATGTAAAAACTATCTACTCACGAGGACCTGCCGCAGCGTTCCTGCAGAACATCACTGCGGTGGCCACACGAGCCGGCGTGGTCCTAACCCGAGTCCGCTGCTCTCTCTGGCAGCGTCTGCTGGGCGGCTGCAGCAAGTGCTCCCCGGCAGCGGAGAGGGATTTAGGCGAGGTCGGTCCCTCAGGATTTCTGCACGGCTGTCAGGTGTGTCCTGTCGAGAATCGTTGTCTCTGCCTCACTTTCTGCGAGCGTTTATGACGTTACTGGAGGCCCTCGGGACTGCCTTTGGTCCAACATACGAAACACTGAGTCATTTTTATTTGTCAGGTCCATTGTAAGATCCAATCCAAAAACATGTTGTGTTTTCATTTTTCATACATATTTGATGATCACATAAGTTAAAATGAAAAAAATTCTGGCTTCGCTCCCCATGCCGCACGAGGTGGAGTCACTGATGCGGATCTCCTCGGAAATCGTCCCGGCATGGGGGTAGTCATCCACTACTGATGATTTGTTCTCTCCACCACAGCAAAGAACTCTATCATCCCGGTGGTGCGGTACTTCGCTTTGCGGTCTCTTCATCATGTACGCCCAACGGGCAGTCTGCGGTCTTAGGGTGCTGTGATGGTTAAGAGATGACTTTCGGGTCTCAAGGGCGGAACTCTCTCGAAGAAGAATGTAGTCAAAATGGTCCCATAGCCAAAGTGTTTGTGTATGTGTTTTGCGAATGGAGGTCGGTTGTTGTTTCATGTTCGATGGCCGGGCGGTGCACTAATCATACACATGAATTAAGCACTCTCATTTCATGCTCATGTGCATCTGCGGAGCGCTGCCCCCGATGCGACAGGGCGGATCTACCACTCTGCCGATGGTGAGATAGGAGGATCTTTGTGTACTGAGTCCCTGATATCTACGGTGCAATGCGTATCGCCAACTTTCTTGGAATTTTTCTGTGCGATAGATTTGGACATAGTCACTCCACGGTTAACCCTCCCGAGGGCCTTCAGTGCGGATCCCGCGTCTCCTGTCTGGAGAGTCCCGGTGAGTGAAGTATATATCTTCTTCCACTTCTATGCGTAGTGGCATTTGATCAATGATGAAACAATCCACGATGGGTTCAATAATTTACCGGCATTTCAAGCAATCTCACATTACTTTTCATATTGGGCATTTTTGCATTTGAATAAATCCACAGTTTAGGAGGACTTTGTCTAAATGCTGCGCGATCTTCCATGACCTCTTGGTCTATTATGCACTATGCTCGCGTTCCCTCCATGAAATTTTTCATCTGACAAAAGTCAGTTAAAAATTTGCATTAGAAACTCATGTTTTTGAAAGTCGGACTTGCGCATACGCTAGTTTAAACATGCCGATCGACGTATACACGCGACTTTCCTTCTTTGAACCTCGCGTATGCGCGGATGCGTTTTTTAATAAGGGTTTTCCGGGCTAAGAAAATCCACTTAATTTTAAAATTTTTAAAGCGGACAAAATGAATCAACGGGATGAATAAGGAGCCTACCTAAAGTTTGGCTGAATTCCGGCGGTCGGTTGTTGCTGATTTGACGAAAGCAAGTTTTTGTCAGAACTCTTTTCCAAATCGGCTGTGCAATAATGAACCAATTGAGAGGTAATTTGTGTATTTATGGCTAAAAATTGAAAATTTTTGCCAAAAATTTCCTTGTGCTTATTTTTTCGATACGTCTGTCTTATCTTCAGCCTACAACTCGATTGCTTGGAAGTGCCCGATTTGGTATATTTCGAGGTACATTTTGACATTTTTCGAGATTTTCTCAGGTTTCAAAGCATGTGTTCAGACTCTTCATAGCGGGTATATGATCTTCCTTGGCATATAGGTTAGGGAATCACTTTGCGTTGGCATCTTGCATTCTAGCCTCCATGCTTGATCCACTTGCCTTAGAGTCTGATCCCATCGGGTCATGAGGTATTATACCCATTTCACTCGCCGATTTTAAATCATGACTTGATGGTAGAGCCTTCCTTTACATGGGCTTCCTAGTTAGTTCCTCGCTATCACTTGTTGCCCATGCGCACGCTTTTATGTATGAGCTCGGGAGTCCTCTTTAGTCCCGCCATGTCTTTCGTGTTGAAGCTTCATTTCTTCTCCTTCATCACTTATCTTTTTCGAAAGCACTCCACCTAGAGGCTCCCTGGTGTCGTTAAGTTGTATTCTTGCATTGCATATTGATGTGCTTGTTTATCTGGCCTTTAGCCGAAGCTTCATTTGGACTCGATGTTTAGACCAACTTTTGACCTTGACTTTGCGCCGATTAACCATTGCATGCACTTAGCTATCACGACTTGACACCTTTGTACCCATGGATGGAACGTTCCTCTGAGTATCAACGGCGAGTTTCGCCACCTTGCATTGAGCATAGGATTGTTCCAAACGGAACTAGTGCATACTGCTTTCTTAGATCCTGCGTTCTATCCATTGTACCATTAGCGTTCTTTTATTCTTTGCATCGGCTTATTACTGAAAAAAGACATCAAATATAACAAAAAAGAGCGGGAAGCGGGATGTCTTCGTTATTCATTGCAAGTGGCGGTACGGAAGTACGATTTTGTGCGCCCTTGAACAAAGCACATATACTTATATATCCTTTCCTTCATTTGGGATGGTTCTAGTTCGGCCTAAGTTCAGCCACTTTACCATGTTTCACTTGTCGGTTCTCCCAGGATTTGGTGTCTCTTCCAATCATATGGAGAGTTTGTTTTGCTCTACCGAGAACTGAGACTTATACGGTGTCACTTTTCACCTGCCACGTCATCATAGAGTGCGTGCTTTTGTTCAGGAAAGTCTGCTTTGAGTCGGCCATTCGGTGCCTTCTTGACTCATTATTCGGTCGGCCTTCCCGGTCTTGTCGGTATCATGTTCTATCACATCGAGATGTTTTGATCTTCTTGCCTTTCGTCTTTGGTTTGAGAAGGTCTCCATTGACTTCTTGCCGGCGGGTTTTGTCTCTTATCGACTACGACACATTGCGCGAGCAAGCCTGGGGGCCGCACCTTGCCTACTTTCCATCATTGATAGGTGACCTCGTGCTCGAGCGTTTGATCATCATCATGGGTCTTTGGCTGAGTGGTTTCCCACCGTGTTCGACGTCGGCCTACATTATCACTCGCAGGATTCGTGCGATGCTGGATTTCCATTTGACCCTATCGGTGGATTTCTCGCCTCTGCGTCGGCTTTCATTATTGGTTGGTTCGGAGGGTTTCTTCCGTGCTTGCTAGCTTCATCTTGTGCACGTCGGAAAACGCTACTTCGGTTTTGGTTCCATCACTCTCTCTCCTTCGTCGGAAATTCCTTCGAAATCTTGGCCTCCGGGTTACACTCGCAAAGTTGGGCTGATGTGGGATGCCCCTTAATGCCTTCCTTCCGGCGGATCTTTCCCTCGCCGACTCCGGCTCGTTGCTGCGAACAAGATCTAGAGTCTTTTGTCGGTGCCTTGGGTTTGCGGTCATCGGTGGCAGAGACTCTTCGCTATCGGCAGGTGGGGATTCATCATTGCCTCTTTGATTGGTAGATTCTTTCAAGTGTTCGACTTCAGCTCATTCATTTCACACTTTGTCGGATTGTGCTTGGGGCACTTTTGACACTCATTATCATTATCGGTGGAGTTGTCTCACGTTGGTTCACGGAAACCATCGTGCCGGTAGTCCAACGATTTCTCCCTTGGTCGACTTGGCTCGTTGCTCGGTGTGTGGGGTGTGCCGTTGTGATCGGTGAAGACCTCGGGTTGCATCGGCATTTCTCGGTTCTTGGTAGCCGAGTTCTCTCGAGTTTGCACGGTGTTGCGAGTCACCCTTATATGTTGCGGTTCGTGCAGCGGCATCTTATATGTTGATCAAGAGTTGCGGCGTGTACTGGTTTGCAATCCGCCTCTTTATGATCCGGTGCCAGGGTCGGTTACTTGATCGGACATCCAGTTGCTATCTTTGATCGGCTTTCTATGTGTGATACTTGGACATTGATACTGAGACTTGTCTTTCACGATCTCGCTCGGATGATTCACTATGTATTTTCGAGTTCAGATTCTACTTGTATACATGTTGGATCTATTCGATGCTTTCTATATATATGATGTATTTTTGGCCGAGGCATGCGTATGCCCGCCTCGGCATGGAGTTGACTCTCTGCAGTTTCTTTCATGGGTTTTGTGGTGAAATGCGGTGAAACGATCTATACTCGTCCTTGCTGAAGTTCTTTCTATGTGCATAATACCATTTCGGCCATCATGTGCTTCGACCTCATACTGTATTAGCATACGTATAGCATGCATTCTCACCTTGACATGATTCTTTGCGCGCGCCACATGGCTTTATGGGCACCCATTCCTACTGAGACTTGGACAAATTCACTTAAAAACGAGTGGAAAATCCTTCATACGCGACTATGCCGCGTGTTTTTCCGCGTGTATACGGCAATCTCTGACTAGACTCGCGTATGCGTTCAATGAGTTAAAAAATATATAAAAAATCCTAATTGCTTGTATTTTGGGGTTGATGGTTACTCAAAGAGTAGTTCAACCAGCATCTGGTACCATTATTGTCCAAGCTGCTGAAACTACTTGGAAGGACTATAAAGACACTCATATGTATGGCACTAAGGAGAGAAGAGGGTGTGTATACTCGTTGGTATTTCACAATACGAGTACGATTCCCGCGTGCCTCCTGCACTTTCCCGGTTCATTTCAGGAAAGCCTTGTTTCCTGTAGAGCTATCCCTTTATATGTTATCTCAAGATATGCCTGTTTGGAAAGGACGTACTTGTGAGGAGCGAGGTGAGCTGGGCGGATCAGGTGGCAGTCTGAAACGGTGCCGCCCGTGCGTTTTTATAATACGGAAAGTATCTGTACTTTGTTCCAGAAATAAACGTGTTAGTGTGTGCTTTAAATGTGTGATGTAATATGTTATACAAGCATTCATGATGATTTATTTAATGTTTTATAAGAATCTCACTAACATGTAGAGTGAGAAATATCTTGTACAACTTGTCACTTTGTGCTTGGTTTCTTCTTATAATTTCGGGTAGAAAGGAAGAGGGACGGTTGCGAGAGTTTGAGACTCCCGTGGATCTACTTCAAACGTAGGACCAGCGGGCAAACCTCTCATTCTACTCGATTTCGTTTTTATATGTTGTGCATGATCGTGTGAGTCTACTGTTAAGTAATGCCCTTACTGCTACTGTGGAGGTTGAATCCCAACCAACCTCTGGGGTGTTAAATCCCGAAACACTTTTCCTGCGGATTTTTTCATGTACACAACACAAATCCTCATTTGCATGTGCAATCTCGGGCCTTATATGAACTGTTCATACATTAAGCTCCTAACTACTTGGTACGCATGTGGAACTTTAGACCTTATAATCCATTTCCTCTTGGGTCTTGGAGGCTTTCATCTCCTTACTAAGTTTGAAATGGCTAGAAAAAGGTGTGCTAAGCGGTTTTCATTACGCATATTAAATATTTTTCAACACTGCCTTTCTGTACTCTTTCTAAAGGCAGAGTGTTAATTTGTGATTTTTCTTGTCTCTAGTTATTCTCCTTACGAGGATTTGTTTTGCGAGCTCCAGATGCTTCATTGAAAATGGATTTTCCAATTTTTCTTTTGAGAACATTTATTTCCTTCATGTTAGACCCTACAACAAAGCATGTCATCTACATATAATAACAATATAATATGTTTTGCCATCATTTTTACCTTTTCGGACAACACAGTGATTGGAGTGACATCTGAAAGTATAACCTTGTTGGGACATAAACTTGTCAAATTTTGGAGATACCACGCACCTTGTAGATGCAGTTTTAAACCATACTGAAGCTCTTCTTTAGCACACTTTAACATGATAATTTTTCTTTCCCTTTTACCTCCTTACCCTTCTGGTTTGATCCATGTAGATCTCTTCCTCCAAATCTCCATGGGAGAAATGTTGTCTTTTACATCTAGTTCGTTCAAGATGTAAATTTTCGTGCGCTACAGAGACTTAAAATAGTTACGATTGGAAGTCATGTGGCACAACGGAGAAAATATTTCATATAAATCAATACCTTTCTTTTGTGCAAACCCCTTCACCACAAGTCTAGCTTTGTACCTTTGTTTTCCCTCCATCTTCTTCCTTCGGCTGTGTAAAGCCACATTTATTATGCAATGTATTTTTACACTGCAAGCAACGAAACTGAGTGCAATTACTTGAGGTTTATTCATTCAGGAGTCCATCTCTTCTTCCATGGCCAGCTCCACACTCTCTTCTTGCTTTCAACCTGCATTGCTTCTTCATAACATTCGGGTTCAACATAATCGGTCCAACAATAAATAATATAATGATGGAGAGTATCAGTCAAGGGGTCCTGCCTTATCTTGGTAGATATTCTAACACCACTTTTAGGTGTTTGAGGTTCACTGTTGTTGTTTTGGTGGTTCTTTGTTGTTGTTGATTATTATTATTTTGAGGCACCTTTACTTCTGTGATCTCATCCAAGAATTGTGTATTATTTGTCTTTGTTTCTTTTTCATTTTGCCAGGCGGATTCTTATACAAGACGCTTTTTCATTGAATATTACATCTATGCTCCTCATCGATCTTGCAATTTTCCTGATGCATATAAGTGATAACCAAAATCATTAACATCATATCCAATAAAGGCACATTCCTTTGATTTTGCCGCACAAAGCTTTGTTATGTTTTGTTATTAATATGAACAAGAGGCCTCATAGCCAAAAGGCTTTAAAGGAAAGTAGTTTACCTTTTTACTGTCCATGCTTCCTCTAGAATACCACCGTCCAAAGGAACTTGAAGGCCCTGCTGTTTATTAGATAAACAACGGTGTCTACGCTTATGTTTCGCCCAAAATTGTAAAGGCAATCGTGCATGCGATCTCATGCACCTTGCATGCTCCACATTTTTTGTTCTATTCGTTCTTTTGACACACCATTTTATTGTGGTGTTCTTGGAAGCTGTATTCTCTGTGTGAGTCCATGTTCACGAGCAAATACCTATCAAACTCTTTGCTGCATAATATTCACCTCCATTGCTCCGGTTGAGACACTTCAAACTCTTTCATCTCAATCTCAGCCAAATATTTCCATTTCTTGAAAATATCAAATACTTGAATTTAATGCGAATACATAAATCCATGTTTTCTAGTTGCATAATCAATAAAAGTAACATAATAGCGAAGCCACGAGAGATGATACGCAGCGGTCCCCATACGTTTGTATGCACAAGATCTAATTTTTCACTCTTATTTTATTTACCAACTCTTAGAAATTTGACTCTCTTACTCTTTTCCATAATTGCGAGTCCTCACATAAATCCAAATCCAACATTCTTCAAACTTGGCAACAAATTTCTTGAGTGAGAGAATCTTCATCGCTTCTCACTCATGTGTCCAAAGCCTATGATGCCATAATGTTGCATCTTTACTCCTTTGGAAGTCCAAAGCATTAATACAGTTATAAATACCATTTCATAAATGCAACGTACCAACCTTTTTCGCCTTTTGCTGAAGTACTAGCATTCTTTGGTGACCTTCCAAAGTTTACTACTTGTGAGGTATGTTGCGATTGCAACGCTACTTCGCCTTGTTGAAAGTCAGATTTTCACTGAGAATCTTGAACATGTCGTACACTCCTCAGCAGCATTGGTTTCCATTTTGTTGTTTTACAATAACTTTACCCATTCTAACAATTTTAGAGGGTTTATCATCACCTAAACGGACTTGTCCAAAGAAAATCTCCTATGAACATAGTGCATGAAAATATTTCTTATCGGGTGTGGCATGGAATGAGGCCTGAATCTGCAACCAGAATCGGTAGCATTTTTTTGAAAAGAAAGAATCGAAAGCATCTTGTAACTTGCCTTGCACTTTTCACATTTTCTTCATGATTGTTTTCTTGTTGTGCATCTCCTTCTTTTCCCTTTCGAGATGTAAAGTATTTCTTTAGCTTTCATTTCTTTCCTCATTTCCAGCACACTATACCTGATCTAGACTTAGATCTGCCTTTCCTTGATTTACTGCGATATCCTGAAATATTTCCTCTTTCCATTTTTGTTCCCCTATTTCTACTGCCTCAAAGCATTACCCAATGTCTCACCGGAGCATTTTCCATTGCATTTCCTCACTAAGGATATGCTTGACAACATCATCAAACTTTAGAGTACTAGATCCGGAGACGAGTTACTAATGGCCATAACTAAACCATTCCCAGCTTTACGGCAGTGAGCACGGAAATAAAAGAGTCCCTAATTTCATCCTCAAAATTTTACCCCTAAAGAACTTAACTAGCTGATGTGCGTAACTCAAATCATCAACAAATGAGAATGCACTTACGAGATCCACCTTGAGCATCTTCATATTAAATACAGCATTTCTTAAGAAATTCCTTGTTTAAAAGTTTGATGGTTTTTCACTATGGTTCTGCCGACGCCTTAATCAAACCCTTTGGTGTTATTTCCTTTGAAATATTGAAGGCTGTCGATGCCGCGAGCCTGAGCATACGCCGATTACAGTGCCTTTCTATCAAGAATATCCCATTCTACATGCTTTGTCGCAGCGTCGACTTCTTCTTTCTGCTCAATGGTGGAGGTACGGATCTCTGACGTCAATAATCCTCCATATGCATTTTCCACAGCGAGAAGTTTTTGGCCATTGAGTCTCTCGAGCCGTAAACATACCATCTTCCACCATTCCTCCCTGGAACAAAGGAACCCTTCTTTCCTATGAGCTTATCGACCAAATAGAACTTCGGCTCGCGATGCGATTGTTAGGAAAAATAAATATTACGGAGCAATGAAACATACATATGCGGAAAACACAAGCACACAAAACACATAAAACGCGAGAGGCAGAAATCTGCATCGGTTCGATCGGTTTGGGTTACGTCCCACCTCGAATAGCCAATCCTTCCTTTTGTTATCCAACGAAAATGAAAAGAGACTACAACCTACAACGGATGCTGCTTTATAATAGCTTTTGTTCTCTCTCACAATCTCCCTATCTGTTTCTAGGTGCGAGAGGCCACATACGATCCACTGCCGCAATGCAATACCCTCATAAAAAGGAGGGGTTTTCCCTCTAAAGGGCAAAAAACCTAAACTAAAGCCTGACTTCTATCGTGGGATCATCCAGCGCCTAATAAACGGCCTAGGTGACTAGGAAAGTGCTATACTTTTTCCGGGGAAATTTTACATTTGTTCTTATTGTTGCCCGAAAGCGCCCGCCGGGCTTTCGGCGCGCGCTGCATAAAGTTGCGGCACCTTTGCACAGGCAGCGTTTAATTACGGGCGGCGTTTCCACCCCCCATAAAGGTACGGGGGTCCAATGTTTTGATACAAAATAAACAAGACATCGGGCTCCACACGCAACAGTTACTCGCACCTGCAGATAGGTAAAGTAAATTTGCAGCTACGGCTTTATCATCGGACTACCTAGGGAAAAAAAGGAGACAGTTGATTGAGCGATTATGGTGGTATTCAATGAGACTTAACAAAGGGCTCAGCTTCATCCCTATCCAATCTACCTGTAAGGCGAGTGCAAATTGTTGACATTTTTTATGAAAAGAGATCTTGAGTGCATGAGTAGCACCGGCGTCATTTTGAGATCGTGATGTAAAGTTTACATCGACATTTTGGAAGACATTGTTAGTGGCACGGAGGACACGAATATAATTATCACTTTTGCATATCACCCATGAGACAGAGATGGGAAAACAAAAAGAGTGAAATCATACTTTTAGAAGACATGTTGCAGCATGTACGTATTTGCATACGACCAACGAGGTGGTAGGAGTATACGCATTTGGTTGAGTTTGCGTACTGATAACGGATATTAAGATCAGATTAATATGAGACCTTTCGAAGCAGCTGTACGAAAAAGACATTTCCGGACTCCTATTAATTGGAGTAAAGTCCGAGAGAAAGCAAGATGATGGCTTGAGCCGGATATGTTAGAAGAGATGGAGCGAGAAATTAAAGAGAAGATCGGGTAGATTCTGAGGTAGCACGAGGACTGGAAAAAGGTTTATGTGGACGGAAAATAAAGATTTTCGAATTTTTTTGTAAGGAGACCATATCTATGTAAGAATGCAAGAAAAGTACTGCTGAGGTGGAATACTTGTGCCAAGTTGGATCTCCACTATTGCGGAGCCTTGAAGATTTTGGAAAGGATAGGACCGGTGGCCTTTGTCGAGTGGTACTACCTGACCATATATTAGTGTGCAATGTATTTCATGGCCATCACTATTAAAGGGTTATGTGCGAGATCCCAAGCATGTCATACTTTTTTGCGGGGGGATACATGTGAAGTTAACAACATAATCCAAAATAGAACAAATTTGTTTTGTGATTTGAACTAATTGGAAAACTCTTGTTGCATGCGAGGGTAGAAATGGACGACAAATTCTGGTAGAAACACGCACCATATTCTATAACGAAATAATGCTGCGGGAGATCGAGTCATCCGCAAAGTTAAAGTGCGGTGGAAAAGCACTTTTCTAGAAGGAGGTGCTTGAAAGCCGGAAAAGTCATTTTATGAGGCTATGCGGAGTTGTTATCGAGCACACTCTTTCTTGAGGATGGTGTTTACTTCGGCGGGGAAAGATGTAACCCCACTGCTTTTTAATTCACGATTGTTATTTAAATTGTTTAAGAAAATTCCAAATGAGTAACAAATGGAGATGGGTTGATGATACTTTAATATTTAACTTTTTATTTAGACATTTACTTTAATATGGTTTTCTAAGTAAAAGGAAGGAGAAGGTAACTGTGTGGTAAATATTCCGAGAACCCGAAGAGGTTCGGGCGAGTTGTAGCGATTACCTTTCCCCGAAGGATTTAAATGAAAATCCTAAGTAGGAAGAGCCACGTGCAGGAAGGATGTGGAATTAAGCAACGAGATGGTTGCTCGAGATGTTATAAGGCCGGGTGTGAGAACTAGTGGAACTACGGTAATCACCCGAAGATAAGTAAAAGGTTGGACTTAGTCTTGAGGTGCTAGCTTACCGTCTCAAGACCCACGGCCTCGTGCAAAGCAAAGGGGAGCCAAGGACGTAATGGCCTTGCTCGTGGTTGGGTTTACCAACGATTCTCGTGAAACTAGGTCTTACAATAGGTTATTTCAAATATTTATATGTACTGTTGAAATACTATAAATGGTTCAATATTCCTATTGAATAAATGTTTCTACTTTAACTACAATTACTAAAATGCTAGAAATTATGAATTTCTTAACTGCAGAGAAGAAAAATGTGTAGAAATATAGTGTGTTTATATGTAGAAAAGAAATAAGTAGAAACATAGTTGTGTATATCTTCAGAAAGGAAAAATTCTAGAAAATTTTTCGCGTGTTCTTATGTACAAAAAAGAGAATGCTGAGATTCACGAGTATGTTGAAAACGTTGGAATAATAATATAGGAAAAATAGTGTAGCTTGTACATAATTCCCCACATGAATACAAATCAGCACATAGATTTGTTTCCTTCTTGTACATTTTGAAATCTCAGAGTCTTTCGTAAAATTATTAAAAAAATCTTCCTATATGAGAAAGGTAAAAGAAAACTTATCTTTTAGTTGCCAGCTGTATGTTATAGGAAACCTCGAAGGAAAAAATTCCAATTATAAACCATAGCATGTCTTTCTGTAAATTTTAGGACCTTTAATTTTCCCAATTTGTATAATAACCCGAGTTCTCGACAAAGCCTAGAGCGAGAAAAAAACATTTTTAAGTAGCGAGGAAACTTATGATAAATACATTGCCTTTACCCGAAGTGGTTAAGTAAAATAGGTGAGGGTTTAGAACCACAACCCATGAGGTTCGGGAGTTCGGGTCCATTTCTCCTAATCAGCTTGAGGCCTTGTGAAAGGAATGTCATAGTTCGAGTAGCAGAGAAAGGAATAGGCCATATCGAGAACCAAAACCAACAATAAAATTAACCTGTTTACCCGAGATAAAGGACCACTGGAAAACACAGTACGCAAGTACCCATAGCTTAAGTTATGAAGCATGCATTCATATATAATAGAAAACGAAGTCTGTCATGACAAGTTTCTTATCAACTGAAAAATTGGTTTTCAACCATTTGACACCTTAAAATTAAAAGGGGCTTTGAAATAATAAAAACATTCGAACCTTAACATTTATAGTCCAAGGGTTTAGTAAATACAACTCAAATGACTATGCATTCAGGAAAAAGGGGCTAATCCCACATGAGGTTACAGTCCATTAAATTACAGAATTTGAAACTCAATATCTCGGTGCAGAAACTTACCAGCCATTTCGAGAATTAAACTGCTTGCATTGAGGAAAAAACAAAAAGTGCAAACAACTGTAGTATTGTTGTAAGGGTAAATACCATTGAAGCGGGAATGAATTGGGAGTCGAATGGAAGTCCTATAATACGGCTCGATGTTGAGGAAAGGACTCAAATGAGGGTAGAAAAGCCCTACTTTGTTTTTGGGTTCCCGAACTCTGCAAGCACGGTTTCTAAGGGTTACTTTCTAAAATCGAAGTAAAGCCAGAAAACAAAACCTTAATAATGTAGAAGGTGCATAAACAAAATGAAGTAGAACCCATTAAATGAGACAAGGTAAGGCGAGAGATTCACCGCGAGTGAGAGAGGTCGGTGAATGTACTGGAGCAACGCGTTGAAAAGCATGCCATTACCCATGTTACAACATTCCGACCAATATAGTCAAGAAGACTTGGAATAGGGGTAATGGGACTGAGATCATCCATGTTCCAGCAACCTAAACTTGAAAGAGACACCTTGTAGTAGAAAGAAGAAGACAAAAGCTTAAAATGAAAACTCAAATCAAAAGATTCAAAACAAGGAATTCAATGGAAGGAAACCACTTAAGCATAATCCATGAAAATACCTCCTTTGACGACAAGTGGGTTCCGAGACCATCCATCGGTGGCACCGAAAAGCTTGAAGGAAGAACACACCGGGGATAATACACAATGGTTCTACGAGACTTGCGGAAGCGGGGTCTCCTACTGTGACGGTGGAAATGAGCCATTTGCGCGAGGATGCGGGGTTGGGTGGTAACCATAACCCTACCCACGCGCTAAAGCCTCCACGGATTGATACGTATTGGGACGAGGCAGGGAATTTCTAGCGCAAAGCGACTAGCAAGAGGTGGATCCTCACTGTATCACATGAAAGACGTGTTACGACATCCACCAAGAAGACGGAGAAACATTAATACACTTTGTACCACTAAATAGCTTGCAATCGAGTGGATTGGGGATTGGTACTATACTGCTTACGAGTCATCGACATTAATTATCCACTATATATATCAAACCATGTGTGACAATACTAATAACTGAGATTCTTCCGATGCGAAAGAATTAACCAAATTTATGTTATTCGCAGTAGTGAAAATTGCCATGTATTGTTTCGAATGAATCTTTGATTTTTTGTGTTTTATTTTTGCTCGTGGTACAGAAATATGTATATAGTGATGCTAATGTATTTTATGGATAAATTAAGTATATTAAAAAACTAATTTAATTGTATTTAAATATAAGGTTGTAGTTTTTACATAATGTAAATCACAGCAAGATACCAATAACAACAAGATACCATAACCATCTCCCTCTCATGGAGGTGTCAAATGCGCATGGATACTATAATAATTCTCCTTCTCATAGAGGTCACACATATATTATAATCATTCTCCCTCTCACGGAGGTGTCAATCGCAAGCCTCAACTTGTCTCGAACAGTTATGCTATCTCAAATGAATGGAGAACACATAGTCCCAACAATATGTATTTGGGATTCTCTATCATAATATTCTATCCATTTCTTATCCATATCATGCTTGATCAACTCTCTAAGGAGCTTCTACATTATGCCTCGTAGCTATCCTTGCTACCAACATTGTATCAAACCTCGGGGGTGTTATGCACCTCTCATCCACGATATCATGGAAAATATCTTATTAAGGTAGCATCCAAATGTACTTACCAATACTAATCCAAAACATCATTAGATCATTCATGTAGCTACATGTCATGGGAGAAATATCTCAACCAATAAAATATGTTTGGTGGCAATTCTAAGTGAAGCAGCTCAATCATGAATTCAATCATGGATACACATCATATATGGATGAATGTTCAAAACAAAACATCAATGCTTCAACCAAATAGAATATGCCATATCACATTCAATCAACATTTGAACTTTAAATCGGAAGAGATCCAAGGATTAACTGCACACAAAGACATCCTCAGCGGTCTTGCAACACTGGAGTTTATTTCAAAGTCGGAGATCAATTTATCATGCCATGATATGTCATTACTGATAATTCAAAAAGTCATCTCCTACTTACTTATATTTGCAGAGGCTCATCATACTGACAAGGATATACTATCGAGTATGTATAATCAAATCTATAATAAAACAGGTAATACCATGCCACCTTGGAACTCATTATCACGACTTCACTAGATAATAGTCACATATAAACAAATCCGAATCAAGGAGTTTACATCATGCAACACTCTCTATGAGCCTAAGGCCTTATCATGCCAACATATCCAACCTTACTCAAATCAATGTGAGTAAACAAAATCATCTCGTTAGAAGTAAGTCACAACAATTATCAAATATAATGACTTAAAAATATCAATTCTTTCAACCAAATACAGGTAGCACACATATTAAGTCTCAACTTCATTTCATGTCAAACTCTCAAATTTTTCATTTAACATGTCATTATAGGTCGTTTCTATCATTATATGTAAATGCATACATATTAGGGTTAAATCATGCATGTTCATACTAAGTCACAACAAAAAATGTTCTAGTAATAAAGAATCCAATACAGAACCATACCTCTGTATACTCATATACGACACTGACGATCAATATGTGTACATAACATAGTCATTTGGAAAAATCAACCATCACTAGATCAAATCATGTCAAATCTAAATGTAACAACCCCAAATTTAACATGAAACTAATTACATCAAATATGAAATTAATAATCAACACAGAAACTATTCAACTAATTAGTAAAGAATAAGAAAAACCTGAGCAAAGACGACTTACCTGTAGCGACGATATTCCTTACTTGTGCTTTCGATCGTTAAAAGTTATTTGGATGCTACTTAACCACAACAAAGTTTTCGGGACGACTCTCGCAACCATAGAAGCTCGGGCATGCATCATGTACATTTCTACGGTGGCCACCCACAGGCCCTACAGATCAACGTACTACTAACAGAATCCTTTGTCTCACTGATACCTTTTCTCCCATGTAGAATGGATGAAGGAATGATGAATGAATGAATATCGTTTTCCTCAATGTACGGTTAAATGAGACCGAAACAATGGAAAGGAAACTACATGCACACATTCATTGTGTCAACATGCAACTTTTATTTCTTTATTTTTAAGTTTTTAATTAATTTAATGTTTTCTCTTAATTTAGAAAGTTTTACTTTATTTTATTCCTTTTTAATTTTTTTTCAACTTTACTTATTTTTATAGTTTTCTTTTTTTAAGTCTTTATTAATTATTCCATTTTACTTTTGTTAACTTCACTTATTTATTTACTATTTAGAAATCCAATTTATTATTTACTATTTTATTTATAAATCTAGTTTACTATTTACTATTTTATTCATTATTATTATTATTGTTATTATTATTATTATTATTATTCTCTTTATTATTTATTTTTTATTTACTATTATTGACTTATTATTTATTTACTAGTTTTCTTAATTATATTATATTATATTATTATTATTTATTATTATTATTATTATTATTATTATTATTATTATTATTATTAGGTGACATTACATACTCCCCCTCTTTAAGGAACTTCATCCCGAAATTAAGTTGAATAATTTAGCATTTTATTTATTTAGTTATTTATTACATCATGTTTGCCCAACACCCTCTTTCTTTGAACTAGTATAACCCAGCAAGTATCGTCCAGTTCCCACGACACCGAAGAAATATCGAGGAATCTACTGCTCATTTTTCCCACTTTACGGAACCGGAATAAGCCTCCTTCGAGTGCTACGCCATAGCTCAAGGCTAGCAAGGCTTGTGCCCAACTCGGACCTCATTTGTCCCAAAGGCTGGGACACACCCGGCTCCGTACTCCATGCGGTAGTACTCCGGGCATCTCGCAAGGTTGACCACTCCCCTCCATACTCGATGGGTGCACGCGAGCATCGAAGTCCTTACACTTCCATACTTCAACATCCTAATCCAATACGCGGGCACTTGGCCTGTAATATCGATCCCTTGCCCTCCTTGCCAGATAGTCCAACAACCCCTCGAGATCTATCCATCGAGAGTTATACAAGACAAAGGCTGCTTGCATGTGTAGTGTTGATTGATTTTGTCCCTAGCCCATATGGTGTTACATATTCTCTCTCGTGCCTGTGGGCTCCCACGAGATCATCGAAATAAAGCGAGCCCCTCTTGGCCCATTTGTGGATTTCATTCCAATCACCACGTCTCAACATGTATCCGATGTATTATTTATAATCATAACATCATGAGATCCACATGCGAAAATCTTGCATCTCATCATGATTAACATAACATCGATTTGTTAATCACAAAATTACGAATAATAAAGAAGCTACGCATAGTCTTTCATGTCATAAAATCTATATGTAATTCCACATGCTTCACATCATGAAATATCATCATAAGTTATGACATCAACATATTTACATCAAATACATTTCACGACATCACATAATAAATGAACCACGGATCAATATAGCTTACATCATAACATCATAAATATCAGAATCATATAAAGTAAATCTAGAATATATGCCATTATTTGTTTCATGTTCATCTATTCGTCATAGTATTTTCCTTCGTCCCTTCATTGTATAATTCATCCCTTTTTGAGGAGCAACATTATTGAAAAAACTTAAACACTAATTTTAAATGTGGACACTACTGAGATGGTTTGACAATCAATTATACTAGCATCCCTCTAACAATTTTCAATCATTACCTTGAGTTGATGTTTGTGCATGTTGCTTTTATCAATATTAAAATGTCTTAGTATCCACATGGGTCTTAATTGGTATTTCTAAGCCCTTCACTCAAAAGGGTGTTAACCAATCACTATGTTTGTATATCAATGTTTCCATTAAACTTTACCCAAAAAACAATATTTATTATGTCAATATAGCAATATGCATTACAAAGTACCCTCATTAAGAAGGTGAATCTTATATATTATTATTCATTAAGCTTTTCTTTTCCATAGTTAAGATGTTGCCTTACACCAAGTCAACGTATACGCTTTAAATCTTATTTATTTATTTATTTAAATGAATTCCTATTTTACAAACCCATTTAAAGGACAACTTCATTATAACCTACACATTAATAACATGACTAACTTTAAAATCACTACTCTACACTAACTAACAATTTGTATCTACATATGCCAATTATTTTCACCTATTATTATATTTCAATACAATTGTTTTCTTAATTGTCACATTTTCTCACAATATTAATATATTTATCCTTTATTCTTCTTAATGAAGTATTTATTATGGCATTGTAAGTATTAGTTAAGGTCAAATTGGAATATGACTAATCCAAACAACCTTTAATAGTTATTGTTCCATCTTAGTTCCTTAGGAATATTATCCTTTTAAACTATTTATTTCTCTTGGTTTATGCTCCACTATACTATGATTCCATCTTCCAAAATGTCTATAATCCATACTCCATAAATACATAGTCTTACTAAATTAATTAATTATTATTATTATTATTTTAAAGAAAACTATGCCGCTTTAACATCATCGATATTTAATCATTTTTTAGGAAACTACCGTTTATATATATATATATATCAAACCTCTTCTAAAAATGTTCAAAATAATTTCCCTACTTATATACTAGCGGTATAACATTTTATATCTTTCATAAATCATATATGTAAACAATCTATCATATTCCTTTATCTAAAAATTTATACTGTATATATATACTAACGATATAAATAAAATGAGGGTTGAATTCATCATTTTAATTAAAAATTATTTATATTAAAAATATGACATGCATCCATCATTAGTAAATATTAAATTCAATATTTATAAACGCTATATATATTTAATACTTATAATGAAGATTTTTTTAAATGAATATTTTTATATTTGAAATAGTCACTATCTAAAACAATCATATGAGAAAGACGACTAATTCATTACTAGCAACACAATAGGAATATGCATGTTGATAAATATTCTCGTATCAAATTAAATAAACTTCTAATAAAATTAAGGTAATTATAATTTGTTAAATATTTTAATGGATG
Source organism: Pinus albicaulis (assembly GCA_034641835.2). Lineage (NCBI taxonomy): Eukaryota > Viridiplantae > Streptophyta > Pinopsida > Pinales > Pinaceae > Pinus > Pinus albicaulis. The sequence continues at coordinate 1,323,441,264 of CM076579.1, read as the reverse complement.
ACGCCGGTCCTAACAATCAATAATAATGAGTTAAAATTCGAGTGGTATTTATATTAAGGAGATATATATAAATTGTGCTTTTGACAATGTTTAAACCAAAAAAGTCTAACATGAGTATTATTCCAAATTACCCCTTGCACTATGGCCAAAAATTCGATTGAAATCGTAAACCCTGTCAATTCCCCTCTAAACTCTTAATTGTTTTCTACCTATATGATAATGGATCATGCATAAATGCTAAATCATATTAGTATATAAAAATTATAAATTTATTTTTATCATTTTTATTATAAAAATCATTCATGCTTTAAAGATGTCAAACATTAACTATATATATAAAAACTTTATTACTAAATTCCATTTCAAAATATAAATAGACATCTAATAAAAAATTAACTTATAAATTCTATCATTAAATTGTAATTGAAAACCTTAATTCATTACAATTTTAATAATATAAAAAATATAGATATGAAGATATTTCATCTCACTTTTCATTTAATATTTTATATAATTATAAAAATATATAAACTATAAATTAAAACAATTAATTTGTTTCATTTTCTAATTTGACTAAGTAAGCGATTATTGCTATGTGTAAAAAGTGTAATATAAAATTACAACAAAAATGTAATTTGAAATTGCAACTCACTCTTTTTAAAAACTAATGGCTACTACAATGTATTGGATGGATATCGAGAATTATATTCGGTAACCTTTGTACTCAAGTCATTGTGTTTGCATATGGACATGGGTTCGAGCTGATGGATATGTTGAGTTAAGATTTTGCACGTGATTTTAATTTTGATGGATGGCACGATATGGGACTATACTTGGTAGTGTGTGGGCCTTGACAATTTCGTTGTAAGTTAGCACTGCACCATCAATGGAGTTCGTTGCGTAATGAAATTTTAATAATTTATTTTGCTTGCACTATATCGTAAATTACATTTCAGCAAAAAATTGCGTATGCTACTAATTATTGACAATTTGGACGTGGAAAAATGAGCAGTGCGTTTACCAAGACCAACATAATGTGTACATAAAAAAAATATTATTACCCAAAGATCATAATTGTTTCTTTAACTCTTGCCGCCTCCCACGTATTTATTCAAAAAAATTATTATATGAATGGTAATGTATTCTACCCAGTGAACATACAATCTAATTAATTTATACCTCAATTTAAATATAAAATATAAATTTTATATATGAGATGGTCTTAAAACTATATATCGGTGATAGTTTAAACATACTGTTTTATATATAAAAGTTCGTTTACATGGCTACTCTTTTCCCTTTTTTTTAATGAACTATATAAACATTAAATAGGAAGAGCAATGGTGTCGAAACTTGACTTAGGTGTGTGCGTGGATCACAAACTATTCTACGAGCTATGTCCTCAATAATAAAAAGTGCGCTCGGGCGGTCTTGCGACATTGACTTTGTAAAGAGCCGAGAGGATGCTATAAAGAAAAGGATAGGACGGTTTATCGTTGCTCTGGAGGATATTTCTAAATTAACTAATTATATATGATAGGGCCCTCTTCAATTCAATTACATACGGTTGCAACACACGGTTCTTTTTTTTGTTTGGTTGGAAGTACTTTGCATGTTTTTGTGGAAAGCTAAAACCATAGGCTTTTTTCTTATTTTCTCACTCAACGTTTTATTGTCGAATTCCATTTAACTCTCAAATAAATATCACTCCCAACTAATGTCCAACATCTTGTGAAATTCAACTACATAAATCAATTTAAATCATAAATCTGAATCTTACAAACTGATATATTTTATTAACAAGGTTTGTAAATTTTCTTTTTCAATGCTATATAAATTTCACTAAAAAAATATTGTCAAACTAATTTATTAACATTTTTTTGAAAATATTTAAAAAAATAAATCCTTAAAAAAATATTTGAATTAATGCAAAGGGTTAGCTTGAAAATTACTTGCCATCTAATTGATTTCGAATCGAGAAAAACGCATCTTTTGCTTGCGGCCTGGGGAAAGACTATAAGAAAAAATGTTAAACAACTCCATGAGCTTCAATCCCCAGCCCCTTGAGAAAGACTGTTTAGTTCTCTGAAAAAAGTTTGATCTGAAGAGGGACATGGTAAGACCCTCTCACTTGTGAGAGAAATAATTAAAACCCACTAAAATCCTGATTTAATACAAAGGATATTGTTTTTTGGCAGTGCGTGGAAAGAATAATTGAGATTTTGGAGACTCAAAATTCACACGAATGAAAGCATCCAGATCGAGAAGAGAATACGGACAAAACCTTTTGACCCCAAAAAATATGCTATCTTCTCTCCTCGGTGGAAAAGTCCTAGGCAAAAGGACGGTCTCTTTACAAAACACTTTATAAGGATTTGGATGTATAAATATATAAGAATATATGTGTGAAAACTCCTCGGTGGAAAAGTCCAAATCTAGGCAAAAGGGAGGGTCTCTTTACAAAACGCTATAAGGATTTGGATCTATGACATATATTCTTATTAGTAAAATTGTTTATTGGAAACGAAGGCATATTGTGAACATAGCTTTACCCCTGAGCTCAATTGTGCGCACTTCTCTTTGGCACGTATATGACATGCAACTCTTGGTAAAACTAGGGCGCACTTTGAATAAAAGGCCAACATGAATTACTTCATTTTTTTTTTTTGTTTATTTTTATATTTTTATCTTTTTGGTTTTATGGACATTTGGATGTACTACTGTTTAAAATCAAAAAGAAAACTAATATGTATTAGTTTCCATTTTTTGCATGTCATTATTTATTTTTTTATTATTATTATTTTTTATGCATTTTTATATACAAATTTTCATAATTAAATCAATGAAATTTAAGATAATGAGTGGAGCACTCAATCTTAATATCCATGACTACTTCTAGTCTTTTCTTTTTTGATATATATTAATTAAATTATATTATTATTGTTTCTAAAGTTAAATTAAAAAATACAAAAACTTGAAGTAAATACATGTAATGGTATTAAATATATATATAATTATTTATTTATTAAAAAAATATTAATTAAAATATTATTCAATTCCTAAATAAGATCATTTCAAAGATTTTTTTAATTTATTCAATATGGATTTTATTCATAAATTTTGTATTTTTCTTTTAATATTATAAATATTTTATTATCAAAATAATCTCTTAACATATTTTCTAATTTTATATTTAAATGTTTGAAAACATACGTATATAGAATTTAATTTGGAAAATTAACATTTTTTCTTCATAATATAAAAATTAAAATTTTTCTTAGATAATATAAAAAGTACTATATTCATATTGTATCTCTCAATGATTTTATATTGAAGAAATCCCAGAGGATGTAATGGGTTGGAGCCTATGCTTTGATACCATATGCAACAGTCTCAAAATTTAACATGGAACTAATTACGTCAAATATGCAATTAATAATCAACACAAAAACTATTCAACTAATTAGCAAAGAATTTTAAGAAAAATCCAAGCAGAGACGACTTACCTATAGCAACAATATTCCTTACTTGTGCTTTCGAGTTAAATGCTATTTGAACCCTCCTAACCACAACAAATTGTTTGGGATGACTCTCCACTAGCACAGTAGGCTCGGGTGCACATAATCTTTCTGCAACCACACCAGAGCCCTCGAGTCAACGTACTACTACCCGAAAGTCCCTTTGTCTCACAATACCTTTCTCCCAAGAAAATGGATGAAGGAATGATGAATGAATGAATGAATCTTCCTCAATATCTATTAAATAGACCAAACAATGGAAAGGGAACCGCATGCACACATTCAGCGTGTCAACCTACAACTTGTATTTCTTTATTTTAAGTTTTACTAATTTAATGTTTCTCTTAATTTAACTCTTTCTTATTTTAGTCGTAGGGTCTTGGTTAAATGTTGATGATGTGGTCTATTATAACACTCATGCGAGTTCAATCCTCTTCCGCGATTAGGGTGATGTATCTGGACATGATGAAGATGAAGTAAAAAAGAAAAGTGAAAAAAAGAGAAAAATGAAAGTTACTACCAAACTTACAAAAAAAATAAACTCTTTTCTTATTTTTATTCCTTTTTACTTTTTTGTTAACTTTACTTATTTTTTATAGTTTCTTTAGTTTAACTCTTTCTTAATTTATTCCTTTTTACTTTTGTTGACTTCACTTATCTATTTACTATTTAGAACTAGAGTTTATTATTTACTATTTTATTTATTATTATTATTATTATTATTCTCTTTATTATTTATTATGTATTCTCTATTGACTTATTATTGACTTATTATTTATTTACTATTTTTTTAATTATATTTTTATTATTTATTATTTATTTATTATTTTTATTATTATTTAGGGGACATTACACTAAATATGCAATCATGGTAAGATCTGTAAATCCGGACATGTTTAAATCATTAAACATCATGTAAAATTACTAAACATAGTTTATTAATATCGATCGACGAAAACATGATACAAAATCCTTAAACACAACAACATATCCATATGAATGTCGACATTTGCACACAAATTTGGTTCAAACATATGAACTTTCCTACCTAACGAGATATTACTACCATCTATAATACATCTGCTGGGCCCTGAAATCTTCCATGTGACCATACGATTTCATGCGTAATTCAGACAATTCTAGAAATCGAGTTCACGATGACAAGACAAATGAGAGATCCGTGGATTTAGAGTATAGACCGAATTCGTTATACAAAAATTCAATTATGTTTCTCTAGGCATAGTCACATTTATGAGCCTTCCTTTGTGCGAATCGAGGATCATACCTACTGTTTTGGATTAACGATGCCAAACATTGATAAAATCATATTTCAATAGCGACGGGAGTAAAAATATTTTAGGAGATAGATTCTCCCTCTGAATGAGAATCCACTTCATTCATATCATCTACGCTGTCTTCTACGAGGATCATGCAACAACACAATCTATTAGATCATAAATATATATATATATATATATATATCATGATCATCAATATCATGGCATCATCTTTCATCGAGGGCTAGACTAGAAAGATTAAGGCGACAAGTATATGTAACAACATAACTTTAGATCCAATAAAAATACATCTATGCGTTAAATAATTTAATTTCACCTCATGTTATAACCACAGATAGTCAAAGCTATGTAACATCAATCTCATAAATATACCTTTATAATCACGGTTTTCGATACCATCCATATTATAATCAATAGGATCAAGTTAGGTTAATCAATAAACCGAGTGCAATCACTATTTTATATGATATTTCATCATGTTGATCAAAAGTATTATCAATACCATATCAATAAGGTAAACTTACATAAGAGATCTAACAGATCTTATGCATATCAAGAATCAAGAGTACCATCCACTAGAATAAGAATCGGGATCTCAAAAGAATAGATGTTAGCCACACATTAAGTTATGTTATCCATGATCGAGTAGGTAATCTCAATACTCTCATAGAATCAAGCATATCATCATGATAAAACCATTCAATACCAAGTGCACTATTTCATCATAGTAAACATAATCCCAATCACTCTTATATGTGCATGCATGAGCTATCCAGAAAGTAGGCATTCTCAATATAACTAAGAGTTTTCTTAGCCATCCAAATGTTGTAGATGAATCATAGAATTAGAATAGTATATCGTGCATGCCTTACCATATTATCTTTGCACCTTCAAATAGGCGGCTTGTAGTGCTCAAGTGCCTATTTAAATTTTTAGATCCCGACCATCTTTCCTTTTCAGTTAGTTGCATTTCCATATCTAGCCAAATTTCCTGCATTTCCCAATATGACCATCTTTTACGCATTTCCAAAGATCTTCAAAAGGGATCCACTCATCACATCTCATCAAAGAGGCTATATATATCTAGTTGTTAAAATATACATGCAAAGTAATGACTATAAATAATAATCATAGAAATCAGATCTATAAGCATAAACAAGACTAGGGGTTATGAGTCAAGGAATACTTATCTTCAATGAGAGATAATCCTCTCCCTCTTGAACCATCCTTCGAAAGAGTCATCCATAGATCATAAGTAGTATTTCCTTCCATCAACAACTTTGTCAATACCCGAGGTCGATTTGTCAAATCAATCCAAGTCCTTGAGCATCTTTCAAAGGCTATGTGAGGTTTCATAAACCAAATATCAAGACTTTACCTTAAACTAGGGTTTATCTCAAACCCTTATCCACTAATTTGCCTAGGGTTTTATTCATACCCTAGAATTGTTTTAGGTGCTATCTAGCATCCTTTGCTTGCTTCCATAGAAGTGTCTCCTAGAGTGATCCTCATGTATTTTCTTCAACTAAATCTCATACCATGCTATTTTTTCATAAAGCGAGGATTATTATTTACTTTGATAGTTACATTTCTTCATTAAAATGTTGAATTCACCCCAAGTAATTATTCCATTGTATAAATCTAAATTATTAAGCATCAAAATATATAACTATGCAAAAATAACAACACCATAATGAGCATCGTCATCTAAACAACGGAAAATAAAGATCAAAGGAAGAAAGCATGAACACATAGGGAATGCCAGTTGGTCTTACATCATGGAAAAACCCACTATGGGAAAACCCTTGGAAAGTATTCTTCTTAGATCTTCATTGAAAGGGTTCAACAACAGAGTACAATGATCCATAAGTACATGCATATTTACGATGCAAAAAAAATAGCATACGAGACTAAAACCATACCCATAATTTTTCATGAAGAAGCTGAATGAGGCACAAAGTACTTGACGACCTCTGATATAGCAAAACTAATAAACATGAATGATACTAAATGAGGAGTCGAAGATGCATCTACGGTGGAAACAAATAGATCTGATCTACATATATGTAATACCAAAACATGGATGTGAAATATCACCAAGTGATCTCAACTCTGATGTCCTATATTTGAATCTAGCAGACAATAAATGATGCTTTGACACAATTATGGCATGAAACGAAATGATGTCTAGAAGCATTGTGCAATCAACTAATGGTGAACTAAATTGGATGCATGAGTAGCTCTGCGAGTCATGGCCTTTACATCTTCAACCAAGGGCTGCTGGGGCTCAAAAGATGCTACCACAACACCCTGTGCCTACGAATGATATTTAGAATAGCTTAATACGGCCTCAAAGAAATTGATACGCCCTTAACATGTTGTGCCAGTGGCTTTGGTGTTAGGTAAATTTGACTTGGGGTAGACTCAAATTTGATCGAGTTCAACAATGATGGTTTTGGGGCACATGGTATTATGCACCCATGGTTTCCTCTTGGGAGTGGTATTACATGTAATGGAGCCTATAAAAGGTTGGGAGGACTTCATTGTAACGTAGTCCGGGGAGAGTGGCGATGATTCACTCACATGGGATACAGGTTGGCGGGGGTTTTTTCCAAGGCTAATTGAATTTCATTAGGGTGGGTTTTCCGGGAGTTCGATTTTTTCCCAATTAAATACTATGTGTTTATGTTTTATCCTTGTTGCTAATTGATTTATGTGTTTCTCTAGGTAAATAAGTTAATGTTCTCCGGTAATTTTTTCTTCATTTGGTATCGGAGAGCGATATGTTGGCTTCGAAAGGGGATGCTTCTGTTACTAAGGGTTCTGTTGGCATGTCAATGGAGATATGATTTTCTATAATGATGCAGATCAAGATCTAGAACATACGGGTCGGAAGAGCTAGAAAATGTCTCGAGTGGCGAGAAAAGGTAGAGCGGTTGTGAGACTCACTATGTGACTAGTGATCGAAAGATGGCAACGGAGGCTCGCGAGACACATTAGAAGAGATCGGTGTTTTTTTCGAAAATTAGATATGGGCAAAGATCGGATGCGGGCGGTGAATACGGTCTCCTCGGAGCCGAGGCCAAGATTTCATATTGGTCAACCTAACCCTTGATGGAAAATTCATAGTTGCGTAACAAGAGAAAGGTTCTAGAGGCACTCATGTAGGCCTTTGCGCCTCCATAAAGAGCGATGATTTCCACTTGCTCATTAGATTGTGGTCCATTACAAGGAAAATATGAATGCGAATTTGATTTGGATGCTAGTATAGATACTACAGAAAACCTGAGCTAAAACTCGAGCATAGACCACAAATCATGTGATTTGAAGGTGATAATGAGGGATCGGTTTCCCGGGGGTTGTTGACATGATTGAGCATGGAAAAAGGGAGGCATGACATGCAACAATCATAGTAGGCGATGGATATTAACAAGGAGGTGAGGTCAAGTTGTATGGTGGAGCCATAAATACTTCCATAAAAAGTGGACATAAATGAAGATAGGCCCATGGAGTAGTCGGGCTTGATTCTACATCTATCACATAGGTTGGCTATTTTATATGTGTATATTGTATAGTAATGCGAATGTAGGGAAACCGTGATGAAGGCTTTGGAGATTGCGGATCTATGGGCGAGAGTCAACTCTAGAAAGTGCGGAGATGGATGCGGCACTGAAAATGACATGGTCGGATCACGCTGCTCGCAGGCGCAAGAGCTACGATGGCGGAGAGGAAGAGTTAAAGATATTGTAGTCATGGGGCCGTGCTGGAGGCACGCAGAAGCACTCATCAAGGTGTGTGCATAGAAGATGGATGCATTGGAGAGAGCCAATGATGCACTAATGTTAGATGGTGCGAGCAACGCAGTGTCGATAAAGGGTTGTGAAGTCGCGAGTCAAGGCGGCGGTCGAGCCGGATATTGTGATGGTGGTCGAGCCATCTTTTGTGATGGTGGTCAAGCTAGATTTTATGACTAGGATGATGGGGTTTTTGAGCCTGACATGCAACCATGATTTGATAACATTGTATGTGCTAATCATGGTTCAATGAGAAGTGATGTTGGGTTGTTGATGCAAATATTTTGCGCATGGAACATGATAAATTTGGTTCATGATTTTATAAGTCATGGTGCATTAGAATGGAGAGGAAATCATTAAGGGAAGAGAATGGAAGTTGGAAGCAACAAGGAATTAAAACAAAAATGATTAGTTATTATAATGGAGTTAATAATTTCATGTAAATGGGCATACTATTCTAAGACCTATGTAAGGCATGCATACCCGCTTACGTAATCACTCAGGTAAAGTACTGAGTTAGACCTAGTTGATAGTGGGATTGCTAGGTTAACAAATACCTTGGGCATAAAGAATTTGAGGGGGGTAATAGCCAGAGTGAACGGGGTTAACTCACATGGCAATATTGGCTAGATTTGAGTTAAAAGCCCCAATTGAAGTTTAAGGGGTGAATGTTAGGTAAATTTGACCTCAAGGATAGAGTCAAAGTTGATCGGAGTTAAACGGTGATGGTTTTGGGGCACATGGTATTGTACGGCTACGATTTTTTTCCGGTGGTGTTACATGTAATGGACACTATAAAAGGATAGGAGAATTCATCGTAAAGTAGGCCGGGGAGGTGAGTGGTGAAGGCTCACATGGTCGGGTTGGCCAAGGTTTTTGCCAAGAGCTAATGAAATTTCAATAGGGTGGGTTTTGCCTAGAGTTGGGGTTTTCGATTAAATATTGTGTGTTTATGTTATGATTATTATTTTTGATTGATTTATGTATCTCTCGATAAATAAGTAAATGTTCTCTGGTAAATGTTTCTTCATTTAGCACCCTTCTCAAGGGCACAACACATCCTACCGCGGCTCTACTTTAGGAGGGCCACTACCAACACTACCTTTGCTGTGATTCTCCTTCAATAGACCCGGAGTCTTGTATGTGCACCGACTCTCACCCTGATCCCTCGTGCACACTCGCATAGCTCTTTCCAACGTGCGGTCTGAGACAAAGAAATCGAAAATACGACCAAAAAATTGAAAATAACATGGAGAATATCTCATGATCGAATGTGTGCAAATGAACATGAGGTTGCCTCTATTTATAACTTTGTGAGTGACCTCTTGGGGCTTTGACTGGATCTACATGTGGTTGGGCGAACCCATAAAATTTTAAATTAATACATAACTTAACTACCTTAGCGATTGGAGACGATCTACTGGGTCGATTTTGATCCTCTCGAAAAGAGAAATCTAATTAAATTTTTATCTTAATCGTCTAAGTTTTCGTTTGTATAATTTCACCCTAATTACAAAAATTAACAAAAGTAACACATCCCATCTTTACGGAAAGTCGAAGAGGTGGAAGAGAACATTACAAATTTAAATGGAAACAAATTACCTTTTTCCTTATCATACGAAAACATGTTTTTCTCAAACACTAGAGTATATTGCTTTAAACTTCAAATATCCACTTTAATATACATAATAATTTAATATATCTAGTTTGTAGAAAATGCAAAAATTATTTACATTATAATAATAAATTTATGTAAATTTTTAAATAAAAAACTAATTAAATAGTCAAACATCAAATTCTTTATGACATTTAAAACTATTAAATTCTTTTGTAATAACCACGGCTTAATATTTATTTAGCATCATCACTTTACAGAAATTGAAAAGTGTATGTTAAAAGGAGACAAAGATGAGACATAAGTTTAGACAACAAATTGAACCAACAAATTGTGTCATGTTAAAATTTGCTAAATGTAAGTGACACATCAATGAGCATAAGAAAACAATTTATACCCTCAATGTGGAAAGCAGAAGTGAGACACGAATGAGTATATGAAAACAATTTATACCCACTTGTTTATGCAAAGCCTACTATCTCAGAAAATTGTAGGCCTCAATATTTTCTTAATTAATAATGCAACATTGGCATGATCGATGCATTCCATTGGACTTTGTGAATTGAAGAATGGAGAGAATAAAAGCATGTTATATGTAGTGGACTTCCTATGCATTTGGGTGATAGAAGCCACATGTAACGTTTCCTTTCCTAATTGGAAATGATACCCTCTGAGAATGGAGATTTAACTTCCCATGGGTAATGATAATTCTCCTACTATATAGGTTAGAAAGTTGAAACATTTTTGTTATTAAGAAGTCATGAATTTAATTCTCTTAACACCTTTGGGAAGAGTTTTGTGGTTTTTTAGGTTATTAAGAAGCATGAATTAAATTCTCTCAACACCCTTGGGATGAGTTTTGTGGTTTTTTTTGTTATTAAGAAGCATGAATTCAATTCTCTCAACACCCTTGGGATCATATTTGTTATTTAATTTACCTTTATGGGGATATTTTTTGGTGCAAATATGCCATGGAACTCTTTCATTAAAAACGAAAGGAAAAAAATCAAATGTTCTTTAAATTATGGAGATATCTAATTCCTTTCATATCTTTGGACATGAAGTTAACATGTGACATTTAAGAAACATATTAAAAACAAAAAAATATTTCAATATGAACAATAAATATATGCTTGGTGGTGGTTGAAGATCTCCATGGATGGTTGGTGGCGGTCGAAGAGCTCAAGGTCCATGAACCAAATTTATCAAATATACTTTAAATTACAAAAATATGTAATTACTTTTACACTCAACATGAAATTGACATATAAAATTTAAAGAAAAATATTAATAGAAAAAAATTATTTTTAATATAAACAATAAATAAAAGATACATATATATTTCAATAATGTGTTCCTATTGTTTAAAATTTTTAAGTTATTCAATCCTTTGCTATATATAATAAATTTCAATCTGAAAATTGATTTATAAGACTTCTTATGGTTGTCAATTTTTAAGTTACTTGATCTCGTGCTATATTATAATAATTCTCAAGATTAAAATTGATTTTATAAAACTTCTTATGATGAAAATCATTTAGTTTAGTATGAAAGAAATATATAACTTCTTCCATGGTCAAAATGGAGATTACTTGTACCTCCTATCTCCTATATATATGAATAATTTGATGTATCGATAAACCTTAATCATATATATATATATACACACCAAATAGTTTAAATCATGGTTTTTCTCAATTTTTTTCAATTTAAAATTTAGCTTCAACTCACTTTCAAATAGATTTATATTATTTTAGATTTAGACAATATCTATTTTAAAAATATGTCCACACATATAATTTAATAAATTCAAAGCTAAAATATATTTAGAATATTTATTTATATAATTATTTTTTAAATTATATCACATCCATAAACAAATTCATATGTCATTATATTAGGAAAAAAATCAATGGATGAGAGTTTGGGGCTGCTGGAAATTTTCCACTTCCCTTTTTTTGTTTGGTTTCTTCCTATGGTTCATCCATGAGGGTCCATGACTAGATCCCCAGTGCAGTAGCCCCCTCTTCCTCCTTGAGATAGTGCCACGAGACTCGTCGATACTCCCGATGTGTTCTTGTTTCTTTTTCTTGCCACTATTTCCGATAGACCCCTTCTTTCCCCTTGTTTCTCTCTAGTGTGGCAATAGTTTGGAGTTGAGGGGGTCTACTTTTCTTGGTTTCTTGTGGTTGTCACTCACTTAGGGTCTGTTTTGGTCTTGTTTTTGTTGAGGTTTTTTGGGCGGCTGCGCCTAGTTTTATAACTTATTACTTAGCGATATTTATGCTAGCGTATATATACACCACATTAAATTTTTTTCTAGTTTTTTGTTTTTTCTTTATTTGGGGTTTATTGTGTATTTTTATTTCATGATCATACTGCCTTTTTACTCTTTCGTGAGGCTGAAACAATTATACTCGCATATATAGAATGTAAACTTTTCTCCTCTCAAATTTACATGAAAAAAAATATAAAAATTTTACGGAAAACAAATAGGGAAAAAATTGAATCATTAAATAATCGTTACTCAAATACTAAAATTCATATTTCATTTTCATTATCATGAAGTAAAACCAATACATGAATAAAAAATCGTTACCCTTCATATTTCATTGTACTGGAAAAAAATTACATTATGAAGACAACAATGTTATTATTATTTCCATTAATTTATTATTACGTGTAAGAAATATAACCCGGATGAATAGAATTCGTATCAGACGAGATTGAACCCCATTCAAATCGGGTATCATGCCATCATTGGCTATGTCATGTTGGAAAGGCGAGAAGAGTAAAGGCACAAATAATGCAAATAATTCCACACAAAACACGAGGCGAGTTGCGGCTCTTCTATTAATCACATGAACTTCAATCACTCTGCGTAAATACAATGAACCCGGTGAAGGGTATTTATCCTTTTCGACTAACGAAATCACTTGACATGCACACATGACGACAACTTGACTTGACCATCACTCACTTTGTCGACTCTCTAAGCGGACTTACCAAAGTTCATTTATCACACAACTCGACTTACTGAACGCTTACTTAATTTATTTTCTAACTCTTCATGCGGGGTTAATTAAATATTTTAACACTCCCCCTCAATTACGTACTACTAAACTAAAACATAGCTCATGAGAACTCAAACATGCCCGTCGGTCTATGTCTCGGCTGAGCTTACAACACTCAAGTTTCTTTTGTGAAACTCAAACACATCTATTTCTAGTGGTTTTGTAAATATATCAGCCGAGTTGATCACTAGATTTACAAGGCTTCAAGTGAACTTCCCCATCGCTCCAGAGTTCTCTAATAAAGTGATATCTAGTATTAATATAGCTTGCTATTTTGATGAAACATATTATTCTTGGATAGTGCAATTGATGAGGTATTGTCACAATATATTGATGTTGATCCTTGTTGTTTTTGCTTGAGTCCATCCAATACCCTTCTTAACCACTCTTTGTGACATCTTCTTGAAGTTTCTACTACATATACTGGCTTCTATTGATGATAGTGTCATAATGGGCTACTTCATAGATGCCCATGCTATCAAACCTAAACCAAGATGAAACACATAACCAAAAGTGCATCTTCCTATCATCCAAACTTCTTGTAATCACTATATGTAAATCCAATTAAATATTTATTTTCTATACTTGCACACATTATGGCACAATCTCTAGTTCTGTTATGTATCTCAAAATTCTTTTTTCCACCACTCGAATGTGTGTCTTTTAGAATTCCATAAATACGGAAATCAAACTCACTCCTTGCATAATATATGGTCTTGTAGTACTGTGAGATACATGAGGCTTCAACCTGATCTTTTGAATAGGTTGGATTGACATACGATCCTTCACCATCCTTACTTATCTTTGTACTGTTGCAACTTTTGTAAGTACTGGGTTTGCAATTTTCCATCTTGAATTTTTTTTCAACAAATCTCTAGCATATTCATTTTTGGAAAATAAAAATACCTTTTTCGGGATTGCTCAACTTCTATGCCAAGAAAAATATTTCATAAGACAAATATCTACCATCTCAAATACTTTCATCATGGCTGATTTAAATTCATCTTACTCAAGATCACCCTGTAAAAATCATGTCATCAACATATAAGCAAAAAATTAAAATTTGTTCTTGGTCATTTAATTTTGTGCACAAGGTGAAGCTCAATGATGCTTCTCCAAAATCCATTTTTTAATTATGTAACTTTCGATTATGCTATATCATGCTCTAGGTGCTTGCTTGAGTCCATAAAGTTCTTTCTTTCAACCTTTAAACTTTATCTTCTTTACCTTCAACTTCATAACTTTGGAGAGTCTTTGTTGCACATAAATTTATTCTTCTAAAATTCCATTCAAGAGAAGGCTGATTTTTACATCCATCGATATACTTTCCACTTGTTCGAGCTTTTGTGGCTATAATTTCTCTTACGGTGTCCGATCTCCCTACCAAAGCAAAGGTTTCTCCAAAGTCTATTCTGGTTACTACAAGAATCCTTTTGCTACAAGTCTTTCTTTAAATCTATCAATTTCACCTTTTTTCATTCAACTTTTCCTTGTACACCCACTTCACACCAATGAGGTTTTTATCCTTTGGAAAATTAACCAAATCCCATGTATCATTCTTTTCAATAGAATCAGTCTCTTCATCCATGGCTTACCCAATTTTCATCTCCGGTTGGTGCTTCAAAGCGAAGAAGGTTGGAATGAAAAACAATGAAAAATTTGAACTAACATCCAAATCATAATAAATATCTTTCAAACTTCTCATCTTTCTCTTACCATTGCTTGACTCATCACACAGTTTGGTTGCTTGGAGAATTTTTTTTACGGTTGATCTGCTTGAAGATCCATGTTGTTTATGAAAATCTTGGATTCATTCTTTGGCGTGACTCTATTTGGTGTCTTCTTTGTTGATTCTTGTTGCTCCTTCTGCTGCTACATCATCTCTCCTATAAATGGTGCTTTTTCATTAATTATTTTGTCTCACGGTCCCATTCGATGACTCTTTTTATTTGAACACAACATCTCTGCTAATTATTTGCCTTCTTGGTGATAGGGTTATACAATTTGTAAGCTTTTGAATAGTCACTATAACCAATAGATATGCATTTTTCACATTGATCATCCAATTTTCCTCTTATCTCCTTAGGCACATGTGCATATGCTACACATCCAAAAAATATAAAATGAGATACATTTCATGACATACATGACCATTCTTCTTACGGAGACTCTATTCATCACACTCTTTATAGGGGATGTCTGTTTATCACATAAACAACACATGCAAAGCACATGCACCCAATACTCAATAGACAAGTTTCTTGCTTTCAACATGCTCCTTGTCATGTTCATAATTTTATTGTTCTTTATCTATTTCGCTACACCATTCTACTACGGTTGTATTTGGTTGTAAACTCACCACGATTCCATGTTGTTTGCGGTAATCAGTGGAATGCCCTTTGAATCATATTTTCCACCACAATCGATCTCAATATATTGATCTATCGATCACTTTGGTTCTCTGCTAAGGATTTTAAATCCTTGAACTTTTAAAAAGTTTCCTTATACACTTCGAAAAGTAAACCCAAGTCTTTCTACTATAGTCATCGATAAAAGTGAGAATGTAACTTCCACCAATCGATTTTGTCCTCACGGGTCCACACAATTTTGTATGCACCAACTCAAGTGATTTCTTTGATTTGTATGAAAATCCCTTCAGGAAAACGTTCATGGTGTTGCTTTCCCAAGATGCAACACTCACAAGTGCTAGTCGAGGTTCTTTGATGCGGGGTAATCCTCTCATAATTTGTTTCATGTTGCAACGGTCTTAAAGCGAAAAAAGTGCGAGTGTCCAAACTGAAAAAGGTACCACAACCAATAATCATTAGAACATGCAAGCTAGTCAAAAGAACTAGCATGATCATTGTAATTTATAATTAGAGGAAAAAAGTATATTCCTCGTCATCAGCACCTTTGATATCAGCTTTGCTTTCTTGGGGGTTTGTCATAAATAACACACTCTTGTCCACTGAAAGATAACTTTGTATCCTTTCTGCGTCAATTGATCAACACTAATAAAATTGTGTTTGAGACTAGGAACATAATATACCTGCTGAGATTGACTTTGGCTCCCTCTCCTTGGTCATAATGTTGACCACTCCTTACCATCTACATTTACGGTCTTCTTAGTCTACAAATTTACCATTGCCTTTACACATTGATCCAAATTTGTAGCATAATTTTTGTTGCATGTCATGTAGTTCTGCGACCTTTGTCTAATAGCCACACTTATTAGAAGTTTCATGCATGTTGTTGCATGCTAGGAACATGGAATTAGTATTCTATGTACTAACATTAGCTCTACGGTTTCCTTAATCGGCTATCTTCTTCTGTAATCATGAGCATAGTGACCAAATTTATTGCAATAATAACATCTTACCCTTGATTTTTCATATCTATAATTATTGTTGAAACTTTCGCTATTGTTGCTTCCACTTTCATGTTCATTCTCTTCTAGGCCATTTCTACGACCACCATATCTTCGCACTCATCCTCTGCCTCTCAATCGATCTCTGCCTTGACCTCTTGAAATAGAAACTTGACATTTGAAAGTAGTTTCTAAAGTGGAATCCTTATTTATGTCTATCATTGCCTCATGTGATAGAAGTGATTGTAATATCCATATTTTTATACTTTTATTTTAGGCAGTTAAAAGTTCTAAAGGTCAAATGGACCTATACGAAAGTTATATGTGGACATAAATTAAAGTTCAAATTAATAAGTGTGAAAATTAATCATTTGCAAAGACAAGTGTAAAAAGAGATCAAGAATTAAAGTCAATGAGGATGGATAAGATTCAAAGCGCTTTCCAAAATTCTCCAAAAATCCTTGGAGAAAATAAACTAAATTCAACTATTATATTGGAGATAAAAATCTAAGAATATACCTTAATAATTTGATTTTTTGGGAAGAGATGCAATAAAACTAGAAAGAGGAAAAAACTAGTTTTAAAGTAATTTTGTGGAAAAAAACAAAAAGGAAGCCTAGGAAAAAAGGAAAACAACATCTGATTAATTGGACGATTATGAAAACAAGTCGATGGGAAAAAAAGGCTTAAATAAGTCATTCACCATAGACAAAGAGGTTGTCTACACCATCGAAGTCATTTATGCTCGAGGGGAGCTGTGGAGAGTAAAGCTCAAGGTTGGGTGGAAAATAGTCTTAGCAAAAGTGGTATGCACAAATTATTAGAAATTCTATTTCACTATTATGTTATTATAATGAAAGTTATATATGTGATGGGTTAGATATAAATGTATGCGATAAATTATATTCGGTAATGTTAAGCGAGTATTATACTTTGGTTTTAGTGGTAGATTACAAGGCATGAAGTATTTAACAGAACTCACTATAATAGATATAGGGTAGTCTTGTATAGTTACACAGAGACAATTATAAGAATTATACCAACTCTCAAAATTTCTAAACCTCGATGATAGGTTTAAATATGAGGTTTGGTAGGGAATATTATTATTTGTATATACACGAGAAAAGTAGATAAATACAAGAGAGGAAAGTAAATTCAATGTATTTATCGAAATAAACATAATAACATAAATTGAAGAGTGGTACAAAATGAGGAATTTTGTTCTCTTGCTGAATATGAAATGAGGAATTTCAAACCACATCTTCTATTGTGACATATTTAGAAGATCTTAGAGTATATACATGGAACATAGCATTATCTATGTAATGAAACACTGAGGTTTAACGAAACAAAATACATGTAGAGCAATAAACATCTTCTAGTTTTTTGGAATTAAAGTATATTGTATTATCTTGAACCAAAATGTAAAGTATCGATACTTCTATGTATACAAATGTCAAAGTAGATATTTTTCGAGGTTTTATACGGGTAGTGGGATTAAATATCATGAATTTAAATACATTATCACTTCAAAAACTATGTAGAATACAAATAGACGAAGTCCTTAAGGAAATTCTAGACCAACTCTGTGCAAATAAAATCAAATGTTATTGGCAATGCATGACTTGTAGAATTATAACATTGCGGTGTAATTGTGTATGAAAGGAAGAGAGTAAATGCACATAAACACATTAAGATAAATCAAGGAATGTTCTTAAATTCGGTACAACCTTGAATATGGAAACAAGTGATATTGGTAAGTTAAAATATAATTATTACCTTACTAGTTGGAATAACGTATGATAAGTAAATATGCATGTAAACAATTTGAAAACAAATTAATTTGGGGAAGAAAGAGGAATAAATTAGTAAGAAGGAATTACTAGAACGAGATAGGGGAGAATGATTACACGAAATTGTTGCGGTGAGAGCGTGGACATATTCTAAGGGACTAAGGAAAAGTTTTTACTCCTGTGCAAATTAGAAGAAAATGGAATCATACCCTATTATATACAATTAATTATATTACATTAGATATACGAAATTGCTATAGGCTATCGAGCTTTAATAATGTGTTGTGAAAATTCGGATCGAATAAACAAAATTGCGTGGAAGTTCTTACACTTGAGAAGAATTAAATAATTATAGAAGGAACAATATTCTCAAATCCTCATAAGAAAACGATGAGTTGCACTTAACTTCAGAAATGAAAAAAATTGAAGTTAGAACAAAAATCGATAGGAATTTTGAAAGTAAATCCCTAATTACGTAATTATGGATATATATGATGAGCATGCGAAAATTATAAGGATCTATCGGTACTAAACTCAGGTCAATGACTTATGAGGAATTACATTACTATATTCCTATGAAACCACTTAAATGCCAAACGAATGACAAACTCAATGCAAAAATTGTGAAAAGAAATTGAGAAAACATATTATAAAATGAAAAAATCCATTAACTGGACAAACCCTATGTCTATTGAGCAAGGGTACGCATGTCAAAAATTATGTTGTGTTCTCAGAGGAAAGAAGAGACAGGTAAGATAACAAAGCTATCATTTAAAGAAAACCCATAAAATTAATTAACCACAGATGGTAAATACAGAGTAAGAATATGCCGAGAGAAGGGTAATAAGAATACGCTTATCTGGAAAGGCATCTTGATTCTAGGAAGAATAAATGGTTTGGTATGAATTCTCGAGTAAAAAGGAACTCCTTAGTATCAGATGAGTCGTAGGTGAAGACTTCATCTTCGAATGAAATCTCCAACCTGCATCCAAAACAAAACAAGAAAATATTATTTCAGAGTTAAAATATGAATTACAGTAAGTAACCATAAACCCATGACAAAGATAGATTATTATCATGGTTATACATCGAAACGGTGGAATAGAAATTATACCAAAAGAACCCTAATACGAAATCTCAGTTAATTCGAATGTATGATGTAGTTGGGGGAATTTATCACCTTGTATAAATTCAGATGGTTACTTTATGGATTTGGTGCATCTGGAAAGAGATTGGGCATGATATCCTTGAAAAATGTTAAATCCTTGAAGAAAAACAAGTTGTTGCAACTAAAATGAATAGATACGTAATGGTGACAGAGTATAATTCTTTGAAAAAATTAATTAAGAAATACCATATATAATAGAGACTTTATAGAAAACGTTTCATCAAAATGGAAATATTACCTAAGGAGCCATTCGGGCAATTCATCTCGAAGACATAAAAAGAACCAGAAACCTTCTCTTTCATGTGTCTGATAAGAAAAATATACGAAAGGCCTAGAAACCTTTGAGATGAGGGTTGCGGAAGAACCATAGCTGAAACACCAAAATGATAGTGCTTAGGGAATATGAAGAGTTAACTCAAATCAAGGATATGATGCAACCACAATCATCCACATGTAAATAATCAAGCGAAGGAAATAAACTGGGTAGACGAGAGGTCAAGTCACCATGCCAGATCCATGTGATTGCTCTAATGATCATAGTATTATTCATAAATGGGAAAAATCTCGAAAGGATACCAGTATTAAAAACATCTGACTTTAAAATATACAGATTGTGATTTCAATCCAAAATTTCATAAATGCATAGAGTGATATGGAACTGTGCCATGTTAATACTTAGTGTAGGTGAATTACGTGGAAAATATATGATGGAAATGAAATTTTATGTTAACTCCAGAATGGCTATACACGTAAACCAAATTAGTAATGATACAATATGACAATAATCCCACGTAGGATAAACAAATTAATGTATAGGGTTAAAATTCGAATACGAAATTTACATACAAAGTGTATTTGAGAAGCTCCTCAATTACATATATTACAACGTGGCATCTATAGTTAAGGTTAACAGAGATGTAATAAGGTCGAATTCATTCTAAGGTCTAAATGGATCACTTATGGCCACTAAATATTTATGTATGTAAATTCAAATAGTAACCACATGGCTAAGGTCCAAACTATAATCTTAGCCAAAGATATAATTATCAACTAAGGGAAGTTGATAATATAAAAGAAAAGTGGCTTAAGTATAATAATGATAATCTAGATAGAGAACAAAAGAAATATATATTTCGCAATTGTAACCAGAATGGAATCAAAATGTTTAGGGCATAACATAAGAGTTATATTATGCTATAATTTGCATAGGAAGCGTAGGTTATATGATATTAAAATAAAGTGGTAAAGAGATGTAGTTAATGACAACCTTCCAAAAAAATTGATTGATGACAATTATTGGACTTAAATTCTTCAATAGTAAGGCAAACATAAAACTACTAGATGATTTTGTCGAAGAGCAATGAAATACATTAATGCAGTTGACCACAGTTACTATTTAGACTATAAAAAGAAAAAGAAAAATTGTGGAGGTGGAGTTGTTACAAATGGTATCAGAGCCCATGTTGAAACATTGGGCCTATATGTGTCCTCACACCAGAAATTACAAATCCAAGAATTATTTTGTTGTAAATTGTTGTTTTGTGTTGAAATTTTTTTCACTAATGTTATTTATGTGCACAGTGAATTACTGCGAAAAAGTGCAGCTAAAACTATGAATGAAGGGCATAATTTGTATGTAGATCTAGGCAGTGCAGAAAATCGACCAGATCCAAATGCTCCATTAATGGCCATGTTCCATAAAATGAAAAGAGAAATGATGTAGCTGACAATTAGCAATGAAACATTTTCACTACCCAGTGAAGAGCAAGAAAGGTTGATCAAGGAAATAACCTCTAGGACCAGTCATGAAGGTGAAGGTTATGGAAAAAAGATAAAGGAAGCTAAAACCCACTCAGAAGGATTTGAGGAAGGTGAAGACTTTGGACATCAGTCCATAAGGAAAAAGGAATTGCAAGTGGAATTCCAAAAAATTAAACCTCCCAATTATGATGGTGAGGAGGAGGAAGATGCAAAAGCTTGGCTTCTAAACATGGTGAAATACTTCCAAGTTTATGAATATGGAAGTAACCTGAAAGATAGATTGTCTATTTACCAACTACAAGGTAAGACCACCTTGTGCTGGGAAGAAACCAAAATGGTACATGTACTAGATGAGAAAACTGTTACTTGGGAAGATTTCCAAACTAAATTCAAATCTAGATATCTAAATGAAAGATACTATGATGACAAAGCCAAAGATTTTCATGAGCTAATATTGGGACAGCTTACCATAGATGATTTTGTTACCAAATTCACAAATATGCTTCGATATGTACCTTACATTAGAGAAAAGAAGGCTAAGGTACAACGATTTTTAAATTGTCTGCCTACTATCTACAAAGAGAGGATAGAATTTGATAATCCCAAGAAAGTGGATGAAGTTGTGCGCAAAGAAAGACTATGCTATCAACAGTTCAAAGGTAGAAACGATCAGCCAAAAAATTGGCATAAAAAAGAGAAAGGAAAAGGTCACTCTAGTGGAAAAATAGTAAAACCAACCTACTTGATAAACTTTGGGAAAAATCATCAAAGGAAGAAGTTTAACAAAACTAGAGAAAATCAACTAGCCCAATCACCAACTGGATCTAGAAGGATGGATGTAAACAACAATAGATATGGAACTATAAAAATGAGGGAACCATTAAAGTGTTGGGGTTGTGGAGAACCTCATCTGTTACGAGACTGACCTCATTGAACCATTCAAAACATTCAAGTGTTGAAAGAGGAAACTGCTGTAAATGATGTGGCAAGAAACATTCCAAGAATCAGTGTTACCCTAGAATATCGCCAAGATCAACATCAATCAACCATGGTCAAAATAGAAGGTATGATTGTTGAACAACCTGTTTATGTTTTGATAGATTCAGGAGAAAATTGAAGTTATATAAGTCCTCATATGGTGGAAAAGTGAAAATTAAGATTAGAAAAATTCCAGCAAACTTGGTTAGTTCAGCTAGCTACAGGAAGAAAAAGAAAAGTAACCCATAAATTACAAAATATTGTTGTAAATTTAAATGGGTACAAAACTAAACTAAAGTTAAATATTTTTCCTCTAGGTTCCTATGATGTATTAGCGGGAATGGACTGGTTAGAAAAACAAAAAGAAATAGTTAATTGCTTAGATAAAACAATACATTGTATAAATGGTAAGGGAAAACCAATGATAGTGAAAGGAAAACCGAGACCAATATTAGTCAGACAGATTTAAACACTAAAGTTAAAGAGGACAGCAAGAAAAGGCTGTCAAGTGTATGATGTACAAGTGGAATAATTGGGACAACAGAATGAAAAAGAAACTGTATAAAATTTACCAGTAATAAGAGAATTCAAAGACGTGTTCCCAAATGAAATTCCTCAATTACCCCCTAAAAGAGAAATTGATTTTTCAATTGAATTAATAATAGGAGGTACAGCTTTCTCTAGAGCACCATACAAAATGAGTACCCCCGAATTGTTAGAATTAAAACTATAGCTACAAGAGATGTTGGACGAAGGCTATATCTGGCCAAATGTGTCCCTGTGGGGAGCACCGGTACTATTTGTTAAAAAGAAAGATGGGACATTCAGAATGTGTATAGAGTACAAACAACTGAATAAACTGACTATCAAGAATAGATATCCTCTACCTAGGATAGATGATTTATTTGATCAAGTGAGAGGAGCCACTATCTTCTCAAAAGTTGATTTAAGGACAGGCTATCATCAACTGAGAATTAAGGATGAAGACATAAATAAAATTGCATTCAGAACTAGATACAGACATAATGATTTTGTAGTTCTACCTTTTGGGTTGACTAATGCACCTACTACCTTAATGTGTCTAATGAACAGTGTCTTAAGTAAGTATCTAGAAAAATTTGTTCTGGTGTTTATTGATGACATTCTAGTATAATCTAAGAACGAAGCAGAACATAAATTGCATTTTAGAATTGTCTTACAAACACTTAGAGAACATAAGTTATATGCCAAACTTAGCAAATGAGAATTTTATAAAGATAAAATTCAGTATTTGGGTCATGTAATTTTAGAAAAGGGATTGGAAGTAGACCCAAAAAAGATACAAGCTATCATGGATTGGCATGTGCCTACTGATGTTTCATCCATAAGATCATTCATGGGAATTGTAGGATACTATAGGATATTTGTAGAAAGATTTTCAACGTTAGCATAGCCTATTACCTCTTTACAGAAAAAAGTAGTGAAGTTTGAGTGGACAGCAAATTGTCAACATAGTTTTGAATAGTTAAAATTTAAACTAACAACTTCTCCTATTTTGAATATTGCTAACCCAGACCAAGAATTTATAGTATGTACAGATGTTGTGAAGAAGGATTAGGAGGGGTATTATTGGAAGAAAACTCAGTCATAGCATATCATTCAAGAAAATTAAAGAAACATGAACATAATTACATTGTGTATGACTTAGAGTTATTTTTTTTAATACATGCTTTGAATATGTGGAGACACTATCTCTTAGGGAAGAATTTTGTATTGATGACAGTTCACATGCATTTGAAATACTTTTTCAGACAACCTGATTTATATGCTAGACAAGCTAGGTGGTTGTACTTCCTTAGTGATCTTGACATGGAGATCAAACATATAAAAGGAAAGGAAAATAAATAGTAGATTCTTTAATTGGGAATCCTCATCATAATTGGAATAGTATTGGGAGTAGTGCAAATTTTTGACATTGAAGGATTGATACAATAAGTTATGAGTCAAGATTAAAACTATGAAACACTCTAGGAAAAATTGTAGAATATTGAGATAGCGGGGTATACTAGAAACTATAAAAGATTGATTTCTTGTAAAAAAAAGATTGTACATTCCCAATGTGAGCTCATTAAAAAGTAAAATTTTAGATGAGTATCATAAACAACCGTATGCAAGACATCTGAGGTATCAGAAATTCATTTCAGCCTTGAGAAATAATATGTTTTGGCCAGGTATGAAAGAAGACGTGGCTAACTATTTAGCTAGATGTTTGGAATGTCAATAGGTAAAAGTAGAGCATCAACATCCAACAAGATTGATGAATTATTTACATATCCCATAATGGAAATGGGAAACAATTTCCATAGATTTTATAACTGGATTGCCAAGAACTAAATACCAACATTATTCTATAGGGGTAGTTGTAGACACATTGACTAAAATTGCACACTTCTTACTAGTACAATCTACTTTTGGTACAGCTCAAGTAGCTAATGTGTTTGTGAAAGAGATTGTAAAGTTACATGGTATTCCTAAAATGATTATATCAGACAGAGCTGTAAAATTTACTTCAGCTTTTTGGAAGACTTTTTTTGGTAGAATGGGTACCAAGTTGAACTTTAGTACAACTTACTATCCACAAACAGATGGACAAATTGAAAGAACAAACCATATTTTGGAAGACATGTTGAGAATGTATGTTATGTACGGACCTACAAGGTGGGAATAATTTTTGCATCTGGCAGAATTTGCAAACAATAATAGTTATCAAACCTCAATAAATATGAGTCCTTTTGAAGCATTGTATGGCAGAAAGTGCCACACGCCTCTTAGTTAGAGCCAACCAGAGGATAAGTTGATACTTGGACCCGATGCATTGCAGGAAATGGAAAGAACTGTGAAGAAAATTCAGCAAAATATTAAGATAGCACAAGATAGGAAAAAGAGCTATGTAGACAAAAAGAGAATTCATAGAGAATTCAAAGTGGAAGATCATGTTACTTAAGGATTAAGCCCAAAAATAGTACTTTATACACGGGTAGCTATGCTAAATTAGCACCATGCTATTGTGGACCTTTTGAAGTGCTAAAAAGAGTGGGACCAGTAGCTTACAAGTTGGCTTGACCTAGTCACATTAATTTTCGCAATGTTTTTCATGTTTCATTATTAAAAAAGTATGTAAATTATCCTACTCTTGAAATTGATTGGAATATGATACAGGTGGAACTAGAAGGGGAATTTCTTCTAGAGCTCTTCACATCCTGGAACGAGAATAAATTGAGCTCTGTAATAGGACAATAGCTAGGGTGAAAGTGTAGTGGAAGCACTTTTCACCCGAAGAAGCTACTTGGGAGCGAGAATAAGATATGAACGAAAAATATGCATCACTATTTGCAAAGTGAAATCATATTTTGCAACACCGAGGAGGGTGTTTTGTTTTAGAGGGGCAATATGTAATATCCCTATTTTTATTGCTTTTATTAGACAGTTGAACATTCCTAAAAGTCAAGTGGACCCGGGGGAAAACAATTATTATGTACATATTTATTATTTTAAATTGAATAAAAATCGAATTTGAAGTATTGTGCAAAGACTAGAATATAGTTAAAGATCATGAATCCAAGTCCATGATGATGGATAAGGTTCCAAAGACTTTCCCAGTTTCTCCAAAAATCCTTGGAGAAAATAAATAAAAAATTATAATTATATTAGAGATAAAAATATAAAAAGATACCCCAGTAAAGAGGAAAGTTACTGGGAAGAGGTGGAATAAAACTAGGAGGAAAAAGCTAGTTTTAAAGTATTTTTGTGGAAAAAATAATAGGAAAGCCTAGATAAAAAGGAAAACAACGCCCTGATTAACTCGACACAATTAAGGAAACAAGATGATAGGAAAGCAGCCTTAAATAATCCATCCTTGGGTACAGAAGAGGTTGTGTACTCTTAGAAGCAATTGGTCTCTATTCGGGGGGAGTTGTGGAGAGAAAGCTCAAGGTTGGGTGTAAAATAGTCTTACCATAATTGGTAAGAAGAAGTTATTTAATTATGTCTTATTATCATGTTATTTTGATGAAATTTATAATTTTGATGAATTAGATAGCAAGATCTGTGAAAAGTTATATTATGTGTATGTAAGTAATATTACACTTTTCTTTTAGTTATAAATGATCAGGTCTATGTATTGAACAAAACCTACTATAATAGAAATACTGTAGTCATGTATTGTTACACAGACAATTTTAGGAATTATACCAACTCTCAGAATGTCTAAACCTATGTAATAGGTTTAAATCTGAGGTTAGGTAGGAAATGTTATTATTTTATATACACAGAAAAATACATTAGAAGGAGAGTAGATATAATGAAATTATCAAATTAACTATGACAACCTACCATTTGAATTTTATACAGAATGAGGAAATAATTTTCTTTTACTAAATATAAAATGATAAAATTCAAACCATCTCTTCTACTGTAACATTTCTAGAAGGTTTTGAACTTCTACATGAACCATAGTATTATCTCAGAGATGAAACAAAGGTGAAATAGAATACAATTTATGCAGAATAGTAAACATCTTTTAACTATTGTAAATAAAGTATAATGTATTATACTGAACCAAAAATAATTCGGGAGACTTATATGTAAATAAATGTCAAAGGAAATACTATCAAATTTTATATAAAGTCTGGGATTTAATCCCATGAATTTAAACTACATTACCACTTCGAAAAATTGTTCAAGTTGAAATAGAGGAAGCCCTTAAGGAATTCTGGATCAACCTGTGCAATTGAAATCAAATGTTATTATCATTGTATGACATACAAAATGATAACATCGTTGTATAATGGAACGGGAAGGTAGAAAGGGTACATATACATAAACAGATTAAGATAAATTAAAGAATTTCCTTGAATTTAGTAACGCACTGAATATTGAAAGAAGTGATATTGGTACTTTAAAACATAATTATTACCTTACTCGTTGGAATAGAGCAGGAAAGGTAAATTTTCATGTAAACGAATTTAGAAAACAAATTAACTTGGGAAGAAGAGGAATAAAATAAGAAGAAGCAATTTCTATATAGAGAGGGGAGAATTATTACCTGAAATTGTTGCAACAGAGGGCTGGACATACCCTGAGGAATGCGAAATTTTTTTTAATCCTATACAAAATTGAAACGAATGTAATCAGATCCTATTCTGTGCAATTAATTATATGAAATTAAATCTCAGGAAATTTTACATGATATATATCATCAATACAATGGTATTGACTTTGTCAGAAACAAATAAATAAAAATGGAGGTTCATACACTTGAGAAAAATATGAATAATTCAAAAGCACACAATATTCTCAATTACTCATAACAAAACGATGAGTTGTAACAACTGACAAATAAAAGTGATGAAACTAGAACAAATATCAGTAGAAGTTCTAAGTTATCTTTGAAATCTTAAATTAGAATATATAGTTAACATCCTAGATTTGTAAAGATCTATCAATTATAACCAGGGTCAACGATCCATGAAGAATTACATTTGTCTATTCCTAAAAACCACTTAAATTCCAATGGAGGACAAATTCAACAAAAAATATTCAAAATGGAATTGAGAAACATATTATAAAACGAAAAAATCCATTAAATGGACTAACCCTATGTCTATTGAACAAGGGTACACATGTGGAAAATTACGCTAGGTTCCCAAAGGAGACAAGAGCCGGGTAAGATAATGAAGCTATAATTTAAATAAAACCCATAAAATTAATTAACCATAGATGGTCAATACATAGTAAAAAGATGTCGAGAGAAGGGTAATAAGAATACACTTATCTAGAGAGGCATCTTGATGCCGAGAAGAATAAACGGTTTGGTATGAATTCCCAAGGAAAAAGGAGCTCCTTAGTGTCATTTAAGTCGTAGGTGAAGACTCCGGCTTCACAAATGAAATCTCCAACCTCCATCCAAAGAAAAACAAGAAAATATTATTTCAGAGTCAAAATACGAATTACAGTTAGTAACCATAAACCCAGGACAGAGATAAACTGTTATCATGGTTATACATCGAAACAGTGGGGTATAAATAATACCAGAAGAACTCTAATACAAAATATTAGTTAATTCAAATGTATGAAGTAGCTAGGGAAATTTATCACCTCATATAAATTCAGAATGGTTACACTATGGATTTCATGCATTTGGAAAGAGATTGGCCATGATATCCTTCAAAAAAGTAAAATCCTTGAAGAAAAACGAGCAGTTACAACTAAAATTAATAGATACGTAATGGTGAAAGAGTATAATGCTTCGGAAAAAATCATTAAGCAATACCATGCATAACAGAGACCTTATAACAAACATTGCATCAAAAGGGAAATATTACTTGAGAAACCATTTGGGTAGTTCATCTTGAAGACGTAAAAATAACCAGAAAACTTATACATCATGGGTTTGATAAGAAAAATATATGAAAGGCTTTGAAACCTTCACGACTAGGGTTGCAGAAGAATCAGAGCCAAAAAACCAAAATGACAGTGCTAAAAAAATACACAACAGACCAAAATTAAGGCAGATGAAGAGTTAACTCGAACCCGAGGATCTGATACAACCACAATAGTCACGTGTAAAAAATCAGTGAGAGAAATCAACCGGGTAGAAGAGAGTTCAAGTCTCCGGGCTAGAGACATGTGATGCATTTAATGATTGTATTACTATTCATAATGGGAAAAATCTAGAAAGGATACAGGTATTAAAGATTGGCAAGCCATACGGTTGATTTCGTCAAAATTTCATAAATGCCTAGGCTGATATGGAACTGTTCCATGTTAATACTTAGAATACATGAATTACGTGGAAAATATACAAGGGACATGAAATTTCATGTTAACTTCAGAATGACTATACACGTGAACCACATTAGTAATGATACAATATGAATAATCCCACATAGGATAAAAGAAATTAATGTATAGTGTTAAAATTCGAATATGCAATTTACATACAAGGTGTATTTGAGAAGGTCCTCAATTACATATATTACAACATGGGGTCTATACTTAAGGTTAATATAGATGTAATAAGGTCAAATTCATTCTAAGGTATGAATGGATCACTTATGGCTAGTAACTGTTTATGTATGTAAATTCGAATAGTAACCACATGGCTAAGGTCCAAACTGTAATCTTAGCAAAAGATATAGTTATCAACTAAGGGAAGTTGATAATATAAAAGCAAAGTGGATTAAGTATAACAATGATAATCTATACAGATAACAAAATAAATATATATTACACAATTGTAACCAGAATGGAATTACAAATTTTAGAGCATAACTACATAAGAGTTATATTATGCTAGAATTTATAGGAAGCATGAATTATACTATATTAAAATAAAGTGTTAAATAGTTGTAGTTAATGAAAAACTTTCGAAAAGACTGATTGAGACAATGTTGTTGGACTTAAAATTCTTATTAGTAAAGGAAAACATAAAACTACCAGATGAGTTCATCAAAAGACGAAATACATTAATGCAGTTGCAAATAATTACTCTTAGACTATAAAAGAAAAAAAATTGTGGAAGCGGAGTTTTTACAAATTAATATTCTTATAACCCATTGATGATTGGATAATGATACTAAAATAATCCTTTGAAAACCACGAAAATTCACGGAAAGGAACTTCCAATCAACGTGGTGGAACATGGGAGAATCTTGCAAAGAAGACATAGCTTGATCTCCTCCAAAAACCTTTTCAAGATCGTGAGGACCTGACATAACCATCATTGAAAGCTTAAGTGCCTCAATTTCTTGATAAGTACTTATATATTTAGATGATTAATCATAAGGATAAATGGATTGATAATATCAATCGATGTAAAGAAACTATCATCAGATGTACCAATGGGAAAATCATTAATTGAGTGATAGTTATTGGAACTAATGTTACGACCGAATTGGTGGATTAGCATATAATATTCTTGATTCTCCATTGGTTTCCTTTGTTTCTGATTATATACCAGACTAATAATATGAAATTTTGGGGAAGTTAAAACAACTTCTAGCATCAGAAATCTGGGAAAACAATTAGGATATCACGCTAGAAAATGGTTAAAACCACATGTTAAATCAAATCCAGTATTCACATCAACATGAAGGTTTTGATCCACAGAATGATTGAATCATTTAGTAACCTTGAAGAGGATAGATTGTGTTATCACACTCAAAATTTAAAAAAACGTTTGATAAGGTCACCATAGCTTTCATGTTATTTCATGTTGGGTCAAATCTTTGATGAAGAATTTACCAAATCATGTTTATCCTATGTCAAAAAAACACCATGAGTCATGTCATGTCAGTCAACTACAACCCATGTATTTTTTTTTTCACACCCATGCCTTCAAATTAATAAAGGGAGGCACTAGCCAGTTTTACATAGTTTCATAGTTAATTCAGTGCAAAATAGGCAGATTTTTCTACGAAACTGTCTAATAATTTTGTAGCGAATATGAGGATTTATCTGTTCTTTTACTTTTGAGTAGTCAACTTCAAGGGCAGTTTCTGGGAAAACAGAGAAATATTTTAAGAAACTCAGAGAGGTTATTGTCAAGCACATATCAAATAACATTAACCTTTTCACGTTTCTAAAAGGTGCTACAAATTTGGAGATTCAAGGATGTCTTTCGGCTCTATTTTCATAATCCTGAATTTTCCTGTTTTATATATGGTTTTAGAATGCAGATTATGGACAACTAGAGATGTTTTTAACACAAACAAGAGAGGTTTTTCTTCAAAACGTGCCTAAATAAAAAAAAATCCGTCATTTTTGAAACATCTATCAAGGATAGGGAGATAAGACCTCATCTTTGAACATTATGTTTTTAGAAAAAACAGAGTCATTTTAGTGATAAATAAACTTGCTAAAAGTGAAAATGATGTTTTTTGAAGAGGGTAAGAGGAAATTTTGCATAATCATATTTCGTTATATCACTTTTCGGACCTACAGATGAAATTTGGAAGAAAAAGGAATATTTTGGAATTTTCTCCATTACCAGGTAGTTTCGTAGCATGCTCCAGGCTTGAAGGCCACAAAACACTACACAATTTCTAAAGATGTTTTTTTGCCTATAAAAATAGTTTTTTTGAAGACACAAGGAGGGAGGTTGATGGTATTCACTCATTTTGACCTGAAAAACATTTTTTCACCAACAGAGGTGGTAGAAGAAAAAGACGACAAAAACAACCTCGCTACTAAACTACGCTACAAAATTTTTTGTACATGGCTGTTTTAGTAGTTAACTTCAAGTTTGATTTCAGAAGAAATGAAAAAGTATTTTGGAAATAGGAAAGAGTTTTTTCTTCAGAATAGGCCCATCTAGAAAAAATTCTCTCAGTTTATGCAAATCCATCAAGGTTTGGAAATTATACACTCATCTTTGAAGCCTATTTTTCAGAATTTTCGCTAACCAGATCTGTGAAACAATTATAAAAATTTGACTTGGAGGAGGTCCAGCTCAGCCTCCACATGGAATAATGACACATCAACACTCTATTACACTCAAAAAATTAGTTGGTTGTAGTTGATAAGGATTATTAATTGATTTTTTTAAACTATTAATGGAAGAAGATTCCTTTCTGTATTCAAACTCTGAAAAATAGAAATATCCCTAGGAAGTCTCCAAGTGATGGAATCATATTTGAAATAGGTCTCTGAGGTGGGAATTCAAGGTGAGTAAGGTGGAAAATCATTTTCATGAGTTCTCATTCTATAAATGATAGGATTTATAGAGTTAGAAAGGGTTGGAGAATGCTTTGATATAGCTACTATTGTATTTTATGATATTAGTAATAGATAGAGAGTGAGTTTTCTTTCTTTACCTGAGATTCTTGATGTGTTTCAATGGACTTATGTGTCTCTTTTATATCTTGCTTCCAGTATTATTGACGCTAAATTACTCAAAATTCATATCATATATGATCTGAATTCCTTTTAGCATTTATTCATTACTTATTCTCATGTGTTAGTGTTGTTCTATCATTGAAACTGAAAAAGCCTCTGCCTCCATTAGTAGGAATTATTTTCACTAATTTCCTTTTACTGACTCCATGAGCCCAATGGTAGTTTAATTTTCCTCATTTTTCACCTGCAATCCCATCCATAAAAACACTCACAAAGTTAGCCATATGTTTTAACACCTAATTGAGGAAATCCTTTGATAAGTTGAGAGAGTCCTCTCAGGTTGAAGATGCTAATCCTCAGTCAAAATTGGTTTGAAATATTTACTGGAAGTTGACCATTGAAGCATCCCAACAGGACACAATTTGGCTATAAAATTTGTCATCGTTGCCGGGGACTGAAGGTGTAAATTTTCCCTGGGAAGAATGACAAAGTTTCAGTTCTAAGGTTTGAGAGCAGCAGACACTTACACACATATTGGCTATATTTATGCTATGGCGACTCCGCACATCAAATAATCAATTGGAACATGACTCCGCTGCTTGAAGTTCAATAGCTTGAACAAGTTCTAAAATGAGTTCCATTGCAACAATAAATTCAAGGTATGCCCCTATGAAACGGTCTCACATCCCGTGTTTTCCAAATCCTATGCCAAAGGTCGATTGGTTAATTGATATTCCCATATTTAAAAATGAAAATAAATACAATGATTCTCTTCATATGGTTATATTCCATATGCATGTACGTAGACTTAAGGTTCACTTCCCTGAGGATTGTCTCTTGAAGATGTTTATAGTCACTTTAGAAGGAAAAGCATGGTCTTGGTATGAAAGCCTGCCAAATAGTTCCTTATATTCTCTTGCTGATTTCCATGTTGCATTTTATGAGATGTATAAAGAATTTTATTCTTCTTTATTTCTGGTCCAAGACTATTGTAAACATTTTGTGATTTTTATTTTATATTTGGAGAATTGTTATGAAGATGATGAGTTCATGGATGAGGAAATTTCATAGGCCCTTCATGAAAATCCCTTTCATCACCAAGAAGAAAGGATAACCGATATCTTGAATGAAAATGAAACCTAGCAGGAGTTTATTTATGAAAATCATGTTACATCCTCTAATTTTGATGAAAATTTGCAAGAGACTTGTTAGTCTTTTGATCATCAGGAATATTAGAATCATTTCAAACAAGAAGAGGTAATTCGCAAAGATAATTGCTATATGTTGAACCCTTAGTTAAACAGAGAGGGGGGGCAGTGAATCAGTTTAACACATACATGGACTTTTAAAACTTTTCTCTTCAAACTTATTTACACCTTCACTTCATGATCAACTTAATATGTGAGCAATATTTATTAGTGAGCAACAAGTATCAAAAATATTTGTTAATGTAACAACAGTCTTAATATGTGAGCAACAAGTATTAAGTAGATTAGATAAATCACATCAACACATGCACAAAGACACCAGATATAAGTGGAAACCCATAAAGGGAGAAAACCACATCTTATTATTGTTGTGATGCAAAGGCAAGCTCCAACTCCCTCTCACCACTGTTTTTCTGTAGGCACCAACCTACAGGAGGCTCCTACCTCAATTCTGCAAGCTACAACTTGCAAGGAATCTCCAACTCCCATTAATTTTCTGTAGGCACCAACCTACAGGAGGCTCCAACCTCAGTCATCTACAACTAACATTTTATCAAGCTACAAATTGATGTGGAAGCACCAACTCCCATCTATTTTCTACAGGCACCAACCTACAGGAGGCTCCTACCTTAGTCAGCTACAACTGACATCTATCAAGCTACAACTTCATAGGGAAGCTCCAACTTCCTTACTCTTTCAAAAGAGAAAAACTTGCTGATTTACCTTGGATATCAGCTCTGTTCTGTTCCATCTGCTCTGCTGTTCATCTATTCTCATATCTTCCCTTTATCATCTCTGCATATTTTCAGATTCTCTATCAGCTTCTCCTTATTCTCTGCTCAGCTCCTCTTTCTTCTCTGCCTCACTGCTTCATTTCTGCATTCTCTTCTCTCACTCTTTCTTTCACTTCTCACCCCTTTTTTTCATATCAAAATGATATTACTTATAGAATTTCTTGATGACTATTTGTTTTCCTCTAGGAATTCGAAATGGATGGTCATACCCCTTGGTCTTCTGCCTCCTCATTTCTTTATCCAACTCAATTTAAAATCATAATAATTTGTACAAAATTTCAAGCTACAATGGGATTTTGTCTTTTCATTAGGATACTTGCCTTTGCATCACAAACAATAAAAATAATTACAACATTTACATTTTTCAGTTATATAACTCAATTTCACTCAGCTCCTTTTCAGTTATATAACTCAATTTCACTCAGCTCCTTTTTTGGATTTTGGATTTATTGGATTTGTATTTTTTGCATTTGTTGAGTGACTGTTTTGTGTACCTTGATTTACTGTAATTGTGTGCACCTGTGAATGTATACCTGTCAGACCTGTAATATCTGTGAATCTCTGTCAGACCCATACTTTTATCCCTGTGTTTAATCACCTGTTCACTGTGCTTTTGTGCACCAACTGCATATATAACTGCTTCTCAGGTTTATTCTCAATTACATATACATCTGGACAATATATATTCAGAAAATAGAGTATAGTGACACTTGATGCAGCAGGGTTACCGCAAAGCCCCGGTTCAACATCACAGTCCTAGTTTAGCTCAAGTTTTCCATCAGTTGTGTGTACAATTGCATTCAAGTTTCATGCCCAATTATATTCCAACCCGACAATTTCACTCTGCACTTATTCTACGCTGGCAAACTCAAACAAATAAGTTTGTTCATTTTAATGTCTCAATTCACTGAATTTCGACCCCAAGGAGAAGTTGGTTCTACTGTAGCGTGGCTCTCTCAGCGTTTCCCTTAGTTCACTTCCGCATGGCTCTTTTATTTTCCTTGTAAATTTTAGTTATCAATTTTGGAAAAATTGATAAATAAATATAATTAGCATCTTTTGAATGTCATATTGTATTTCCTGGCTTATATAGTCGTCTCAGAACTTTATATATAACTTTTAAACCCTTTATAACTTTATATATAACTGTTCAACCCTTTATAACATTATATATAACTGTTCAACCCTTTATAAATTTATCGCCATCCCGACTGTCCATTATATATATCTATGTGTTAAAGGAACCTTATAGTTTGGCCTATTAGAAACATATTATTTAATTCTCGGCATATTATCCCACAATCACATATTTCATTATTATACGAAATATATCCATATATTACGGCGTTCAACCGGACCTTGCACTAAGGTTAATAAACCAAATTTGTTACATTTATCTCCGCCCCGGGCCCACAATACAACCAAACTTCCAACCAAATGAATGCACCGTACCTGGCTTAACTTCCGGGCTCTTCTATTAAACCTTGGGCAAGTTCAACACACGATCGTCGTTCGATATCGAGCCTTCAGATCGATGGCTTGTATTAATTTCACTCAGCGTCTTGGTTCGATGGTTAATGCGCGAAGGCACACTTTAACCAATGGCTTCCAATACCGCTCAGGGACACGCATCACCAATTCCATGGAATCGCTCGCGACTCTTCCAATACTGCCTTTCGTATAATGGTGGTGCGGAGAATACCACTTCCAGCCTTTACTGTTCACCAAACCACGTTTACTGTTCACCGGTCATGGTTCCACTTCCTCCAGGTTCCGTCTTCGTCCTTTTACTCCGGTTTCCACCTGTTATATATGAAAAGGTTCTTTTCATTTATTTAATCTGACCCAGGGTTCGAGCCTCGGTTTGAACAGTCTATTCTTCTTTAGAGCACACTCAATCTAGGCACATATGATTAAACCACAACATCGACCAGAAGTCGATTTCTTCAACTAAATACAGAGCGAAATTTATCCCAAATTGTGGAGTACATATCTACAAATTATCACACCCTTTCCTTTCTGAATACACAGGCAGACTCGTAGCTTGATTTACACAGTCCATCTTCTACAAGAACTTAAGGGAATTTGACACAGGAATTTCACCAATAAATGCACAATTCTTCATAAACAAATATATGTATATATACAGGTGGTAGGTCTCAAACAAATTCTTACAATTTCACAACAGCCAGATATTCAACTCGGTGGCCATTATTCTCCTATTCTGTTATTGAAGAGGTTCTCTGCCTCTCTCTAGCTCCCAGGCTCCCTCTCCAGCCCTCTTCTGCCATTTAAGCAATGTTCCAACTCATCCCCAAGCATATTAAGTCTTTACCACAGGGTTTTAATCTTCAATCAAATTCTATGCCATACAAACTCAATTAATGAATAATTGCTCAATAATTCATCTGCAAACTGTATTACACTGCTTTTCAACTCCACTGCTCTGTCTCTAATTCCTTTGTTGCTTCTGCTGCCTCTGCTACCTCTCCGTCTCTTTTTCCTTATGGATAGTTTAGGTTGCCATCAATGCAAAAATTTCCAACAGTCTCCCCCTTTGGCATTGATGGCAACACATTAATACTTTCCTTTTAGAAGCCCCTTTTTTCTTTTCCTCCCCCTTTGAAATCAATGGCAAAGGGTTGCTCATTTCCTATTTTTCTTTCTGCATTTCCTCTCTCTGAGTTATGTTTAGGCCCTCTTCTGCTGACTTTGTACCATGCTGCTCCAAACTGATGTACAAGACTTGTTGAGGGAACACTTTGAGGATTATCGAACTTGAATATACACTGTAAATTGATACAATTCAAATGCATAGACTTCTTTCACTTGTGTAGAGCTAAAAGTGAAGATAATGACACTTCATAGAACACATTGTACCAGCTTTATCTAATCAGAGATATATGATTGGATCAAAACTAAAATGCTGAGAAGGCTTCAAATATACTTCAGTCTCTATTATGATCTTCATCAGAAATACATATATGTTGAGGAAGATTGTAGATGAAATATGTCTTCTCCTGCAATGCTCATCTTCAGTACCAAACTTGTTCAATTATGATAATGATGCCAATATATCTTTTATTGCTGTGGTACACCTTTCCTGCCTGTTGGTGATGACATGAACTAGGATGCTGACAAGGATATTACTTTTAAAGATTGAGAGGTTCTTGTTGTTGATGTGAACAAATGAATCAAACCAGAGCTTACAGCTTATTGTAAGAATAGGCAATATCTTTCAGTATTAGAGGCCAACTGACTTTCCTTCTTGTACAATGTATTTTCAAAATAAACCCTTCAATGTGTTGGTCAGTTTCACTTATCAATCATGCAGTTTTATTTATGACATAAGAAGTATGTATGTCAATGATCACTCTTTCTTTAAATGGTGAAATACCAGCAATTCCTTTCTGCTGAAGTATGCTTGGATGGACTAATAAAAGAATTTTGAGCTTCAGTGGTAATCACAACTAGTCCTTCATTATTCAGATATTTTAACTATTCTGTCATGATTATTTCCAACAAAAACATCTTCAAGTTGTTTAATTTATATCTTAGCTAACAAACTTTACCCAGTTTATGAACAATATTTAGAAGGAGGCCTTGAAGATATATGTACTGAATTTAGGAAGGCATGCAATTATATATATAGAAATAGATACTGCTGCAATGCATAATATAATCCTTCAAGTGTAAACCTGAGGCTGATCCTTTAGCACTGCTACTGACCTTTTCATGCTGAATGCAGATAACCCTGGGAATTTTACCTTGATGCATTCTTGCCTTAGTCCTTTGATCCTATGGACCTGTATCATACTGCTGCTCCACTGATACTGCTTGGTAATCTGTTGATAAGCATGCTGCTTGTACCTAACCATCAATTGATATTATTTTGATAAACCATGTTGAGATTTCACTTTTAGCTTGCACATCTACCCTTAGTTTCTACTATTTATCTTTTCATTGTTCACACCAACCACCATCAATATATTGAATTGGACCTTGGCATCATTAACCTGCTACTTATTCTGTCATCCTGATTTGAAAGAATGTCACTGCATTTTATTTTCTATGACAGTTCTAGAATCATTGCTGCTTTATATTGCTTTATATACCAATTCAAATGTTCTGACATGATGATCTTCAGAAGGACATCTTCAATTTCTATACTATGAATCTTCGTGGGCTGATTACTCGGAGATTTGTCACTTATTTGACTTCATTCCTCCAAGGGGACTTTTCATAGATCAATTATGTACTGACATCAATATAGTAGACTCTTTTCTTACTTAATCTTCTTAATGTGATTCATTGTTAATTCTAGTAGAATGATACACAATGTGATCATCACTTAATGTGTTGATGTCTTCCAAGCTTACATGTTCATAGCTAATGTTCTCTCTACCACCAAGGCTTCCTACTATCTTCTCTTCTTTCATCAATCTG
Source organism: Pinus albicaulis (assembly GCA_034641835.2). NCBI lineage: Eukaryota > Viridiplantae > Streptophyta > Pinopsida > Pinales > Pinaceae > Pinus > Pinus albicaulis. The sequence goes on along the minus strand of CM076579.1, from coordinate 1,323,402,574 downwards.
TCTGCTACTTAATACTTCAGATGATCTTCTTCCTCTATAGTCTTCTTTTAGAAAAAAAATTCTTTCCCTTCCTGATCTTATAAATGTTTTCATTCGAAGGAGCTCTTCTTAGACTGCTTTCATGGGGTCTACATATGAACTACTCTCCCCCTGAGATGTTGCTTCATATCTATAACTGGTTAGATATTTGCTTTTTTTCCTAGAGCAGCTCCCCCTGAGACTATGCTAGATTCATTATGTTATGGAGATAATAGGCTCCCCCTTTCTCTTTTCTTTCCATACTTTATTGGGGTTCTTCATAATGACTGCTCTTCCTTTTTATTCATAGTTTTGATTGATCTGTTTTGATTTCATCATATGTCTAGAGTTCTTCAAAATATATGGCAGATTACAGTCCTTTGCTTTGTGGCAAATCTTGAGACATACATAACATCTTATTTGACCAAGGTGCATTTGAGCTGATGTATAATATTTTGTTCCTCTTCTTGAATACATTTTACAATCAACAATTTTATGTCCAAAATTATTGCATGCATAACAGTAGCCATGGAAATTATTTGTGTACCTGGTGAAAGATTGTTCTTTCCATTTGCTTGCTTGAGGGATTCTTCTCTTTTGCTGCATCCTTTGCTGATTGGACTGGATTGGCTTTGTCTTGCAATATGCTGCATTATGTCCTTGTTTGTGGCAGGAAAAACATGTGCTATTTTTCATAGGAGGGAGGAACCTCCTTTGACATCTTCCGAATTTGTTCAATACATCCTTAGGAGCATATGAGCCTTTAGCAATTGATTGATTCATCCTCTCATTATCTGTTCTTTCATGTTGTTGCTTGATTTTGTTGTTTCTTTACAAATCTTGTTCTTGCTGGATTCTTCTTCTGTGGGAATCTTCTGAGCTGCTTCACTGTTCTTTACAGCTTTTACAAAAATGATTTTCTTGTTGTCTTCAACCTTGGACTTACTGGTTTCACCTTCATATCCTATCCCAGTCTTTATGATAGGTGACCTTTGTGCATTTAGAATCTGGTCCAACTGTTCAGACCCTTTTATTAGAGGTGTATTCATTAATAGTTCTCTTTGGGATTTTTCTAAGTTCTTTCTTAGGATTACTACTTCTTCTTCCAATCTTTCACATTCCTGAATTTTCTCTTTCATTTGTTGCAGCAGAGTGTCTTCTATTTTCTTTGCCTCTTCAAGCTGTGTCTTTAGGCCAATAATTTCTTTCCTATCTTCATATTCTTTCTCATCACATATTTGTACCAATCTCTTAAGGTCTTTGTTTTCATTCTTCAATTTTTCTATTTCAGTCAGAGCTGTGTCAAGTTTGGGTTTTTCTTCAGCTGCAATTTCTTCATGGCTCTTACTACCATTCACACTAGCAGGTACCTCATTTGATTGAACATCTTCTTTTTGACATGAATTTCTCTTTTTCTTAATTTTCTTTTCCTTCTTGAAAATGCAGTCCTCTGTGTCTACTCCATGCATAAAATGCAATCTGTCCCAGATTTCTTCTGCTGAAGTTAAATCCATTATTAACTCAAGATCCTTGCTATGAAGATTGTTATATATCACACATTTTTCCTTGGCATTCCTCTGTTGTTCTTTCACCGTGGGTGAGTCTTTGCAGTAACCATCACAAACAAGCTTCCATACCTCAGGTTCATCAGCCATTAAACCTGTCTTAACCTTATCTCTCCATTCAGGAAAGTTTGTTGTATTTAGCACAGGTACATTTTGATAGTCCATGACTCAACCAGATCTCCTTCAAGCTATTAAGCTTACACCAAAGGAACCTGCTCTGATACCAATTGTTGAACCCTTAGTTAAACTGAGAGGGGGGGGGTGAATCAATTTAACACATACATGGACTTTTAAAACTTTTCTCTTAAAACTTATTTACACCTTCACTTCATGATCAACTTAATATGTGAGCAATCTTTATTAGTGAGCAGCAAGTATCAAACAGATCTTTTAATGTAACAGCAGTATTAATATGTGAGCAACAAGTATTAAGAAGATTAGATAAACCACATCAACACATAGACATCATGCACAGAGACACTAGATATAAGTGGAAACCCATGAAGGGAGGAAACCACATCTTATTATTGTTGTGATGCAAAGGCAAGCTCCAACTCCCTCTCATCACTGATTTTCTGTAGGGACCAACCTATAGGAGGCTCCTACCTCAATTCTGCAAGCTACAACTTGCAAGGAAGCTCCAACTCCTATTAATTTTCTGCAGGCACCAACCTACAGGAGGCTCCAACCTCAGTCAGCTACAACTGACATTTTATCAAGCTACAACTTGATGTGGAAGCACCAACTCCCATCTATTTTCTGCAGGCACCAACCTACAGGAGGCTCCTACCTCAGTTAGCTACAACTGACATCTATCAAGCTACAACTTGATAGGGAAGCTCCAACTTCCTTACTCTTTCAAAAGAGAAACACTTGCTGATTTACCTTGGATATCAGCTCTGTTCTGTTCCATCTGCTCTGCTGTTCATCTATTCTCATATCTGCCCTGTATCATCTCTGCATCTATTCAGATTCTCTATCAGCTTCTCCTTCTTCTCTGCTCAGCTCCTCCTTCTTCTCTGCTTTACTGCTTCATTTCTGCATTCTCTTCACTCACTCTCTCTAACCTCTAACCCAACTCACTTTTTGCATATCAAGATGATATTACTTATAGAAATTTCTTGATGACTGTTTGTTTTCCTCTAGGAATTCGAAATGGATGGTCATACCCCTTGGTCTTCTGCCTCCTCATTTCTTTATCCAACTCAATTTAAAATCATAATAATAAGTACAAAATTTCATGCTACAGTGGGATTTTGTCTTTTCTTTAGGATACTTGCCTTTGCATCACAAACAATAAAAATAATTACAACATTTACATTCACATTTTTAATTACATATTTCAATTTCACTCAGCTCCTTTTCTGGATTTTGGCTTTACTGGATTTGTCTTTTCCTGCTGTTGTTAAGAACCTGTTCTACATGCTCTTTGTTCACTGTCATCTGCATATTCCCTGTTTTCTATCCTTATTCACCTGTCCAACTCATTCCTGTACATATTCCTGTCAAACCTGGAATCTCTGTGTATCTCTGCATGCTCTCCTCTTCTTTTTCCTTTTTCATAATTGCATTCAAGTTTCATGCCCAATCATTTTCCCAATCCGGGCAATCTCACACTTCTATTTAATTCCACGCTGGCAAATTCAATTAAATTTAAATCTAAGAGTGTTAATATCTCAAATCTCTGAGATTTGAGATATTAATCCCGAGTCCCTTATGTTATGCGCTCTATATCAATGCATATATTCCTCACTATAGTTAGCAGTAGAACCGCAACCCAACGTTATGCCAGACCATACCTTGATTATTATGCGCTTGTGTATAACTCAACGACGTCATATGACTATTCACACAGCATTCAAATGTTGCCATATATGCACATTCGCTCATACATATATACTGACTTTAATAAAAGGTTAACCGTCGCTTATATATATCATCGCATATAATCCCAACTTTGGATTAAACCCATAAACCTTAATACCTGTTTGATTGGGCCTCACACATACAATCAATAACCAATCAACCGCATGCACCGCAACTTTGTTAATTCACGCGCCCATCCGACGGTCGTTACCATGATCCCTTACCTCATGCAATCCGACGGATATCGCTCGACCAACATGCGCGAATGATAATGTGCGATGGACGAACTTTAACGGGCGGTTTTCCAACCTCGCCTATGCCACGTGTCAACAATCCTGTGGAATCGCTGCCCAACCAAGGATTACCGCTTACTCGCCTAAAGCGGTGCGATGAAACCCAGGAAACCGCTTTTACTGTGCACTCCCGCAAGATTCCATCTCCTTCGTTCCAGGTTCCGCTCAGGGTTTTATTTGACAGTTCGATCTCAGCCTTTTTAAATAAACGTTTACAATAAAATTTGGTAATTCAATTACATCTCCGACCTTATATTAATGGTTCAGCACTTTATAAAGATTTAACTTCGTAATAACCCGTGGATCCGGGCCCACCTATAACTCAATGGACCAATCAAATGCGCGCATCGTACCTTGTTTATCCCTCGCACATCTCCATTATCGTCTGAGCATCTACTACAAGCGACCACCGTCTGATGTCCCTTCTCCAGATCAACGACCCGTGTGCATATCGCTCGGCATCCAATGTCGGTTTTTAACGCGCGATGGCGCACTTTAAGTGGTGGTATTGGAACAGTAGCCTAGCCACGTGTCAGATAGTCTATGGAATCGCCCGTGTTTAGGGAAATACTGCCTATACACCAAAAGCGGTGCGATGAGGGGCAACCCACCTTGAAAACCCGCTCGCGGTTTTGCTACAATGATTAACCGTGGTTGTATGTCCGGTTTGCGCTCTCCTATGTATATTCTCATTTATTAACTCCGGGTTTAATCTCCGGTCCTCCATGATTTCCATTATATATATATATCTAACTATTCATCGCTGTGATTTCATCTGTTATGACTATGGTTCCTCCGCCTTTCACACTGCACATTTTGATATGGTTCCGCCTCCATTCATACTGTGCATTTGACTATGGTTCTGCCTCCATTATAAGTGGCCTTGGTCTCTGGAATTTCAACACAGTCCTACCATATATATATCGCATAGTTCTTCAGTGTATGCATATATATAAACCATATATATATATATAACGCACCTACCATATAACGCACGGTCCTACCATATATACAACCTCCATGTCAATCGAATACGAGTGCTCTGTTCAAAATTGGGGATAATTTCAAACATAATTCAAACAGTGAATGCCAACTGATTCAAAGCATATCCAATCTCATTTCATTCCATATGTTTCAAAGATGGAATTTACTTCAGAGGTCGAGTACTTCTATTTACATGCAGACTTACATGAATTTATTTTATCAACAAACCCCTGTTCTAAGTACTGTGAATGGGACAACATTATACACACCAGTTACAGAGTCTCCCATAGAAACACATGAATTTCTAACTCTGGTCCTTTTCAAGATTAATACTAACCCTGCACTAAATCATCAATTCCTCTTCCATATATAGGATTCAATTGCTGCCTCGGCTGCCTCTCAAAATGACCCTTCTAAAACTGCCTCTGCTTCATGTGTCATGCTCTCTTTGCCTTGTTGTTGTTTCAAGTGCTCCTCCTTTGCCATCTCCTTTGCCATTTAAGCAATACTCCAACTCATCCCCAAGCATATTAAGTCTTTACCACAGGGTTTTAGTCTTCAATCAAAGTCTATGCCATACAAACTCAATTAATGAATAATTGCTCAATAATTCATTTGCAAACTGTATTAAACCCCTAATTCATAAATAAACCAATTCTGCTTCAATTCCTCTATTTCTTCTGCTACCTCTCTGTCTCTTTTGCCTTATGGATAGTTTAGGTGCTACTCCTTTGCTAATTCCTTTGCCATCAGCTGACCAACATTTCCAACACATTTCTCCATGGAGATTTGGAGGAAGAGATATACATGCAGCAACCAGAAGGATATGAGGTAAAAGGGAAAGAAAAATTGGTGTGCAAGTTAAAGAAGAGCTTGTATGGCTTAAAGCAGGCTCCAAGGCAGTGGTATCTAAAATTTGACAAGTTTATGTCTGAACAAGGTTATACTAGATGTCACTCTAATCATTGTGTTTATCTAAAAAGGAAAAATGATGGCAGCTATATTATATTGTTATTGTATGTAGATGACATGCTTGTTGCAGGGTCTAACATGCAGGAAATAAATGTGCTCAAAATAAAATTGGAAAATTCATTTGAAATGAAGGATTTGGGAGCTGCAAAACAAATCCTTAGTATGAGGATAACTAGAGACAGGAAAAATCGCAAATTAACACTGTCTCAGAATGAGTACATAGAAAAGGTGTTGAAAAGATTTAATATGCAGAATGCAAAACCAATTAGTACACCTTTTTCTAGCCATTTCAAAATTAGTAAGGATATGTGCCCCAAGACCCACGAAGAAATGGAATATATGTCTAAAGTTCCATATGCATCAGCAGTTGGAAGCTTAATGTATGCAATGGTCTGCACAAGGCCTGATATTTCACATGCAGTGGGAGTTGTAACCAGGTACATGAATAATCCAGGAAAAGAACATTGGATGGTAGTAAAATGGATTCTCAAATATTTGAGAGGTACCACAAATCAAGCATTATGCTTTGGTGGTTCAAACATTGCTCTACAGGGATATGTTGATGCAGATATGGCAGGTGACAAAGATAATAGGAGGAGCACTATAGGATATGTATTTACTGTAGGTGGAACAGCTGTCAATTGGGTTTCAAAAATCCAAAGTGTTGTTGCACTTTCAACAACAGAAGTAGAGTATGTTACTGCTACAGAGGCTAGTAAAGAAATGATTTGGTTACAAAGGATTATGGATGAATTGGTTAAGAAGCATGATATGGGCACGCAATACAGTTATAGCCAAAGTGCCATTCATCTTGCAAAAAACTCAGACTTTCATTCGAGGACTAAACACATACATCTCAAGTACCATTTCATAAGGTCAGTATTGGAAGATGGAGAGTTGAAGCTGGAAAAGATACACACTAGCCAGAATCCTGCAGATATGCTAACAAAAGTTGTAACCAGGGAGAAACTGAGAATGTGCTCAGTTTCAATTGGTGTTCAAGGATGACGATGAAGATGAGAAATAGCCAGGTCCAAAGAGGATTCATTGTCCAGCAAATGAATCAGCAATGGAGTTGCTACAATCAGTCTCCAAGTGGGAGATTGTTCGGTGTGGAGCCTGATTATCTTGTTTACTTTGTATCACAGCATTGGACCCCTGTACCTTAAATGGGGTAGCAATGCCGCCCATAAATTAATTGTTGCCATGGGGGGTCTTGGGGGGGGGGGGGAAACGACTTTATGGAGCCCCCCCCTAGCGAGGGGTTCTGGGGGCAGCGCCCCCGAAGCTAAAAATAGATGTAAAATTGCCTTGTAAAAGTATAGTAATTTCTAGTCAATTTGGGCTGTTCATTAGGCAAATGATCTGACGGTAGAATTTATGTTTAGTTTAGGGTTTTTTTCCCTAGAAGGAAACCCCTCACTTTTATGAGGGTATTGTATTGCGGCTATGTATTGTATGTGTATTCTCAGAGTGAGAAACAGAGAGGGAGACTATGAGAGAGAACAGAGGATATTACAGCAGATCTGTTGTAGGTTGTGTCTCTTCATTTTTGCTGGATAATAGAAAGGAAGGACTGGCTGTTCGAGGTGGACATAGCCCAAAATGGGTGAACCATGTATATATGTGTCTAGTTTTATGTGTTTTGTGTGCTTGTATTTTCCGCATATTTTATGTGTTGCATTGCTCTGTAATATATAATTTTCTAACAAGGTCCTCCCCCAATCCTTGAGCCTGCCCAACAATTATGGGGTCTGCATAAAAAAATAATCCCATAGCACTACCTCGGACCGTGTGTAGGGGGGTTTCCACCCCCGATGTGCCCAACGCAACTTAGATCACATGATTCTAGTCTTGGAAAGAATCTAACACATACCCAACATGAGAGGGAGCGTGAATCAATATTGTATGAATTTTAAAATTTTCTTTCACTTGCAATGATACTAGGACACCGATAAACTTTTCCAACTATTAAATGATACATGCATGACAAGATATAGATCAAGTATCATAATGAGAACACACAAATTATTCAAATATTTCCTTCAAATTACTTCACAAGTAAAACTACTACTTGTTGTTACAAAGTTCACTAGCTACAACCAACAGGAGCCAACTACTCCCTAATTGATCAACTACCACTGAAAGGAGCTTCAACCCCTAATTATTTACCAACAATTACTAGAAGGAGCTAAAACCCCTAAAATTGCAAGCTACAACTTACATGACCTTCATGGTTCGTATTTCATATAATTTTCATACTCAAACCACGAAGGCCAAATCCTTACATAAACAATAAAAATTTTCACTTCAATCACTCACCACTCAACCAAAATCTTCCAGAGGGGAGAAACAGAACCAGAGAAGATGATATATTGATGTATGATGTAAGGTAAAATGCGGGATCCCCCACATCACAGCCGAGGAAGAGGAGGCCACCTGACAGGTACATTAGTTATATGGCTCTCATGATAGAGCTCGTTGAGATAAATCTTTCTTCATTTGATGAAGAAGTTTCTCAACCTGTTTGGGTTGATTCCATGGTGGGAGAATATGAATCCATCATAAATAACAGTATATGGGAGGTGGTGTTGATACCAGAAGCAAAATTAGCAGTTGTTTCAAGATGGATCTACAAATTTAAGCATGCAGCTCACAGAAGCATCAAAAAGTACAAGGAGACTAGATTTTTGGCCAAAGGATTCTCTCATATAGAGGGAGTGGACTATGAGGAAAAATTTGCACCAGTTGCAAGATATTCCTCAGTTAGATCCATTCTTGCATTAGTCGCGTAGACGTGATGGATAATCCACCAGATGGATGTGAAGACCGCCTATCTCAATGATGTTGTTGATGAGGAAATTTACATAGAGAAGCCAAAAGGAATTGATACATATGATCAAGAGTCACATGTGTATAGAATCGGGAGAGAATTTCGTGGTCTCAAACAGGTTCCCCAAGCATGGTACACTCGAATCGATAGTTGTCTCAATGGATTGGGTTTCACCAAAAGTGAAGCAGATGCAAACCTTTATCACATTGTGGTAGATGGTAAGTTGCTTATTCTCGTTTTATATGTTGATGATATACTAATTAAAGGTGATCAGAATTTGATCCACTCTAGCGAAGAGGATCTTGCGAGGGAATTTGAGATAAAAGACATGGACATAGTGCATTACTGCCTCGAACTGGAATTATGGAAAGGTGATGGTGAATTGTTTGTATCTCGGGGGAAATATTCCTATTAAATGCTTCAGATATTTCACATGGATAGTTGTAAGATCATGGACACACATCTAGCTACAAACTAGAGGAAGGAGAATGCCACTTAAGGTGAAGAGGTTGATGCTAACATTTATAGGTAGCTTATGGGGTCTTTGATGTATCTTGTGAACAAAAGACCGAACATGTGCTATGTAGTAAACTAATTGAGTCAAGTTATGGTGAGGCCTACCAAGCTATATTGGAAGGTAGCATATCATATGTTACTCTACCTCAGAGGCACTACTGAGTACGGATTATGGTACATGAGGAAAGAGGGAGTGAAGCTCCAGGTATTCACTGATGTGGATTAGGAAGGGATTCCATCAGACAAGAAAATTACTTCATGTGTTATCTTCAGTGTTGGGTCTGCAGCTATTTCCTGGTACCACAGGAAGTAGAGGTCTGTGGCTCTCAGCTCGGTAGAGACTGAATATATGGTTGCAAGTCAAGCAACATGTGAGGCCATATGGATGATAAAATTACTTGTGGGACTTTTCAATCAAGATATGGATCTGACAATGATATATTGTGATAATTATAGTTGCATTAATCTCTCTGAGAATCTGGTATTTCATGACAGGTCCAAGCATATTGATATATGGTATCATCATTTGCGGGATTGTGTGCACAGGAGAATTATTTTTCTACGTTACATTCCAACTAAGGAGCGATATGTTGACATCTTGACAAAGGAAATTTCAAAAGGTAAATTCGAATTCCACGGGTGTAGGATAGGGGTGGTGAAAAATCCCTTTCTTGCTAAGATGGAGTGTTGAAAAAATGTAGTAATAAAGGCTCAATTTGACTTTACCCTTAGTTAAATTGAATAAATCGAATTTCCACATCAACAAACAAATTGGAGGAATTTAACTAGTGTGACATGCCTCTTGACACTTATTTAGCTCAGTAAATTTGAGGTAGAGGGCTTGGAGTTCAATTACGCATGTGTGATTGCTAAATTTTAGCAATCTAGTCCAAATATTTTGACTTGTATTCAATTAATTGACCTCTAACTATTGATAGAGTTAGTTGAAGGTCAGTGGTGCAATGGGACAATATTCTAACTCAGAGATCTATCAGTTAGCTTATTTATTAGCCCAAATAGCTAATGCATGCAAGGAATTCAAATTCTTCAGCTGAAGTGGAGATTACAAGGCAATGTAACATCAGTTATAAACTAGTTTGAGTGTACAAGTGTTGCATGAGGTCAAGTGATCCATCCTTTGGAACTGCAAAATCAATTTGGAGGAAATTCCTATCTTTTAGGGGTTATTTTCCTCAATAATTGTGCAAGGAAATAGGAGTCTTGATGAGAAAATAATTGGCTAAGTGTTGGCCATAGTTTCTCATTGAACAAATAGAACGATTATTCTTTTGCAGGTTGAGCTCAGATTTGGAGCTAGAAATTGTAATAGTTTCTCTATTCAACTGATTAATGAAAATAGGCTTGAGGGATTTTTCCTAGCTGGGTTCCCCTAGAAATCACTGTGTATTTGTGTTTTTTCTTATTGCATGTCTATGCATGTTATTCTAAATTGTGATTTCCATTCTGTAGATCAGTAGAGTAGAATTGTGTCTCTTGTTTTTCAGTTTGAAATCTTAATTAGTTGCAATTTCTATCAAATTTCTACACTGGAAACAAGTATTTGATCAAAACAAAGATGCATATGCATGTGTGATAGATTCAAATGCAGGAAGCAGTGATGATAATTATTACAGCGATCAAGAACCCCTAACAAAGTCATTGTTACATGGATTTAGTGATTCGTATAGTATCTCTGATCTTTGCAATAATTAAATAAACATTGCTCTAGGTGAAAGTTATAAGCCTTTGGGCATATTCAGAGATAAGTATTCGGAAGAGATTAGCTTTCCCACATTGTTTTACAAAAAAAAACAATCAGACAATGTTATAATAAACTTTACACATCATGGTATTGCTAAGTGGGAAATTTTGCATCTAGATCATGATTTTACTTTTCATATAATGAATTTGTTTTACAAAATAGTGCTAATTATCCCCAACCAAGTATTTATTTGTACTTGGATTCGTATAATAAAAGGATAGTTAAAAGGAAAAAAACTAATAGCTATATTTGTTTAAAAAAAGGCAAACTTGAAACATGTTCTTGAATTGAACATTGCCTATATTGATATTCAACGAATACAGACATCGCCAGACTATTTTTAACATTTGCACAAGAAACTATATGCAATGATCTAACAATTAGGTCTTCCCACTTTATTTTTTTCTTTTCGAATTTCTAAAGATATCTGAGATCCTTTAGTAAAGGCTTTGCAATAAATACACTGACAAAAAAAAATCATGTACTAAAAACGAATTAGATTAAGATGGTATTGATACCTTGATAAGAAACAACCCCATCACCTGCGTATGATATTATAGAAAAGGAATTAATGATATACATTAGTTAATTTCAAATTACTCCAAGTACTATGGTGATATTGTTGACTATTTCTTTGTAAAAAAATTCCAAAATTGATGAAGCCATCATGAACATGGATTGATATGGATTAAAAATGATCTCGTCTATGGAAAAATTATGGACACTAAAATCAAAAGCTTCGTTGACAAGTAATTGTGTTTTGATTCAACCAAACTATGTACAAATCTGAAAACTATCCAACATCATAGTCACACAAGAACTTGTAGGAAAGGAAAACAAACGCATTGTTGGTTCAATTTCCGATACCACCAATGCTAAGAACACAAATACTTCAGCCTATGGAATTCGACAATTTGAAAACAAAGGAAAATGTAAGAACAATATTTAATGCACTAGAGAATATGGAACAATATGAGAAATATACATTTGATAGTTATCAGGAAAATATAGGTATAAGATAATATGATTATATCCATGCAATTCAGTGTACATTGAAACAAAGAACAATTTTGTTGAAAAGAGAACCAACAGAAATTTTGACTAATATATTTGCTTAGAATATTCTATTAATATGGGGTGAAAATATTGATTCTCAATTTGTACTTGATTCATATTCTACAACTACTTATTGTAGTTCATACATGACAAATCTAAATAACACAATGGCATCTATGTTTAAACGTGTGTGAAGTGAGTGTCAAAAAAATTGATGGTGATATCATTGAAACAATCAAAAGACTTGGAAAATATGTATTGAACTTATTGTTAGTCTCCTGTATTCTATAGTATGACTATATGACTATGTATTTTTTACAGTCTGTTGAAAATAACATTCCCTGACTATCATTTATTTTCAGAAATATCAATGCCTTCATTATTTTCATTTAACCTATTCACTATCTCTCACTTTACCTATTCAGATCACTCCCTTACTCTGAAATTCCATGTTTGACCTTAATCCCTCATTTTTACCCCTTCCCCTACCCAAAACCCCATTCCCATTGCTAAAAACCTCTCCCATTTCATTCATTTCCCCTTATTCCATTGAAACAATGTAAAAAAACCCTTTTTTACATTGTTCTAAAATAAATTTAAAAATATCGGCCCCACTTTAAAAATAGGCCCTGTCTATTCTACCCGACCCCGTTATATTAGCAAACCTGATTCTCCCTTTTATATTTTGAAACCTCGCTTTAAAAACCTTTACCCCCTGTTACACCATTTTTTTGGTCATCTAACCCATTATCATTAGATGAACCCAAGTACACCATGTAAGACCAATTTTACCCTAAGTAAAATTGCTTTCACCATGTAAAATAACATTTGTCTATATTTCTTGGTCATATTTAACCCAAAACAAGGAAATTAATTAAATAAATCATTATTTATTTAATTATTTCCTAGGAATAAGTTATTCAAATCATTATTTAAATAATATTCCTAGTTAAATTTGACTAAATATTTTTTAAATAATTAAATAAATCATTATTTATTTAATTATATTCCCACCATCTCCCTAAAATAATAAATAAATCATTTATTTATTTATTGTTTATAAATAAAGAAATTGACCCAAGTCAAAAGACCTTTTCCCTCCAACAAATATAATAAAATATTCCTAAAGGGTGATTCTAGAATTTGATTAATAATATTTTATTCATGCACTGAGTTCTAGAACACCCCAATATTTTGTTATAAATAGAAGGGTTTTCCCCATTCATTAACCACCTCCATTGCATTAGATCACTCTAGATCTACTCTTGGTCACCATTTTCCATTTTTGTTTTATGAGCTCCCATTGAGTTCTATGTTTGTTTGGGTTTTCTACACCAATAAGAGAGAGGAATTTTAGATCTGAAACGCTGAGGACTTTCAAGAACACATCCCATTGAGGAGAACCGGAAAACACCTTTCTTGTTTTCCTCTCAGGTGCCCCCTTTTAATATAATACAAAAATTCTTTCAAATACATTGTTCTTGTCTTGTCTATTGGATGCATGGAGCCATATTTTACTTTATCTGCTTAATGTCTTTTATGCTTAGATCTAGATTTGTGCAGCATTATTTGGATCATCTAATTGCAGATTTAAAGATGTTTGGCAGCCATAATTGATGTTAGGGCTATTTTTTATGCGTAGCTAAAGTGATCTTTTACGACGAAAGATTCATACTAACACCCCTCGCTCTCATATAACCTTGACCCCCGCCTTTATATTTAAGCACCTACGTTTTAAATATACCCTGGGCCCCACATCATGTTTTAAACCCGTGATCAATCGAACCCTGACCACCGTCGGATCTTCGCCCCCTGATCCAACGGCCATCGCGCCCTATCACAAATATAAAAGCCTAAGGTTTAAAACCTTTAGATATTGCGAAATAGGTGGTATTCGAGCCCCTCCTTCCCTCCACGTGTCGTCCCTCCATATTATCGCACCCCTCCATCCGATACCATCTAACCGCCTACGCCCCATGTGAAAACCACAAAACCGCTCCCACACCATAATATGAAACCGCTGACCCATTTGAATATTTTGAAGCCATGTCCTATCGCAATAAGCCCCGAGTCTCTATAGTAAACCCCTGCGACATTTCAGTTTGAAGGCCTGAAAGGCCATAACCAAACGTAGAGACCGAAAACCTCCATTATCCGAACTCTGTCCATGAATTTTCCTACTACCTGCGAACCACCATTGCTCCCCATCCCATAGGATCATGTTTTTATTAGTAAATTTTTTGTAGTTTTGCAGGTGATCAATATATTATAAACCTAGAAATCAAAATGCATTTCTAAGTTCCAAAGAATTGTTTAAAATAGGGTTCTCTGGGTGAAGATCCAGAATTCCTTATTCATTAAAGGATTAGGAATGCAATATTAATCAGAAGCAACAATGGATCATGACCATTAATGATCATGCAATTACTCCAAAGATAGTGAAATTTCTTCAAAGGACAGGGTAAAGAAAATAAATTATTTTTACAGTGGTTGTGCAGAGATGAAGACAAATAATAAAGGCACAGTTAAAGATCGGTCAAAGGTTAAAAGATGAAAGAAAAGGTGAAAAGACAGAGTTAAGACAAAAAGTAGATAAGAAAGGTTAAAGAAGAGATTTCAACGATAATAGAAGCAATAAAATAAACCAGACAAAAGATATAGATAATGATAGTTAGAAGGTTTAAAGACAACTCAGAGGATAAATCAGCGAAGAAAACAAAGCCAAATGATTAAGACACTCGGAAATTACTTCTTCACAGTCACATTGGCCACCTATAGCCTAATTTTAATTTAATAAGCTACCTCAGTTAATGTTTCAATAAGAGATATTTTAGCAGCTACTAAGAAGTTATTGAAAAGTTAATGTTAAAGGCAAATAGTCAAAAATATATTAAAGTTTAGCTCAGCAGTAAATTAGAAATTTATTACTACAGTAGGTCAGTCAGAGATATTTTGGCATTGGGCCTTGCATGGTCTCAATTTTCAATGATCATTTACTCTATAGTAAATACAAATCTGTCACCCTAGATTAGGGAAACCTCCTCATCTGCAGTTAAATACTGCATGTATTGTTCATTATTGTTGTTGGTTGGTGGATTTGTTGCTAGACTGGATTTTGATCAGACTCTAAGTTGCAAAGATTATTGCACTGGAGCATTGTAACTGTTTTGGACATCAATAATACAAGCATGTTCACAGGATTCTTGAGCTATGTTAATGGTGATGTTATCCCTCTTTGTCATTGTTTCTCTTTTTTTTCCATATTGTACATCATTTCTCTGATAATGGAACAAAAATTTTAGATTGAGATATGATGTTTTGGCACCTTAACTCTGTATGTTTCTTTTATCTTAATGTTTTCTTCTGCAAGGTATAATTAAAGAATTCAGGGGTTTCCTGCTCTTTAGTTTCACTTAGCTTGTTGCCTTGAGATTTTCTTAGTAAATTATGATTAAATAATTCTTAACTGCTCTTTAGTTTTACCAAATTGTTATCTTAAAGTCCTTCTTTGAAGTTTAATTAAAGAATTCTTAATTTCTCTTTAATTTCACTGAATTGTTATTTTGAATGTTTTCTTGGTCTAAAAGTAATAATTATAGAATTCTTAACTGCTCTTCAGCTTTACCTAACTGTCATCTTAAAGGCTCTTCTTGTTTGAAGTGTATTTAAAGGATTCTTAATTTCCCTTTAGTTTTACCGAATTCACAACTTACTGTCATCTCATATTCATTTTACCTAAAAGGATCCATTTGATGTAGTTGGCTTGCCCTATGAAAACCTTTGAAGAATTGATGTACAATTTAAACCTTTTATGACTCCATAGCCCAATGGATTAAGCTTCCCACATTCTATCTGTCCAACCTACAATCAATCAATCAAACCAAACCAAACAAAACAACCCCAAAACTCCATAACTAGCCTAAAATCAGAAAACATAAGCATAAAGATAAATCAGTAAATCATAAACACAGAGAGAGCCCTCTCTGAGCCCAGGAAGGCTAGGTCTTGGACTCCAAAGTGGTTTGATGTGGTTCCCTGCTACTTGTTCTTGCCAATCTTGCAAATTACAGGGAGCCAACATAATGGTGACCATAATGGGGAACATGAGTTATTAATAAATCTTATTTCCTCAAGAACTCAGAAACCCCACTCAAATTTAAAATGATACAAATATTAGCCAAGAATGGTATTTTATTGCTGATGGTTGACAATAGCGAGCCTCAAGAAAGTTGAAATCATCCACCTAGTGACTCCGCTGGTTTTCAGTAGGCCTGCTGACTCCACTGGTTTTCTACAAAATCTAGTGGGAAATTATTGAGAAATCCTGATATTATCAAAACTCAAAAAGAACCCAGTCAAAATACTTTGTGAATTAAGTATTTTCTTTCACAAATTGGTTTGTTTTCCGACTATTATAAAACTCTAAACATCCTCGAACCTTGGGTCCAAGTTGTGGCTTCTAGAAGAATCTGTACCAGATCCCATCCTGACCCAAACCCTCCTGCAATAGTTTACAATCCAGAGCACATCCTAAGGAAAACTCCTAGATATAAAAGACCAACTGTTAGCAGACCTATTCACAAAGCAAGTTCCCTACCTGAAAACCTTAAAGACTTGCATAATATCCTATCTGACTCACCCCTGGAACAA